>VZTQ01010921.1:36162-169805 GCA_013400755.1 Pelecanoides urinatrix
GTGGATCCCATCCGGTCCTATAGACTTGTGAGCATCCAGGTGGTGTAGCAGGTCATTAACTGTTTCCTCTTGAGTTATGGGGGGTTTATCCTGCTCGCCATCCCTGTCTTCCAACTCAGGGGGCTGAGTGACCTGAGGATAACTGCTCTGACTATTAAAGACTGAGGCAAAGAAGGCATTAAGTACCTCAGTCTTATTCTCGTCCTCGGTGGCAATGTTCCCCCCCACATCCAATAAAGGATGGAGATTCTCCTGGCTTTCCTTTTGTCATTAATATACTTGTAAAAACATTTTTTGTTGTCTGTCACGACAGTGGCCAGGTTGTGTTCTAGCTGGGCGTTTACCTTTCTAATTTACTCTATGCACGACCTAATGAGATCCCTGCCTCGTCATATGTATAAATACGTATATATTTACATGTGCCTGTGTGTGTTTACATATATATGTGTTAATGAATCTGTGGGCTCTTGATTTCATAAAACAAATCCCAAAGGGTTGTATCATAATTGTACACGGCTTAATTTCTGACTTTGTATTTCCTGTCTGATACTAATGGAACTGGAGGTTCAGTTTACCATTACAATTTATAATCTTATTGTGCTGTAGAAACTTTTATTTTGCATGCAATTATTAATCAGATAGCATTCCTCAGTCAGAATGCTTCATAGTTTAGATCTTGCTTTGTAATATATCAGGCCTGAGGAAGCTACATAACTTCATAGAGCATTGTTATGTACGACAGCCTAAACCTTCATTTGGGATCTTAGTTGATACATAACTTACCATTGAATGGACAGACTAGGAGAATATAAAAATTTCTTTTAGTATTTAATTATGAATAAAATATAATTCCACGGAAAGAAGTGCTCATGAAGGGTTTCACTGTGTTTGGACTGGGACTCCATTATTTTAGGAGGTGTACAGATAACAAAGCCACTGTCAGAAGGAAGGCATGCACACTGTGTTCTGCACCTGTGACGGGTGTGTTCAACCCCTTGACCAGACTGGCAGCAGTTTGGTGCAGGCTCCGGAAGACTTAAAGGCCTGAGCCATAACCGGGCTGTGAACTCCTCTAGTTTCAATCTGTTCTCTGAAAACCCACAAAGGAGCAGAGTGACACAGTAAGCATCAATGCATATGAGCTTGGAACACCGATCATGCAATGAACACATGAATAGTGGGTGGCTTTTCCACGACTCATTTATCAAGGAACAAAGAAAGTTGTGAGTTCAAGGAGTCTCATGCATACCTTTCCCATCGCATGTAATTTGACAACAAGCCAATCACTTTATTCCATAAATATGACAGCCTAGGTGAGCTGGTGGTGGCAGTGATCTCCCCTTGAGCTGGGATACATCTCAAGGTTGCTCCTCGAGGCAGAGGGACCTTTTACCAACAACAGATCTTTGGTAAGCAACTGATATCACATATAACCTTATAGTATTGTAACTTTGATTTTGTCTTGATAACTTTGATTGCATGTTGAATTGATGCTAATGAAACATTACATAAATTTTGCATGTATAATCCCTTAGACATAAACTGTTAAACAAGTCTGAGACTAGGTTTGGACCTAGCTGCACCTAGACTTCTCTCTGAGAAGGAGTTTAGAAAGCAAGGGGGTTCATTCTGAACCTCGTGACTCAACAGGAAGATCCTCCTAACCCTTTTGCGTCCCTGGTCTCTGTGAATCATTCCTACTCGAGTGTAACTCAATTTTCCCTTGTACGTTTCTTCTATGCAGTAATTAATAGAGTGAACCTTGTCATTGAACTTTAAGTTGCACTTTTACAACATCATGTTAAAACCATTTTTGCTAATACCTTTGACAGTGATTTTTTAAGTGATCTAAATCACTCATCCGCGACAACATCTTGATATGTTTGCATAAAAATTGCATGACTAAGTCAAAATTATTGAATGCTACAGACTCATGCAGACCTTGTGTGGTTAGGCAATGCATATCTTTGTGAATATTCTGCTCCAACAATCTGCCAAAGTAATAATTTATTTAAGTAAAATGATGTTATTGTATACATCATGCCAAATTTTCAGGGGTAAAACTTTTCTGCTGTGTTCAGTAACTGCATTTTAGCTTAATTTGTGGCATCTTTGTGATTAAATATGAGCTGAAGACTTTTTGCTTGTTACTGCAAAGCTTAAATAACATTGTTCACTTGAGGAATTTTTGAGATACTAACCAGCTTAATAGAAGAATTTCAAGGCAATATGTTAAATCACTCTGATGAAATAGAACTGCTGTTCAGTTCATTTGAGACATTATGTTTCAAGCTAAAAATACATTACTGAGTACTGTGTTTCTTAGCTTTATTTGAGGACACTGATATGCTACCATCTCTAGATGATAATTAATTCTTAAATTCTGGTGAAAACACATACTTTGACAAATAAGATTGGCAATTGAATTGAGACACCACCAGTTAACTTACCACACATCCAGAAAGAGGCATCTATTTTTTAATTCACTGTCTCACACACTCTTGCATTTTCCCATCCTCAAGCCATAGGCAATGGCTAGCTCCAACCGGCCAGCATCAGGAAGTGGAACTACTAACCATCAGAATCAGTAACACTAAAAATATTATGGCTGACATTTTTGCAGTTCCAAACTATGATGCTCACCTATCTGACCTCTGAGTCACTAGTTCACAGAGAAGAGAAATGAAATTAAATGAAGAAGGCAGTAGCTTTATACTCAGGAAATTTTAATGTTGATCTGTTTTCTCACCTGTGTATGTAGCATGAACTTTTACTGAGTTCCCTTCTGTATCCCTCAGAGATACAGCTTTTGAATGAAGCAGAAATGTAATAGTCTAATGCTACAAAGAGTTCAGATCAATATTTTATAAAATTGTAGTTATGAATAAATTGTACTATATACTCCTTTGCTGTCATTTTAGATGATTCCCTTTTATATGGTTAGGAACTACTGGTATGTCTAGTTACATAGTTGCCCATACAACATATTGTTTTCTTCACTTCATGCTCCTTTGACTTGCCATGGAGTAAACCAAATATAGTTCTGAACTAGGATTAGAATAAAGACCTACATTTACTATTTTTAGTACTATTCATGTAATAACATAAGCCTAGACTAGGTTATGTAATCTGGAGCAATGGAAGGAATGTTCTACTGGTTCATGAAGAAAATTTCTTGTATGTTTACAATGAAAAGACAGAAAAGCTTAAAGGTATCTATATAAGAGGTACAGTGAATTCTGGCATGAACTTTTGGTGTAAGTGCACCTTGGTATATAGCTCTGGCAACTCCTAGATGTGAGCTAATTGACCTACTGTTTCAGCAAAGGCATTTTGATTTCATTCTTGTGCACTAGAATTTTAAAAAAATGGTATTCTGACAAAAGATCTAATTCATATAAAAACTGTGAAGAAGAAAGTGGAATTTGTACTGGTTATATATATTATTTATATATTTCTTTATAAAGCGACACCTTAAAAAGAAACTGACCTTTACAACATACAGAAATTTTGTTTTGAAGACTGTAGTTCATCGTGTCTTATCATAGACAATTTATTTCCTCTTAAGAACAAATACCTTGTAATAAGATGCTGTGTGTCTCTTACTGTAGACCTTGTTCCATCCTTCCCTTTCTGTCAAAGGGAAAAGCAAAATAGCGAGTGAAAAATGTTTCTCTACATAAATATGTTTATGGATTGGGGTGTGTCCTTTATTTTCAAACTGGAGAAGAAAATTTTCCATAATAAAAGGAGAAACTTTATCAAAGCTGTACAAAAGGAAATGTTTTATCTTCATTTATTGTAATTCCTCATATTTTTACAATATAACAATTGAATACATTTTTATGCAATGCATGACTTATGCAAGTCATTTATTAAATAGAAGTCAATGCTACCAAAAATACACACTTGCAATTTGCTTGTTTTAGAATATACCATTGAAAACGTTGAGATAACAGTAATAACAGTAATATCTCTGTTCCAAATTCTTCCAAAAATACTATGTATATTGATGACTTACAATAGTCTACTTCTTTCTTTTTAATCTTATTAACACCAAAAGACCTTTTTTACTGAAAGACCTTTGTTTACTAACACACATCTCAGAATGATTATTTATTCAGCATTTAGCTTTTATTCCAGGATAGCTACTCATAAGCCATTGCACCAAAATTGCATTTGTTTTCAAATTTATTTCCTAGTAGTGGGATACTCATGCAGACACCCTTCTGTGAGAGCTTAAGTATATGGTGGGATTTTCCAAAAGTCTTTCTGCTTCACCAGAGAAATGTTGTGCCTCTAGCTGGTAGCAAACGCACAGTCCGCAGAGACAAGAGAGGCTGGAAGAGATAGTGTCAAATCCTTCTTCCTCATGTCTTAGTGTGACAGGGAATGAGACTCTCAGCTCACCAGTGAGGGAGAACAATGATTTTCAAGAAACTTATCTTGCTTCTTATAAGAACTTAATGGACTTTTGACAGTAGTGCTACTCTCTGTGTAGAACAGGCTCTACAACCTCTTTCCCTCACAGTCTAAGATGTTTTGCCTGTGCTCAAAACCAACTCTAATATGGTGCCTCTCTCCTTCTGAGAGATGAGCTGTGAGAAGGTTCCTCAGGGGTCTCCTCTCTCCTTTACTCAGGAGCTGCATTTAGGCTTATTAGAGCTCCATTGCAGGGTGCCTGTGCCTGGCCGTACACCTCCCTGATCCTAAATATGGACCCTGCCTGGCAAACTTCACATCCTGGCTTGACCCCAGACCTTTCTCAACACTTTGGACTCATTTGGCTACCTTCACGCTTGTCTGAACCTGATTAGTGTCACTGGAACGGCTCTGCCTAGGGGGAATCGTAGGGATGAAGCTCTCTGAGGACCTGTGGGGACTACTGGTGCATCCGGGGTCTGACACTGGGCTCTGCCCTAAACTCAAGGAATAGTTTGAGTAACATTTTTAGAAAGTCGGGGAATCTTAAGAATTATCAGATTACAGAAGAAACTTTTACCTGAGATGAAGATTAGCAATTTGTTAATTGTATTTCTTCCTTCACTATACTATGTGAAAATTATCAATGACTTTGTTAAATGTTTTTATGAGTCGGTGGATATGTCTGTCACCAAGCGGAATTGTGGGCTATTTATTTATTTAAACTCGGTAAAAAGAACAAGGGAATCTGTTTAGTCTTCCCATGATAGTAGTCAGCAGATCATACTATGGAATGAATTGTGTTCAATTTAGTTAGTCAATATTCAAATTAGTTGGAAAAATATGCATTTCAGAAATGATGCATCTATGTGCAAAAATATCACCTGTGAAACATGAATATCAGTCCTTAAAAGATGAGCAGCAGTACCCCAGCATCAGTCCTTAAGTCAGTCATTAAATATGACTGTTAAATAAGAACAGCGATAATCCAAATAAGCTCTCTGATCTTTGGTGAGGTACAAGTATACCACCCTTTTTTTTTGATGTGGAGTATTACAAATAATCACTATACATAGCAATCACCATTGTTTACTGGATATGGAAGATATAAACCAGATGATTAACTGAGTGCTGTTTAATGATTATCTAATCATCTTTGATTACATTGTGACATAGAGAATATATGCATTATTTGCATTTGTTCCCTATATTCTAAAAATATAATTACTCTATGATTGGATGCTGTGAATAACTTCTAAATTATGTCTATGCTCAGTAATATTGTCATAACTCATCATCTATAAATATTGATTACTCTTAGCCTGTTTATCAATCTATTTGTAAGGTGTGTTTTTTTAAGTGACAAGAACACTAGCCTGGAATATAAGCTCTAAGAAAAACCTATTGGTTTTTTATTCTGTGTGGTTTAGTCTCATTCAAATATCTGGAAAGTCTATAATTTTTTCCTGTGGATCCTTCCATTGTCTGTGATTGTTATAAATTGCAACTGAAACACTGAATATTCACAAATAAACTTATAAAATGATCAGAAGTGACAGTTAAATGATTTCATTTGCAAGGTTATTTGCAATTTCCCTCTCATCTTATTCACGTGAATTCAACCAGTTGTCAAGACAAAGAACTCTTCTTTGAAAGATCCTTTTCTGGAATAAGGCCCTTCTATGGATGCTTTTTGAGCGGTGATCTTGGTATTTTCATGAATTCCTTTAAATGCATCTTGTTTGTTGATGCTTTTACTTAGAGTTTGACTTCTATTATTTTCTTCTTTAATGAGGTACTGGGGGGTTAATCCAAATAAAACCAGATAATAATTTCGTTTGGAATTTCAAACTGTGAGAAGAATAAGCACTCCTATTTGCTACTTGCATATCCAGTACTGGAAACTGTACTTGCAACACACATACACATGGAATAAAGAGTGAGATTACACAGAGACATAGTTAAGAAAAGATTTAATAAGAAGATATAGAATCATAGAATCATAGAATCATTAAGGTTGGAAAAGACCTCTAAGGTCATCAAGTCCAACCGTCAACCCAACATCACCATGCCCACTAAACCATGTCCCTAAGCACCTCGTCTACACGTCTTTTAAATACCTTCAGGGATGGTGACTCCACCACTTCCCTGGGCAGCCTCTTCCAAGGCCTGACCACTCTTTCAGCAAAGAATTTTTTCCTAATGTCCAATCTAAACCTCCCTTGGCGCAACTTGAGGCCATTTCCTCTCATCCTATCACTTGTTACTTGGGAGAAGAGACCAACCCCCACCTCACTACAACCTCCCTTCAGGTAGTTGTAGAGCGTGATGAGATCTCCCCTCAGTCTCCTCTTCTCCAGACTAAACAACCCCAGATCCCTCAGCTACTCCTCATAAGACTTATGCTCCAGGCCCTTCACCAGCTTTGTTGCCCTTCTCTGGACATGCTCCAGCACCTCCATGTCCTTCTTGGAGTGAGGGGCCCAAAATTNAGCATAATTTATAATAATACCATATCATAATTTAATCTGATAATGTAATAGTCTCATTTATGGGAGTGTTTGGCTTTGCTGACCATCATCCTCAAAAGAAGAAGATTTTCAGATTATTTACTCTTTATGTAAAGGAGTCCTAAGTTTGTGATCAGGAGCTGGATTGCCATTGTCTTTCAAGCTTACAGGTTTTTGTCCGTGTGTCAACTACACTTTATGTAGTGCTTATTAATTTTAAACATCTCCAGATATAAATTTTTCTCCCTCTTCCTCACTTGGTTCATATTCCTCTATGGTCAAACATATCTGTCTTTCCTACATGGACTTTTGAGTAATTTTCTCAAGAGAAACATCCTGTTCAACTGGAATGTTCATTTGATCAAATCTCCCTTTCTGTCTTTAACAGAGTTCACTTATCTTTCAAGATTTCTTGCTTTTTCTTCTAGAACAAAGAGAGAAAACCTGTAGGTAGAAGTTGTGGTTTCTGAGAGCTAGGAACAATGGTTTGTACTCCAATCGTACTTTGTTTTTGCTCTGTGACCTTTTAAAAATAATATTAAATAACTTTTGTTATTTAATTGTATTTTTTAATTGTATTTTTTTGTTAAAATTAAAGATTATTTTTCCTTTGCAGAGTTCACATTTTGTGTTTTGAAACACTTTTTTTCAGGGGCCAGCTTATTCTGACTAGAATGTCTACAATTAAATCATAGCATCTTCAAAATTAGGATAGTTTGCTATGAGTAAAGTGAAGAAAATAAGTATCTCAGTCATTAGAATTGTTTCTAGTTGTGTAACTTCATTTTTGATGGTGTAAGTTTCATGGTGTGTGTTTTACTTAGAACATCAGAGGAGACAGCTATCTCTTCTAGAAAGTTTTCTCTCCAAAATCAGTTGCAATGCCAACACAGTGCAGCACTCAAGCCATTAGCATCCTTGAGAGAAGTCACTAGACAAGAATTTTTGCACCATGTCCCATTGTGGAGTCATACTCAAATTATTCAAAATCTGAAAGGGTTTCGCTTTTCCCAGCAAAAAACATAAACAAAACCACACCAGAAAATTTCTGTAAAGTGTTAAACTCTCAGCATTGCTGGCTTTGCCCAACATTTAACTTCCCTAGGAAAAAAGCTGTATGTTTTATATAGGAATGTCGGTGCTTAAATTTGAATTTTCTTATGTCTTTGACACAAACTAATTATTTGAGAAATAAAATATTTTCAGAGGACATGGATTTCTTGTTTTCCTTTAAACAACTAACTCCGTGTCAAAAAATGTTCCATTCCACACAAAATATAACCATGTTTTCATGCTCTTTTGCAACTGAATTACCCACTGATACAAATTAATCCTTCTAGGTACACTGGTGCAGTAGGTTTTATTAGGCTTATTTTATTTAAGTCTATATATTAAGAACAGGATCCTTAAGTGCCAAGTAAGAATTTAGTATATCTTCTGCAGTGCCTTTATATTGTGAGTGCTTTATCTAGCACTCATAATACAACATTTAATGAGAGTTAATTCAAGTAAAAAATACCATCTAAGTATTTGTAGGAAGGAAATGAGCATGAAAAAGATCAGAGCAAATATATCCCGACTTGAAGCAAAGTTCAGCAGAATTGCCTGCAGTATTCGCTTAAGTTTTCTTAGCAGATCTTCAATAGGTATCTCTGTTTTAGATCTGAGCTCCTTTTTGCTTAGCTGTCACTGTCTTGTGATCTTACCTCATTCCTTGTGGCCTTTTGGAACCTTTGCCAACAGTGTGTTAATCTGCACTTGGGTGTTTTATTGCTGTAACTGAACTTTCCATGTGATTTTGTGGGAGTGTACACGTGTTCAGGTATTGCAAATACTAGTAATTCCAGTTTTTGCTGGGTATGGGCTTTTATGAAGCACTATTGAAATGTAAATGGGAAACAGAATTTTCTGTTATGGTTATGTAAGATTGTGGATGGAGAGAATTCTGGACCTATGAAGCATAAAGGTTTTAATTCTTGAAATATAAGATCACACATATTCTGTGTCTTTGTGGAAGATCTAAATAAACATTACTAGATCAAGCCATGTTTACAACTATTATTAGTAGAATCTTTCCCTTCCAGACTGCAATAGGGTTGATCTAAACTCATGTAGATGTTCTCTAAAATATTTAAGACTTAAAATTTTATCAGAGCAGTAATTTTAATTCTCTGTTTAAAAATTGAAATACAAACTTCAACTCTGCAAAGGTGAAATCACCTGTTTGATATGTCAGTCTAATAGGTGTTTATTAGGTGTATATCGTCTTTTTCCTTTCCTTGTTTCAGCATAAATTCTAATCTGTTCACAGAGTAAAGCCACTTCAGGTTGCTAATTTGGCCATAATCTCATGACTTCATTTCTCCGTTTCTTTGGTTTAGTTAAATCAGACAAATGAGAGCTGGAGTTGGTGTAAAAGAGGAAGCCAGCATACGTCAAGGAGCAGGAGGCAGTGAGGACTCTTGGAGGGATGAGCAGTACCTTACTCTTGGGAATCATTAAGTTGGCCCAAGCTATGCGAAGCTTCATTCCAAAGATAAGCAAGACAATCCTCAGCCAACTTTTTTTTTGCCTCTTGTCTTAGCAGAGAGACTTCTTCCATAGAGGTAGGTGTGACTTCCTAAACTCAGAAGTTCCCAGAGTTCATGCTTAAACCTGCATAAGATGGAATCTAACGTCAACAGTCTTCGATGACAAGATAACCTAAACTTTTCAGCTGGTTCTTTTCAGTTCAGTGAAATCCAATCTAGTTTTTCTTCTTATCTGACTTCAATGAAATGTTCTAATTTGAACCTCTTTCTCCAATTGCTTTTGGTATTGATGTGATCTTCATCCTTATGGATTAAATATATTCACTCAACTTGGAGTCCTGTCATTGAGTGTCAATTTCGGATTGAATGAAGGTTTTAAAATGAAAACAGGCATACAGATATGCAAAATAATGAAGTGGCAAATGGACAATATTTTTCATGTTTCACAAACTATTTAGCCCAGTCCTCTGTCACGTGAAATATGTAATGCAACAATAATAGAAGTCATGTACTATAACAGTGATATATTGGAATACTTTTTTTAATAAAGAAGTTTTTATTCAAAAGAAAAAAAAACACAGAAAGAAATGTAGGTTATCAAGCTCTGGTGTAAATAATATGCTAGTGCTGTGTAGTAGGCATTTTTGTGTAATAAGGACAATACTTCACTATCCTTCTACTGAAAGTCATTCAGAGAATGATGCTTTGATTCTAGAGGAGCCCCATATGTACTACAACAAACTGGAGCCAAAGGACCTAGAATCTGAAGAAGGTCTGAAAATTTCAGTAATTCTGCACTGATTTCAGGTGTGTATTTTAAGATAAAGAATTGGTGATTTAACAATTGCAATTTAATTCCTGACTTAAACACTTGAAGGTCCATAACTAAATAACTTTTATTTTGCTCTTTCTAATATGAAATTTGTATGGTTTTACTGTCTTCCCTTGTTTAAAATGCCAGTGTTGTCTATACATTACCAAATCAATCAAATGGATGGGGTAACTCCCATTTCTATATTAAGGTTTTTTCTGGTATTTGGGTTGGTTGTTTTTATTATTATTAAAACTTTATATAGTTAATATTTTGATGTAAATACTACAAATTATGTAAATTTGATGTAAATTATTAACTCCATGCTCCTTCAGAATGCTAGATTGTGATGTGCTGTTTATCAGAGTTCCTCTGATACCAAAATGGAGGATATAAAAGGCTGTAGTTCAGGAAAATTGTTGTGTAAGGAATAGAACAAATCAAAATTATGTTTCTAAACACTTTAGAAATTTAAGAAAGTATTAATTCTTTTTTTTTTTAGTTAAAATCTCATGGCCTGGACCCTTCTTTGCTCTGTGTCTAAAAAAATGCACCAAACCTCCACATGCATTACTCTACTTCAAAAACTAACGCCATAAAATTAGGAATGGACCTCTTGTGACATATTGAAACAGAACAAGAATTAATAGGGAGAGATGAGAAGGAAATTATTCTGCAAGTTTTTGCAAGAGTTCATAATATACAATAATATATTCCATGTATGAAGTTCAGTGCTGTAATCATATTTATAAACCAAAATACATCTTGCTGCCTAACACTTTAAGTTGCTTATTCAGAAATATGCATCACTGTGATAATTACATTTATGTGGGATATTCTCATCTTTTGATGCAGAAAATGTCTAATAACCAATACAAGTGTGTGTGTGTGTGTGTGTGTGTGTGTGTGTGTGATGTAGATGGCTGTTTGCATCTTATCCTATTTTGAAACTGGAGGAAAGGAAGTCTCTGTTCTTGTCTATGGAAGATATGAACATTCCAGATTTTCAAAGCATAATGCAGCCAACTAAGAAGTTGTTTGGTCACTCCCCCCTCCATGGGGTGGGGGAGAGAATTGGAAGGGCAGAAGTAAGAAAACTTGTGGGTTGAGATAAAGACAGTTTCATAGGTGAAACGAGAGCTCTGTGCAAAAGCAAAGCAAAACAAGAAATTCCTTCACAACTTTCCATCACTGGCAGATGTTTATCCATCTACATGAAAGCAGGGCTCCATCATGCATAACAATTAGTTGGGAAGACAAATGACATAACTCTGAACTTCCCCCTCTGCGTCTTCCTGTAACTTTTACCAATATTTAACAAACATTATTTATTCTTCTGAGCCTTTCATGTTCTCACAGATGCCGAGTTTCCCCAATGGCTACAGGGAGCAAAGGTATTACTCTGCTTGATAAAAGTGTCTTAGGTGGAGTGTTTCTTTCTGTCCACATTGAAAACAAGAAACAGACAAATTAATTTTGCCATATTTTTCTATAGGTGTGAAGTCTTTCTGGAGTAATAGAATCCTGGTATATAATGCCAAGCTATTTTCAAGGGATTAAAATGGAGCCATTCAACTTTTCATTGGTTTATGCATGTAGTTTCTCATCTGCCCTACAGCTGCAGGTTTTAGTGTTAATTTGCAGAATTCTTTTTCTGTGTTTGCAACTTTTGTAACTTTAGAGAACATCTCATAGTGCTGGAGTTTCTCCTTGGTACGCTAAGGTGGTGTGCATAGACTCCACAGATGATGAAATTCATCAATAGCTGACATGTTCACTGTCCTGTACAGTGCTCATATTTCATTTCAGGTAAAATTCTTACTTTAGATAAAATCTATTTTTCCTGTTTGAACTCCTTATGCTGAAGTGAATGATATGGCACTAGTCCATATGTGGGATCCGAAAGATGCATGAGAGTTTAACAGGGCATTGGGCTTACTTGGCAAGGTTTTGGTAGTGGGGGGCTACAGGGGTGATTTCTGTCAGAAGAGTCCAGAACCTGCCCACATGTTGGACAAAGCCTGTTTCAGTCAGCTCCAAGAGATACCCACTGCTGGCCAAAGCTGAACAAATCAGCAACATTGGTAGCGCCTCTGTGATAACATATTTAAGAAAGGGTAAAAAATGCTGTGCAGCAGCTGTGAGAGAGGGGTGAGAAAGTGTGAGAGAAACAACCCTGCAGATATCAAGGTCAGTGAAGAAGGAGGGGGAGGAGGTGCTCCAGGCACCAGAGCAGAGATTTTTCTGCAGCCTGTGGAGAAGACCATGGGGAAGCAGGTTATGCCCCTGCTGCTCATGAAGAACCATGGTGGAGCAGATATCCACTTGCAACCCATGGAGGACTCCACACCACAGTAGGTGTATGAGCTCTGAAGGAAGCTGTGACCCTGTGGAAAGCCCACCCTGGAGCAGGCTCAACTGTTGCCCATGGGGAGTAGTCCATACAGTAGCAGGTTTTCTGTCAGGACCTGTGACCCCGTGGGTGACCCACGCTGGAGCAGTCTGTTCCTGAAGGACTGCACCCTGTGGAAAGGACCCATGTTGGAGAAGTTTGTGAAGGATTGTATCCAGTGGGAGGGACCTCACACTGGAGCAGAGGAAGAGTGTGAAGAGGAAGGAGTAGTAGAGACAAAGTGTTATGGACTGACTACAACCCACATTCCCCATCCCCCTGCACTGCTCAGGGAGGAGGTAGAAGAGTTAAGAAGGAAATTGAACCTCGGAGGAAAGGAGGATTGAAGGGAATGTTTTAGTTTGTTCTTATTTCTCATTCTTCTACTCTGTTACAAGTAATTGGCAATAAATTAAATTAATTTCCCCAAGTCAAGACTGTTTTGCCCATGATAGTAATTGGTAAGTGATCACCCTGTCCTTATTTCCACCCACAAGCCTTTTTTCATATTTTTTCCCTCTGTCCTGTTGATGAAGGGGGACTGATAGGCCAGCCAAGGTCAACCCACCACAAACACATATGCAGGCCTAAAATGAAGCATGCAACATAAAATTTCAAAGTAGTTCTTGAATTATTCAGATATACTGGAGTTCAGCAAACAGGGTGGCCAAGGAGGCACTTAGCACTTAATAGTTTGTGTGAAAGGGGACGGTGAAAAGGCGGTGCCTGAGGCTTCAGGGGACTGAGAAGTGGCACAGCTATGATGGTTGGGTGTCACAACAGACAGTCCCTTGCCTGGCTGGAACAACTGTCCCAGAGCATCAGAGGCAGCTGTCCTAGTCTCAGGTTGTGGGCAGTGCCTGGTGCTTCTCCTTGAGACGGGAACCATGCTGTACAGAAGGAGGGACATCTAGAGGCTACACTAAACAAGTGGAGGATTGAGTCTCCTAAAATGGGAGATCATAGAAGATTGTAACTTCTGGCAAAAAGGAAGGTATTTCTTTCTCCACTTCCAGATGTGCACTTTTAAAATAGGTATAGGTATATGGTATTATATAAAGAAGAACATGTTTCCTCAGGGGAGACGTTTGGACAGGCTGAGCCTTATCCATGTACTGGCACCAAGTAGAAGCGGCAAATGGTAGTAGCTGGAGTCATCCTTCTGCAGGGGTCAGCATCTGCCTCCCAAACAGACTTTCTGTATTGCAAGGCTTATTGCTTGTCAGCAGCTCAGATCTGGGATGTTGAAGAGAAATTGCTGAGATTCATCTGATTTTCAGACTCTTGTCCCTTACTGTTCATCTGCATTGGCATCGACGATACTGTCAAGGGAGACCTGGAGTTTATCAAGAGGAGCTATAGGTTTCTGGACACGCAACATGGCAGTTTAGGGACCTCCTCAATTCTGTCAAAGGGAAGGACCCACATATGAGCAGATGGATCCAGTGAGTCAGTACCTGGTTGTTTGCATGATATTGCAGGCAAGGCTTTGGCTTTTCTGACTATAGGACTCTTTCTGAGGAATTAAGACTACTGGGGAGAGATAGGATACATCTGATGAGATGAGGAATAATTCCTTTGCCAACAGGTTTGTTAACCTGTTGAGGAAGGCTTTAAAATAGGTTCACTGGTGGCTGCTGAGCAAAACCAAGGTGGCTGGGAAGAGCCAGCATAGATTTGCCAAGGGCAAATTGTACCTGAATGACCTGACTGCTTTCTGTGATAAGATAACTGACTCTGTGAACAAGTGGAGAACAGTGGAAGCTGTTTATCCTAACTAATAAGATTTTTGATATGTATTCTTGTAGCCAAATTGGAAAGGTGGACTACAATATGGAAAAGTAGCAGGAGTGCTGGCCTGAATGGACTGTGATTAGCTGTGTAAAATCCAGATGGATACCAGTTAACAGTGACACTCCTCAGAGATGAAGACTGGGGCCAATACAGTTTAACATCTTCATTAACAGTCTGAATGATGTGTTAGGATGCATTTTCAGAAAATTTTATTGTTGATATCAAAGTGTGTGAGGGGAAGACAGGGCTGATACAGAGGTACCTGGACATGCTTCAGAAATGGGCTAAAATAATCTACATGAAGTTCAACAAAGGCAAATGTATGAATAATCCCATGCAGCTAGGGACTGAATGGTTGGAAAATGCCTCTGCAGAAAAGGAGCTGGGGTTCCTGGGGACAACAGGATGAATACGAGTCAGTAAAGTGTGCTTACAGCAAGGAAGGCTGTTGCATATTAGGCTGTATTAACAGGAGTAGAGACAGCAGGTAACATCTATTTGGCAATTTCAAGAGCAAATTTAGAGTATTATATCCAGTTTTTAATTTCCAGTAGAAAACACATGTGAAAAAAAAACAGAGCAAGCTCAGTAGAGGGCCACAAAGGTGATTAGAGGCTTGAAGTATGTAACGTACAAAAGGAGAATGAGAAAACTGTTTCCCCAGTTTTGAGAAGGAAAAAATAATGGAGGATCTTACTGTTGTCTTCAACAGCAGTGGGAGGGTAGAAAGAAGATGGAACCAGAGTTCTTAGAGATGCCCAGCAAAGAAATGAAAGGTAATGGCCACAAGTTATAGCAAAAGAAATTTTGATTAGAAATTGGGAAAATTTACTCACAATGAGTGTGTTTAAACACTAGAACAGATTACCCTGAGAGATTGTGGAATCTCCATTCTTGCAGATGCTAAAAATGGGACTGAATTTAACCCTAAACAAACTGTTTTAACTTGGAAATTTAATCTACCTTCAAAATAGTCCTTGCTTTGAAAAAAAGGAGGTTGAATTAGCCCCTTCCAGCCTTTTTTTTTTTTTTTTTTTGTAATTCTGTGATTTTAAATGACTCCTATATCTCAAATGCTTCTTTTCTTCAGTGATTCACTACGTTTGAGCTAGCTGGTAAGTTTTATGGCAGTGTAATTTTGTCTGACAAATTCTATAAACATAACAGTTGAGGAAATTGCCTTAAATATTTTTATAATGCATATTAAAAAAAATTGCCCCAAAATTTCAATTTAATATAAATGAAAATTGGGGCTTAAGTGATGTTCTAACAGGTGATCGTAGACAAGCTTTTGTTCCAGTGTATAAATACCATCATGAGTACCATTTGTTTAAAATATAAGTTTATTTACATAAGGCCCCCCTGCATGTTTCTTGCAATTGTACTGTGTACTTAGTAATACGGTTAAAAATGAATCAGTATATTAACAGATTGACAAACACTGAGCAGATAATTTTTAAACTTAATATCAGAGTATGACTTTAGAAAGATTCTGTTTCTTTCATATTTTCTTTTTTCATGCTGCTAAGAATAAGTGAAAACATCAAACCAATTTAAACCAAAGTTAGAAAAAACAATTGTGTATTGATTTGAGATCTTCTATAAGGAATGTGTAAAGTTGTAACAAGAATGCTTTACGATTATAAGTTTCAAAAAATCTGTGTTCTCAGTAAAAACAACACTTGATTACATCTTTAGTGATATTTTCAGATACTGGTACTTACATAAAATAATGCAATCTGTATGTAATTGTAGATATTCCTAGCACATTCATCAAATACTGTTTGTTAAGTTAAAGAGTGAATATTCAAGAGACTGCATAAGAGACTAAGCAGTTTGTTCTTTTTTCTTCATTGTATTTCCAGTTGGTTAATTGCTGTCTAAAGATGGCAAGGTTATCTTTCATCCTTTGAGGTCAAATACTTATTATTAAATGCATGGTCCACAGGGTACCAGATTTACCATGTAACTCTAATGATCTGAATAAAAGAAATTTTCTTCATCTTGAGCTGGAGATGAATAGTAGAAGCAAATAAAGGTTTTTCTAATTTACATTCTGGGGACATTTCTGGAACATTTCTGTTGTTATTCTCAGGTCTTCAGAAAGATCCTCTACACATTCCCATTCTACTTACTCACAAGTTTTCACCATTAATATAGAATAAAATCTTATACACATACACATAACTATAAAAGATTTAAAAATTCTGTGTAAAGTAAAAGGACTTTAGAACATTCTTATGTATGTAGCACCTTTTTCAAATTTTCTTCTACATTCAAAATTTGTCTACAATATATATATGTGTATTTTAAGCAATTTGGAAATTATCTGAAAATAGTGATTATGCAGTATATTTATCATTATCATTATCATAATCATATATTCCTGTCTGAATATGATAAAAGAATTGTTTTGTCTACTATCAAAATGTCAAGTGCTTCTTGAAAGAATCAGAACCACTATGCTATGTGAAGGCAGCTAACCATATAATAAGAACTCCATTTGCAAGATGAGATAGAGACCTGTGACAGATGAATATATGCCAGGTGAACATTAACTCTACTTACTCTGCTGATAGCCATTAGTACTGGGACACATTTAGTGTAGCATAGCAGTGTATGTCAGCACATAATAAAAGTTTCAGAGAAAAGGAAAATGTCTCAGTTAATTTTCCAATGGTAGGAATAGGTTTCAGATCCCATATCAAACATCTCTCAGTTGTGTCTAAGTTATTCTTTGGTTTAAACATTCCAAGAATTTCCATATATAAAAGGTTTCTGCTAAATGGGTCATTTTCTCAGTATAATGTAAAATTGTCTTCTACATAATGTTGCCTACAGGGAAAAATCTATGTCCATTCTCTGTCCCACAGCATTAGATTTGGTTCTGTGGGTGCCACTGACTCCTTAAATATATTCTGCAGCTGACATATATCACTTACAAATGATGTGCTCTGGCATATTCCCCTCCAAACATGCCAGTCATACAGCAACAATGATACATTCCTTTGTGTTCAGAGATTCTGTTGCTGCAGGGTGGATAAATAGATAAACTGTTTGTCTCTCTGAGAATATCTGTCTTCTGAAGAATGGGCATATTTCCAAATCCTTTGGAATAACAAGAGCTTAAATAGGGCTGGACGTGTCCTAAGGTAAATGTGTTCTAGTAGTTCTTGTCATTCTGAAAAACAGTGAGTTTGTTACTGAAGGATTGCTTTATGTTGCAGGCTAAGTTTAAGTAAAAGTACTTTCTTCTAGAGCCTCATTTGTTGGCTCTTGTCTCGGACGGCATTTTTCAGTACTATGCACATTAGTACCTCTTCTGTTTCTTTGGGATATTTCTTATAAAGTTATTGATTACTTTGTGCACAGAACTGTAAGGAAAATGTAAAATAAAATACTTGGAGAAAAGTAGGTAAATCAGTTGAGAGATACTGTTTATTAATACCGCTGCAGTAGGGAAGATACATATCTGAGTGTCCTGAGACTCACTATGAAGTCTGGACAGGGTTAGACTATGACCCTATAGCTAACAATGTACACATTAGCTCAGGGACCAGTCCTTTGAAAGTTTGAACACTCCTAGTTAGCATTAGCTACATTAAATGGAACTACTGTGACAGAAAATCTCCTAAAATTTACAGTGGACTGAGGAAGAGAGTTACTGATGAATCTGTAATCCATGTCTCCTGTTGGTTTCTGCAGAAGAATTGTACAAACCAGAGACTATAAACTATATGAGGGTTAACTAATGTCTCATGCAATGTTTCGTGTGAATTTATAAGTAAAGGCACATAAAGGCACAAGACACCATCAACCAGTTGCCTGAATAGGCAAGACAAGAATTAACTTTAAGTGCCCAAGGCATCAAGCTCCAGACAGACTGATTAGAGCATTTTCCATACATATCCTAAAACCTGAAGAAAGGGCTAGTTGTGGAAGATATGTCATGGCTGCCAAGGATACAGATGCAGTTTTACTTCATTGTAGGTGTGACTGGCACAAAAATAGAAGCTGGGAATGCAATTTGACATAACAGATAAACCAGTCTACTAAGTAGGTGCAGTTAAAATTGGCAGCCCAGTTTCCCCATCTGCAGTTCTCCTCAAATACTTTCACCACTTTCTCTGAACTTTGGCCATTATTCTTTGGGTGACCATGAGGTAAGCTGATCCAAAGAGAAGTGCAGAAGGAAAAAAAACAAAAACAAAAACAAAACCAAAATCTTCTAATATTTTAGGTCTTTAAACTAACTCACCATGAGGTCAGGCGGGCACCACTACTGGTACAAGAAAGGGCAGGAATTCTCAGATGGAAGTTGAAGGGTTGCTTCTTTTAGTGGTAGGTCATCTAACAGGGCTATTCTTTGGCACTGAGACCGAACATTGTCTGACCATCTATTTTTAAATTTTCCTAACCTCTGAAACAAAGTGATCACATGAAAACTTTCTATTGGTGGTGTTTCCTAAGCCATGCTGAGCTTAGGTATAATTTTGGAGTCTTAGGTGACTTGGGCCAAAACTGTGCAAGGGACTGCTCCAGGAAAGAGTTTATTAAATTCCAGTACCTGAAAACTTAGTTTTAATTTGCAAATAGATAAACCCTCTTAAAACAGATTAGATGTAATCCAATGGAGTACCTGAAACAAACAAAAATTATGAGAGGGCTCTCTGGAGCAAAGTGGCCCTAAGAATTTGAGTCACCAGACAGCTTTAAGTTCCAAACAGAAATTATCTTAGAGTTGATCTACAATGGACAGATACATCTCAGACTCTAAAGTAGTCAGAAAGCTGTCTACTTAGTAGATACGGACTATGACTGTTTTGTTTGTATTCAACACTGTATGCAATATTGTAATTGATACAGGAACAGATTTTAGGGATGCTGACTCTTGCCTTAGCCTAACTTCTTCTTAAAAAGTTTTTAACCTCTCTTTTAAAGAACACTGAAATATCAGAAAATTTTTAAGAACCCTTACAATTACCTGAAAACTATTATCAAAGTTTAGGCATCTTTCTCCTCGACATCTTTTCTAGTTTTATTTCAAAGAACCCTTCATTACTACGAGAAGATTGAATTGTACCACAGGGATTAATATTTTAATAGCCATAAAGCTTTTCTCATGTGATAATTAGTTTTCAAATTATGAATTATGCTTTAAGCATGTGGGCAAAATGCTTTGATTTTCTTGTTCAAATGTAAACACTCTCAGTGGGTAGTTAAGAATTCCATAAGTTGATGATTATTTATATGTATTCATGAGGCTTGACATCTGCCATGTTGTGCATATTTATGATCTAATTCTATGTTAGAGTTCTTGAGGGAGGTCAGATAAAATAAGCCCTTATTACTTTGCAGTGTATTTTTTAATGTTCCTGAATTTGGAACACACTTGCTTGGCAGGTTAAATGAATTGCCACTGTGGGCCTACTGGGGACAATCTTCATTTCATGAGAAGTAATGGAATTGCATAAAATACAGAAGGACAGCAATGTAAAATCTTTCATATGAATTTTCATAAAAACACAGAATCTTTGAGGTTGGGAGGCGCCTCTGGAAATTGTCTTATTCAACTTCCCTGCTCAAAGCAAGATGAACTATAGCAAATTACAGTCAGGTTTTGAATATTTCCAAAGATGGAAACTCCACAACCTCTCTGGGCAACTCGTTCCTGGATTTGACCATCCACACAGTACACATTTTGTCTTTATGTCTAAATAGAATTTCTTCCACTTCAGTCTGTACCTATTGCCTCTTGTCCTTGTCACTAGGCACTATTGAGAAGAGTCTGGTTCCCTCTTCGTTCCTTCCCATCAGCTATTTATACACAGTGATAAAATTCCACTGATTTTCAGGCTTCAGGCTCAGCAGCCCCAGCTCACTCAGCCTCTCCATGTATGAAAGTTGTTCCAGTCCCTTTATCATCTTTGTGTCCCCTCACTGGACTTGCTTGAGTATGTCCATGTTTCTCTTGTACTGGGGAGCCCAGCACTGGACATAGCACTCCAGATATGTCTCACCAGTGCTGAGTAGAGGGGAAGGATCACCTCCCTATATCTGCTGGCAACACTTCTACTGCAGCCCAAGAGGCTGCTGACCTTCTTTGTGTCAAAGGCACATTGCTGGCTTAGCTCATGTTCCGGGCTTTTACTGACAAGCTGCTTTCCTGCTTGTTGGCCCTCAGGCAGTACTGTGCAGGTGCAGGACTTTCCATTTCCTTTCATTGAATTTCATGAGGTTCCTGTCATCTCATTTCTCCACCCTGCTGAGGTACCTCTGAATGTTAGCACAACTGTCTGGTGTATCAATCATCAAACTCCTCTCAGGTTTTTACCATCCACAAATTTATTGAGGGTGCACTCTGTCCCATTATTCAGGACATTAATGAAGAAATTAAACAGTATTGGCTCAAGAATCAACCTCTGGGGTACACCGTTAGTGACTGGTCTCCAGCTTGGCTTCATGCTGCTAGTTATATTCCTGTGAGCATGGCATTTCAGCCAATTTTCAATCCATATCCACAGTCTTTTTATTATATATTTATTTATTACATCATCATTTTATTTGGGAAGATGCTATGAGAGACAATGTCAAAAGCTTTGGTAAATTCAAAACAAGCTTCCCCCGCTTCCCTCATTCACTGAACCATTTGTCACTTAGAAGGCTGTGAGGTTGGTCAGGCATCATTTCTCCTTTGTAAATCCATGCTGAATACTCCTAGTGACCTTCTTGTCCTTGGTATGCTTGGAAATGATTTCCAGGACTATTGGCTGCATTACCTTCCCAAGGATTGAAGTGAGACTGACCAGACTGCAATTCCCTGGGTCCTCCTTCTTGTTCTTCTTGAAGATAGGGGTGATATTTACTTTCTTTCAGACTTTTGGGACGTCTCACAATCTGCATGATCTTTAAAGAATAATTGAGAATGGCCTCACAATGACATCAGCCAGCTCCCTCAGCACTTGGGAGTGCATCCCATCAGGTCTCATGGACTTGTGTATGTTCAGTTGGTTTAAATGTTCCCTAACATGATCCTTCTCCACTGAGTGTAATGTATGCCCTTCTTGCTCCAAACTTTCCCACTGGTCTCAGGGACCAGGGATTGCTGAAGGTTGAGTTTATTATTGAAGACTGAGGTAAAGAAGGCATTGAGTACCTTGGTGTTTTCTGTGCCCCTTGCCACCAGGTCCTCTGTCCCATTCAGCAGAGGTACCAACATTTCCTCTAGTCTTCCTTCTGCTTCTGATACATCTATAGAAGCCTTCCTTGTTGTCCTTCACGTGACTTACCAGATTCAGTTCCAGATGGGTGTTGACTTTCATAACCCCTCTGCACACTCAGAGAGTCTCTGTATTCCTCATGGGTGACCCTGACCCTGGTTCCACCTCTTGTATGCTTTCTTTTTAATTTGAGTTTTGTAGAAGCAACTTGGTCATCCACACAGGTCTTTTGCTGCTTTTGCTTGACTTTGTCCATGCCAGGATCATAGGCTCATAGACTCATTTAGATTGGAAAAGACCATTAAGATCATCGAGTCCAACCATTAACCTAATACTGCCAAGTCCACCACTAAACCATGTCCCTAAGTGCCACATCTACACATCTTTTAAATGCCTCCAGGGATGGTGACTCAATCACTTCCCTGGGCAGCCTGTTCCAATGCTTGACAACCCTTTCGGTGAAGAATTTTTTCCTAATATCTAATCTAAACTTCCCCTGGTGCAACTTGAGGCCATTTCCTCTTTTCTTATCATTTGTAACTTGGGAAAAGAGACCGACAACTTCCTTTTAGGTAGTTGTGGATGGATCATTCTTGAGCTTTGAGGAGGTGATCCTTGAATATCAACTAGCTCTACTGGAGCATCTTCTCTTCAAGGCCCAGGGGATTCTTCCAAGTACATGCCTGAACAAGCCAAAGTGTGTTCTCTTGAGGTCCAGGGTTGTGATCTTGCTACTTGCCTTGTTCCCTTCTCTTGGGATCCCTAATTCCAACAAGCATGCTGTAGCCAACTGCACCACATCTTCCTATTTGCAACCAGTTTTCCTTGTCTGTAAGTATGAGGTGCAGCAGAGCATCTCCCTGGTTGGCTCCTTGATCACCTGTGTTGTCATCAGAAAACTTCTGGATTACTTGTGCTCTGCTGTTTTGTGTTTCCACTAGATATTGGGGTGGCTCAAGTCCCCCACAGAGACCAGAGCCTGTGGGCATAAGGCTTTTTCCTTTTATGTCTCATCTGCTTTTACTTCCTTATCAGGCAATTTTTAGCAAACACATGCCACCAAATTGCTTACATTGGTTTGGCCTGTAATTAACACTCAGCTGACTCATCATCCATCCCAAAGCAACTCCATGCACTCATTTGTCTCTGACATCAAGGGCAATTTCCTTTGCTTGCCTTCCTGGTCTGTCCTTCCTGAAGTCGGTATTCTCTCATTATACCGCTCTAGTTTTGTGAGCTAACCCACCACATCTCAGTGATCTCAGTGAGATTGTAGTCCTGCAACTGCACACAGACTTCCTGTTTGCACTTCCTTACTTGTGTGGATGGGATGGGACCCCTTCAAACTTGTTTTGCTGATCATAAGGTTTCTCCTGTCCATACCCCCTTGCACCAATTGCTTCCCATCATGGTCCGCTACTTCCTCACTTGTTTGTAAGCCATCATCTCCCTCCTCATCCTACATTAAAGTTTTTCTCCTGGATCTGAAACTGGACAAGCAGCAAGCTTCTCTAGATAGCAGTCAGATCCGCAGATGGGGGCTTTTATCCCCTGCAGCAGGGAGTCTCTCACTACTGTCACTCATCGCTTCCTCTGGGTGCTGCTGTGGGGCTCGGGCTCAGCTGTCTTGGGTGGCAGGTTGAACACAGGTCCCAGTTCATCCTCTGCTAGTATATCCAATCCTGTTAAATTTACATAGTTTTTTGTGCAATTGAGATTCAGTTAAGATTAGGACAAATACAAGCAAAGACTCAGTTATGCTTCAAATGTGTACTAATATGAATTACTCTGTAGTGACAATACAGTTAGTGTAATTGCATCGTGTGAAAGTCATCAGCATTATTTCATATTACTGAATAAACCAGATACCAATGTTTATATAAATACAAATATTTTAGGATGCTAAAAATGTCAATTTGCACTAAATATGGATAAGTTATAAGAAGTAATTAATCTATACATTTATTATTAATTCATACTAAAGTTTAATGGGTATCCATACATCATCTTAAAATGATTGTGGTCCGTAACTGTGTTTTGGTAACATTAAGGAACCACAGTTGTGGATTATAAAATTACCACTGTGCTGAGCAGTGTACAGTTGCAGAATGGAAAGATGATCACGGCCATAAGGAGTTCACTGTGTAAGAGCAAAATTATTTTTAAATATGTTTGAAGATTATATTTCCAGCTACCTTGTAGGAGTTAGTCACTGCATCTACATCTATCCTGGAAATTAAACAAAGTTAGTAATTTTTTATGCTCATTGAAGCTCAGTTGACAATACTGTTGTACATTTCCAGGTATTTTTGCTTTACTACAAATATCAAAATCAAGCTTTGGTTTTATTAAACATGGTTGCCCTGTGTTTAATATTATATGAGTGGAAATACAGTGGTATCACTAAATTTGTTTAGTTTCAGCTTATCAAGATTTCAATGTATTCTTAGTAGGCAAAAACTGTTTAAATTTATAGAAAATGTCCATATATTTCTTGTCAGACTCTAGCTAGAAAATGAGAATTTGAAGTTTGCATTGCAAGTAGCCTAATACAAAGCAAAATTGTAGCTCATTTATTTTTTATGAAGAAAAAGTAGTATTTGCATAGTTCAGTTACATTTATTCTTTAAGAGGTTTTCCCTGATTTTATTAATAACTGCTGCAATAATCAGCCACGTATATAATGATGAAATAATGAAAAAAAAAGGAATAAATCATTAATTATTTCAAATATTATTTTTACATCAAGTTTCTTGTCACATGAGACTCCATATATGTGAATAACTGGTTTAAATATATATACTAATTACCCATTCAAAAAACCCATTAGAAAATCACATGACATATTTCAGTTGAAAAACATCTTTGAAAAGCATACAGAATTTAATAGGGAATTTCTGAAAGTCTTTTAAAGCACATTATACAACTCTCTGCCTTTCATAAACTTCTCCCATAAATTCCATAGGCTGGCTGAAGAAAACTTACTGTTTTCTGTTATAATCTTTGTGATTTTTTCAAAAGGCTGTTCAGTATGGTAGTAATTTAACTTTGGATGTGTAGAACTAGAATATGTTCAATATGCATTGAAGTTACAGAACAATATACTGCATAAAGTCGTATCCAGAGGTATTTGTTAGAAAATACATCAGCAGAGTTGCAGTAAACAGTTTAGGTAAAACATAATGGCATAATTTTCTGCCAAGGAAATTAATTAATTTTTTCTACAAAATTTACTAATTAATCTTTTAAATGTTACATCTTTGCCCATTTATATCATTTAAGAGTCTATGGTTCTATTAGTCATCAAAAAAAAAAAAACTTCAATAGCTTTATTAAGTATTGTTCTATATTGCTGAAGTAGAGGTTGACTATGTGTGAGTCAAGCCTCCTCTCTTGGAAATCTAGCAAAACGTTATTTTGAAAAGAAAGTAAGAAAGACAGACAAAAAAAGACTGTTTAAAGCTATGTAAATATTATACACACTGAAGAATAATTCAGGTTTGAATGAACATAAGACTTAAAATCTACAGAAATTAGTAGTTACTTTTAAAGGCGTAACTTTGTGTTTTGACAACACTTTTTGAAGTTTTCTATGATGACAAAGAGACTGTCAGAAGAGAGACTGACAATCCATTAAGCTTCAAATGATGTTTATAGATATATATCTATTACATCTTTGGAACAGGCTGCCCAGGGAAATGGTTGAGTCACCGTCCCTGGAAGTATTTAACAGATGTGTAGATGTGGTGCTTAGGGACATGGTTTAGTGGTGGACTTGATAGTGTTAGGTTAACAGTTGGACTCGATGATCTTAAGGGTTTTTCCAACCTAAAAGATTCTATGATTCTATGAACTGTTTACAACTGGTATAAAAATAATGGAGATTAATGTCCGTAGTGATGATTTTAGAATTATTTGGAATGAAGGGCATAAGTAATCAGACATCAAAACATTAAGAGGGGAAAAAAAAAATGTATTTCTAATATTTATTACTACATGTAAATGTAGTTAATAGCAAATTAGTACTGATAGAGCATGTTTTGTAAAGGGCAGTTATATAGTGACATCCCAGCTATATCTATTTTTCTTAATACTGCAGAAATCTATTATAACTTCATTTTTATGGGATAATTTATGACCTCAAAGGGTATAGACAGAGTTCCATCATTCACCTGTTCAGTGCCTACACAATATATGAAGAAAGATATATGAATAATTTTTAGTTGTTCACTTTTCAGTTTCTAGAAAAAAAGACTGAAGAAGTTCTTTAGCTTTTGAAGACAATGTTATCTATGTTTTAAGGATTTAAACACTTCTATACAAGTCTTATTTTAATTTCCAAAATCCAGGCTGCTCATGACTCCCCAAAATTTGTCCTAAATTTTAAATTTGTTTGTTTGTTTGCTTGCTTCTTAGTTTGTCTGTTTTCTTTCTCTTTATAACTTCCGTACTGCTTTAAGTTCTTCAATGTTTGAACTCCCACCTTTTCATTGTACTTATATCTAGGGATTCCCCTATTTTAATTGTACTCATAGGTAGTAATTGAGCAAATAGAACTAAAATCTTATGTGTACACAGCACTTCTGAAATCAGACTTACTTCAAAACCTACTGGATGACTGCCTTGAGTCTTATGCTCTAACAATTAAAACCAAAAACCCTAGGGACTACTCTTCTTTGTTTTAGTTGCATCCCTGTAATCTCTATAAACTTCAGTTAGAGAACTGTGTAGTGGTAGCTGCTGTGTAATTACAGAGCAAAAATACACAGCTGGGACAAGTGATCTGAACTGGTCAAAGGGATATTCCATACTGTGTGATGTCACAATCAAAAATAAAAATTGGTGTTTTCCAAGGTAGCTGTAGCTGAAAGATTAGCTGGGCATCAGTTTTCTTGTGGGAGATGATGAGTGATTGCTTCCATATCACTTTTTTTTCTTCTTTTTTTCTTCATTTATTAAAATTTTATCTCAGCCTACAATTTTTCTTGCTTTTGCTCTTACTATTCTCTCCTAGTACCACTGGAGGTTGTGGNAAAACATCAGTGTGTCATCAACATTATTCTCACACTACATCCAAAACACAGCACTATAGCAGTTAATAGGAAGAAAATCAACTCCATCCCAGCCGAAACCAGGACATCACCCAACTCATTCTCCTCTGGCAGCTTCCTTATAGCCTTTCAAGTGCTTCTTCATATGTTTTCATCCTGTGACCCTCCACTTAGTAAGATCTTCTGATAAGAAATATTGATATATGCCTTATCACATACTATTAATCCTATAAATGATCATAGAATCATAGAAACACAGAATCATTTAGGTTGGAAAAGACCTCTAAGATCATCAAGTCCAACCATCAACGTAACACTATCAAGTGCACCACTAAACCATGTCCCTAAGCACCATGCCTACATATCTTTTAAATACCTCCAGGGATGGCNTGTGTGATGTCACAATCAAAAATAAAAATTGGTGTTTTCCAAGGTAGCTGTAGCTGAAAGATTAGCTGGGCATCAGTTTTCTTGTGGGAGATGATGAGTGATTGCTTCCATATCACTTTTTTTTCTTCTTTTTTTCTTCATTTATTAAAATTTTATCTCAGCCTACAATTTTTCTTGCTTTTGCTCTTACTATTCTCTCCTAGTACCACTGGAGGTTGTGGACGAGTGAGCAAGTGTCTGTGTGGGTGCTTAGCTATTAGCTAGGGACAATAACCATGAAAAGAGAGTATAAAGAATCAATAAAACTATAATATTTGTTTTCTGTTGTTTTCTGCTGTGAGGAAATGCATATGCCAATGATTGAATCAAACAGGATACAGGGTACTCTAGAGACATATGTTAAATCATACAGAATAAATACAATTGTAGAATTGTTCTGCTTTGATTTTTTTAAAAATGTGAAGGAATAATGGAATTTCAAGTGTTCCAATTGCATAGTAGTGTTGTGGTTTAACCATAGCTGGCAACTAAGCCCCACACAGCCACTCGCTCACTCCCCCCGGGTGGGATGGGGGAGAGAATCAGAAGGGTAAAAGTGAGAGAACTCGTGGGTTGAGATAAAGACAGTTTAATAGGGAAAGCAAAAGCCACGCACGCAAGCAAAGCAAAGCAAGGAATTCATTTACCACTTCCCATCGGCAGGCAGGTGTTCAGCCATCTCCAGGAAAGCAGGGCTCCATCACGCATAACGGNCGCCATTTCCTCCTGTCTTTTTACTTGGGAGAAGAGACCAACACCTACCTTGCTACAACCTCCTTCCAGGTAGTTGTAGAGAGCGATAAGGTCTCCCCTTAGCCTCCTTCTCTGCAGGCTATACAACCCCAGTGCCCTCAGTCGCTCCTCATCAGATTTGTTCTCTAGACCTTTCACCAGCTTTGTTGTTCTTCTTTGGATGCACTCTAGCACCTCAATGTCTTTCTTGTAGCGAGGGGCTCAAAACTGAACAGAGTATTTAAGGTGCGGTCTCACTAGTGTTAAGTACAAAGGGACGATCACTTCCCTTCTCTGATGTTTCTTACTCTGTGAAACCATTCATGGTTATATCACATGTTCCAAGACAAAAAAACAGATGTTCCTATCAAACTCTTACACAGGTAGTGTGTGTAATGATATTTATACATTATACTGTACAAGCTTTTAGCTGTGCTTTTTAGTATTCAAATAATAAATCTTATTTTACATTGAACACATCCATGCATTGACACAATATTCCCAAACACTCAAGCAGTGTGTTAAGACACTTTTCAGTGATAATTAAGATGTAGCTTCAAAATTTAATTTCTTTTAAATAAAGCCTAAAATAAATAAAATCTCAGTAAATTTGAAGTAAATATATACTAAAGAAAGCTCACTCTGACAAAGTATTAACTCACATATTAACCTTTCCTCACTTAGGATGAGACTAATAAAAAATGAAGTAAATAAGGAATTGCAATACTTATTTCACAAGCCATTAGTCAATAAAGTATTACAGTATTTATTTCATAAGCCATTAGTCATTCCACTCGTTCTAGATTCATAGGTTAGTGTTATGTTGCTTCTGGATCCAAGAGTCAATGTGGTAGAGGAAGACAGCCACAAAGACTAAACTTTGTCAGCTGCTCTGCAAACTGTGCTTGCTACATAAGGATACTCCTCAAAGAGAGAATTCTGGAGGAAATTTGGTTAAGTCTTGACTTCATTTAGACTTTTATTGAGAGCAGGTGTCCATTGGGGAAGAGAAACAGGCGCCATAAAGTCCTTTAAAGTAGTACATATTTTACTTCTGTTGTGTCCTGTAAAGTTTGTTGTTATCTATGTTTTACTAATAGAAATCCGGTTATCAGTGGATACTAAATTATTTAAATAAATCTAAATTTTCCTTAGAGATGTCATTCATATTTATGTAGTCTATCATTCACGTAGACGGCTGATAAAGTATCTTCTATTTGTTAAACAAATGAGATATAACACAATCTCCACGAAACCTGTACAAAGCTGAAGAGCTAATCAGAGTGGCATATTACATGCATCTTGGAAGAATACACAGTTGGCATGGGGAACACACCTTGCTGAGTAAATCACTTTTATCTTTTTATGGAAGTCAGATCTCGGATATGAGGCTTATAATCATTAAGATTTGATGAGTCTCAATGCTTTCGAAGTTCTGAAAGAAGTTGAAAGCAAGTGTCTAAAATTAATATATCAGATTTAGAGGAAAAGTACATGAAAAATGGATAATGTTGATATAATGACTAGTTTTATTGTAACTTTTCACTTTGTATTTAATTTTTTAATAGATATCTTTCTGTTGATTTCTCTTTTTAATTTTTTAATAATAGAAAAAAATATAGACAAGAAAATCCATTTTTAAAAATCTGAATATTTTCCATTCCTGTGATAAATTTAGATTATTTAGATAAATTTTATCCAGAAAAGTTTGCTTTTTTTTGTTCTGTACTTTATCCATGAACAGTCTGCTTGACTGCAGAATGGATGTTTGGTTGGGATATTTCAGTACAAAGAATAAATGCTGCTCTAAGTTCTTTTAATATGAATACCCATAATAATACTCTTATTGTAACAGAAATAAATAACTCCCCTCAACATCTTCAGTGGAAGTACAGTCAGGCCTAGAACACAGTGAGTGATTCAAAAATGACAAGGTAGCTGGCATCTTAAAAAAACCCCTCAATTCCATATTTTTAATTTAAAGAGGAAAAATAGTGATTTTGTAAAGTAGGTTCTTATGTATAGAGCAACACTAAGAAATACAGGGAGAGCGAAGTACTCCCACTATCTGAGTTCAGCATCCAAGTTGGGTAACTCGTTTCACTATATTTGGGTAGAAACCAAAGGAGCCAAGAACAATTCCTACTCATCTTCCAGCTCTGTATTTATACGAATCTTTTGCACACTGAGAAGAAACCCATCTGTGCAGACCAGAGAGGAACAACATACTGTGCCCCACCCTTGCATCTGGAAACTCGGGCGACCTGAACCTTTGGATGCAGTGAAATGCACCTACCCAGAGGTCAAGTGTTTTGGGCAAGAAATACACCTGCAGTAATGAATCCAGATCACTTTGGTCAAGCTCATGATCTGAATAACCTTCCCAAGATTTCCTCTCCTTATTACTTCTATACATATACTATGAGACTGGCCCTCTAGTTGCATATTGAACATCCATACAAACAACTCTGAGAAGATAATGAACCACTATTTGGGTGAATTCTATGCTGAGTAGTTCCACAACAGGGGTCAACTCTTCACCATACACAGACTGTAAGAGTAAATTATGTGATATAATTCTAGCTGTCATGTCACTTTTAATTGGTATTGTTTAAGGTTTAGGACTAAGAATTTGATCTTGAACCAAATGAGATCAGTGTACAGTTTTGCTGTCTTCTGTGGTACAGGATCAAATCAAGATACCATCAGTAGATCACTGAAGAGTAAACATATAGGACTTGCCAGGAAATAGAAATATTTAGCACACAAAAAGTTCCTCTAGATTAGATGAAAGAATAATAATAAAAAAAAGTTATTTCTCTCTATGGAGTTTTTGAATAAAAAATCTTTTTGATGCGAGCCCAGGCAGATTTATTTGGATACTCTCCCACCTCCAGACCTCTTTTCTCAGTCATCTTATTTCTGCCAGGAATTAATTTTTTAGATGTAATCCTGTATTTCTAACTCAGAATTAGCATTTTTTTTCACACATTTATCCATCTGTCATAAGAATTGTTGTACTCTTTTTAATTTCTGTAATAGTTTCTAGCACATATTATGGTTTTATAAATAAATATTTAGCGGATTGTATTTAGTCTACACTTGGCCTAAATATTGTGACAGAATTCTTTAGACACAGGTACAACAACTGAAAACAAAACTCATTTTTGCTTGACTATTGTTTGCTTAGGAATGTAATACAATAGAAACTGGCTCCATTCACAGACTTACTCAGTTTTGGAACCACCACATTTTCTCTTGAAAAATGTATATTTCTTCACTGTTTTCAGAAGAAGGATCTGGGAGCCTTTTTTCTTCTTTGTGCAAGGATGGTTATTAATGTTGTCATGAATACAAACTTTAGCTATGCCCCAGCAATATAGCCACTGATGATATTATCATGCACAGCTAATTTCCACAGAGGAGAAGCTATTGGGTATTTTCAAGAAGTCAGGGAACCTGATGGTCTTTAAACCTCAGATCTGATTCTAGGTGTTGCTGCACAACACTCTTTTTCACCTGTTGTATTGTCAGCTTCCCAGTCCTTTTACTTGAACTGTCCAAGTCTAGACTACCCCTGAATATCTGCATTCTGTCTCTGCTCCTTCCCTTGATGCTTTCCATGGAGTTCAGCTGTTTCCGTGTCTCTGATTGTCCTGGTTTTCCTCATACATCGTTTCTGAAATTTGTCCCTAGACACAAGCTTTTAGCTTGACCCAGCTACCTTCTCTTCTATTCATTCACTGAACTGTATAAACAAGTGTAAATCTCTTGATATCTGACATAGTGGATTTACCAAGGGCTTCATCATTCCTAAAGCTTGAATAGAATCTGACACAAAACATTTTAAATACTTAAGCAATTTTGATGACAGTCTTTCAGTAAGAGCTAATGGCAATAAAGATGGTAAGAAAGTTGAAATGGCTTCCATGAAATGAGAGACTAAGTCAACCTGAACTATTCAATTTGAAGAAGAAACACTTTTGGGGGAACAAGCTATAACACAATCATAAAGAGAATGCTTTTTGGACTGATTCTAGCTTCTGAGGGCCATGGACAGGTCACGGTGCGACTTTGTTACTATACAAATAACTTGTGCAGTAACAGAAAATACTTCTGTGCACTTGCTTAAAGCAGGTTGTAACTGTGGTCATTATTTTTTACAGTATTTGGGCATTAAAGGATGGAATTTGAATCAACTGTTAAAACAAGCAAATCCTCAAGAGGTTGTTAAATTAAATTTTGTTGCTGTTGTTGTTATATTTTAATTGTAGATTTCTTAGCTAATTAACTGTCTCCTCTTGTGGGCATTCCTTGCTGTCCTGCAATATTATCAGGGAGATTTCTGAGCATATATGTGAGTTTTAATACTCCAAATGAGCTATATTATCCCAGGAAAGGTGACATCTCCTTGCATAGTCCATGTAGATATACAAATATTTTACTCAAGAGATTAATGTTGAAATGAAGTTAAGAATAACCTTCTGTGTTGTGAGCTCCTTCTCTCAGTCTTTTCTTTCTTAGAGTAATTTTGTTTTATCAAAAGGACCTCTGACTTTTATAATTGTAATTAACAAAGTTTATGGAGTAATTTTCAGGATTTTTGTCTTCATAAAGATCTTCTTTTTCACAATAAAAATGCCTTTTTCAATGGCAGGTCACTGTTAAAGACAACATCCTGTTCAATTTAGAAAAGTCTTATCTGGCCTCCTAAGGTAGACATTGTACAACTTAAGCATTGTTCAGTGGGTCTCTTGTCTTGATGCTGCTGGAATGACTTTTGATCCATGCTGCTGTAGCAAAAAAAAAAGAAAAAGGGAAACCTTTCTGGAGATCTGAATGCACTTTGGATCAAATCTGAACATGAAAGGTCATATCTGTAAAGTTAAAAGGTAGACATTGGAAGAAAAAAGGACCTAGTGAAAAGAGCTAATATTTTTTTTTTCTGAAAAAAACAGAAGGAAGGAGAAAAAAAAGTCACAATAATTTTATGATTTTACCATGTGGTAGATCTAAGAGGTTTTGTTGTTTTGTGGGATTTTTGGTATCTGCCAATATGAAGCTGCTATGTAAGCAGGTGAAAACTTATTTTCAAGAGTACTGAGATTACATTAGAAAAAAATGGCAATTAACTTCAGAAATTGAATAAAGAAATAAATCATCTGTGTCAAAGTGCAGCCTAAATAGGGGTACTGCCCAATAAATGAGAAGGAAATGACTGATAGCAATAAATCCAAAGTAAATGAAATAGCAGGAAAGGCCAAGTTTAATGTAAACAGTGTATCTTTTATAATGATGTGGTCTCTAATTCTGAAAGTTCTGCAGTTCCATCAATGACAATTTCAGTACATGGCAGGGAGTGCTGATATCTGGCAGGATGGTTGGGGAACACACAGGCAAGTAAGCATCCTAATTTGTTGACTGCAGGTTATGAATCAAATGAAATTAATTAATTAATTTTGTTGTTGTTGTTAAATAAAATCAGTTGGTACTAATGTCCATGTTACATCTCACTTCTTCCTTAGCTTATGGAGGAGAGTTTGTCTTCAGAGTACCAGGATAATTTTTTTCTTAAATGCACTTTTTTCACCCTTTATTTTAAATTTAGATGTTTACATTGAAAGAAGAAAGAAGTGTGATGAAAAAAGTGGAGAATCATAGAATCACAAAAGGCTTACTGAGGATAGATCTCCGCAGTTCATTTAGTTTGACTCCGAGCATGACTCCTGCTAGATGGACATCATCAGAGATACATGATCCATGCTTGAATTGTTCAGCACTTTTCAATATTTTACAATCCTAGTAATAATAAGCTAATCTAAACATTTAAGCTAATGGATAGCAAATTCAGCTCACCATGATTTCTTTCCTGGGTGAGACTTGATCTGACAATACTCCATTTAAAATGTTTTTACAAAGGCAATAAGATTTTGCATACTGTGAAACTCCAAGAACTGTCATGAGGGAGTGTACCTTTAAATGTCTTTCTATTCACAGGAAAGGGAGATAGTAAATTATTCTATAAAAGGGAAGCAACAATTAATAACAGCAGAACTAATCTTCAGTACTAAAGTTTCCTTCTATTTAGAGCAGAAAAACAAAACATGAAGACAAAATGTCACATAAATAAAGACATCTCACTGTCAGCTGGCAGTAATGTTTAGTGTCTACGAAGTAAGACTAATGTATTTCCTTGCTGCTTTATCTTAGCAGCTGAAAGGTGACCACATTAAGATTTACCTAACAAGATAGTCTTGAAATCAAGCTATCATCCAGTCTCAAAGGCTAGTTGGGAAACTGTATATGTTATTAAATTATACAATTTATTCTTTGTCTTTCTGTTAGTCCACAAGGGAACTGGACACTTCAAACACAAAGGTCAGTATTGCTGAAACATATAGCAACACCAGAGATCAGAGTGGGGTGTAGCCTAGGCAGAGACCTGTGACACTTATATATTAATTAAGCAGGATGTAAATGATGTTAGCTTGCCTTGAACATAAATATAATTTTACTGAAGTACTAAACGAGTACTTTAGCAAACAAATAACAATGCAGGAGAGTTTTGTTGTTATGAGAGTACTATCAATTAGTATTTTGTGACACTGTGAAGGCATAGCTAGACAAAGTGAGCAATATGATTACCAAAGGGGCAAAGAAAGATAGATGTACCTGTATGTATGAGATAGCCAAGTAACAAAAGCCAAAAAAAAAAAAGAACAAAGCACAAGACTTTGCAAATAGGTAGGCACACAAGTGTTTAGAAAAAACAGTAACAAGTAACATCTACCTGTAGTAAAGCAAAACTCATGAAAACTGCAGCAAAACTTACCATAAATATCCTCTCTAAGCTCTGCATCTTTTCTCAGTTGATTTGTTTGGATTTAAAAGCTTGTCAAGATCTTACAAAGTGATGCAGGAGAATTCTTCCTACTGGAAATGATGAGATAAAAATGTGCTGCCTCTGATTTGGAGAAAGCATCTGATGAATTTAACAGAATGTTTCTTTGTTTCATACACAATTTCATGAAATGCCATTTAGCTTAAAATATCTTTTCCTTTGAAATGATCAAAGGGATATATCAAAGGGAACTAGAAAAAGGTGGAAGAGTTAATTATTTTTATCACAATATCAAATTAAAGTACCAACTGAAAACAAGGAACCATTTTAGGCTCCTCAAATGCACAATCCAAATAAACAGAAGAGACAAAATGAGGGAGCATAAACGTACTGATTCCTAATGTTATTTGGAAATGAAGAATATAGTTTCAGGAAAGATTTTCAGATTTTGATACTTCTAAGTATTCACATGGGATGCAGGAGATTGATGTAGGAGGAATAGAGATCTGAATTTTGCCCAAATATGTGAAAAAATGTTATAATTAAAAATGGGTCTGGTTTTGCCTCCCCTTTTTTTCTCTGACCAGAAATTATGTCTTGGACTTGGAAAACTTCCTTAATAAAAATTCTAATAAATAGTGGTAAACCAGAGCTTTCCAACGTGAAATATGGTGTTGAAAAGTTCCTAATAAACTCCACTGTTGTTTGCATTTTATAAAAAAGTAACTGAACCACAAAGCATAAAGACTCACATCCATAAAAAATGTTTAAGTTCCTACTGTCCATTTAGATGCTTAGTTTCTCATTGTAAGCAGTTGCAATTTGGTCTCTGAAGTGTAAATTATAACCCTAAATTTTGTTGAGCTGACCCTAAATAACCCACCTAAGGTAACATAAGAAATATGTCATGGAGTCAAGGATTAAGCCAATGTCTCCTGGCTCTGAGGGCATTTTTTGCATGGTATTGAACAGGATAAATTACACTGAACTGCACTTCATACTGTCATTGCAAAAATGACAGTAGCGCTCAAGCTATTTCCTACAACAGTCACAAAGACATAACAGTGTAGATTACTCTAAATTGTTTTAAAGCACAGGTACCTCCTTGTCCCTTGTACCACCAAGAGTCACCAACTTATTGGAATAACACATAGCTGAATTCTACTCGATTTCAAAGAATCTTGATTGAATCTGAATACTCTACAGAGTTTCCAAATTGACAAGCTCAAATGAATAAGTGAAAAAATATTCATTTTAAAGTGTGCAATAACAGTGTAATGGAATCCTGACTGCTTTCTGAAAACAGATTTCTGAAAAATATGGCTTCAGCAAGGGGGGAAAAAAGCAGAAAACCATCAACAAAAGAATTGTCCCCTAAAAAATGGACTGTATTTGCTTCAAAACAAGAAATCTACACCCTGTACACAGACTGGAAAGTCAGCCTGGAAATAGAAGGAGGATTGCCTGGGTAAGGGGCAGAATTAGAATCCCCAGAAAATATGCCGACTCATTTTTCATTCCTCAAGGTGATCCCATGCAGCAAGTAAAGTTAAGAGTCACACGGGCTTAATAAGTGCTGAACTGATAAATACACATATGGAAAAACAAATTGTTCCTAATTAAAGATTTTGATAAATATTAATGGTATTTCAAAGACAAATTCAGAAAGGAAAAAAAAAAAAAAAAAGAAGTAAACATCCAGCTGGCTACCCAAAGGGGACAGATTTAGATAAACAGTAAAAAAGAAAGGGAATAAATCTCACAAAATCTCACATAGTAGTCAACTCTCTCAATATTCCCAATTAATTTTTTACTACAGCAGAAAAACATTAGGCATTCTATAATTTAAAAGCAAGAGGCATTCCACATCTTTATCAACCATATCTCTGATATTAGTAGGCATTCTCTAGCTCAAACTGAGTCAGAAAAGTTTTATCTGATCACTTAACATGAGTCAGTTATATACATAAATCCACACTATATTTTGAAATTGAATCATCCAGCACTAAACTACGGACTACTTACAAAAAAGTTACTTTGACACCTATTCTGAGAAGTAGAATTTGGGTCCCACGGCCAACTGATGGAGCGCGGTGACTTCAGCCTCGACTAATTATGTTAACCTAGGGGATACTTGTGGTGCCAGTACCTACATTATACATAGGCAGGGGCCTACAAAACTACTTTGCCTTTGTACAGTGGGCTTCCTTCTGGAAGAAACCTGCTCTCACATGATAATATTGCCACCAAGGATGAGGAAAAGGGTGAGGTACTTAATACTTTCATTGCCTCAGTCTTTAATAGTCAGAGCAGTTATCCTCAGGGTATTCCCCCTGAGCTGGAAGACAGGGGCGGAGAGCAGAATAAACCCCCCATAAGCCAAGAGGAAACAGTTAACGACCTGCTACGCCACCTGGATGCTCACAAGTCTACGGGGCCAGATGGGATCCACCCAAGGGTACTGAGGGAGCTGGCAGAGGAGCTTGCCAAGCCACTCTCCATCATTTAACAGCAGTCCTGGTTAACGGGGGAGGTCCCGGACGACTGGAGGCTTGCCAATGTGACGCCCATCTACAAGGGGGGCCGGAAGGAGGATCCAGGGAACTACAGGCCTGTCAACCTGACCTTGGTGCCGGGGAAGATTATGGAGTAGTTCGTCTTGAGGGCAATCACAAGCCATGTGCAGGACCACCAGGGGATCAGGCCCAGGCAGCACGAGTTCATGGAAGGCAGGTCCTGCTTGACCAACCTGATCTCCTTCTATGACCAGGTGACGTGCGTAGTGGGTGAGGGAAAGGCTGTGGATGTGGTCTACCTGGACTTCAGTAAAGCCTTTGACACTGTCTCCCACAGCATTCTCCTAGAGAAGCTGGCGACTCATGGCTTAGACAGGTACACTCTTCGCTAGGTAAAAAACTGNCTCCTCAGTGCCCTAAGGATCTTGAACGCCACCTTTTCATGGTCAATGCAGCCAAGGCTGCCCTTGAGCTTCACATTCCCCACCAACCCCTCCTTGTTGGTGGGAGCAAGGTCCAGCATAACACCGCTCCCTCGTTGGCTCCACTAATCACTTGGAGAAGGAAGTTATCATTGATGAAATCCAGGAACTTCCAGGAACAGGATTGCTTATGCCCTGCCGTGTTGTCCCTCCAACAGGTATCGGGATGGTTGAAGTCCCCCATGAGGACCAGGGCTTGTGAACGTGAGGCTGCTCCTATCTGTCTATAGAGAGCCTCATCCGCTTGGTCTTCCTGGTCGGGTGGCCTGTAGCAGACCCCCACTATAATGTCACCTGTCCCTGTCCTCTCTTTAATCCTGACCCATAAGCTCTCAGTTGGCTCCTCATCCATCCCCAGGCAGAGCTCCATGCACTCCAGCTGGTCATTGACATACAGAGGGCGACACCCCCTCCTCGTTTCCCCTGCCGGTCCTTCCTAAAGAGCCTGTATCCTTCCATGGCAACACTCCAATCATAAGACCCATCCCACCACATCTCGGTGATGGCAGTAAGATCATAGCCCTGCAGGCGTGCATACGTTTCTAACTCCTCTTTTTATTCCCCATGCTACATGTGTTTGCATAGAGGCATATAAGTTGGGCCGACGATGAAGCTATTTTACTGGCTGGAGTTACTATTTGCTGCTCTTCAGGCACTCTCCTGCTTACCTGTGATCCTTCTCCAGGATCTGGGCATCTATTGCTGCTCCTTTTAAGGTGTTTTATTTCTATTTTAGTTAATTATCCACTCATATTTTGACACTTTAGAAAACAGTCTGGACTATAAGTCACACTGATCAGTCATGTTTTGAGCAACCATTTCTCAGTTGATGGTGATATCTTTATTAGTAATTAAAAATATACCCTTTGTTTTGTCTTAAATAAAATTAGGTTGTTATGATAATTCTAATTCAGAATTGTGAAAAAACCTGTCTGTTTTAGCAAAAAGAAAAATTGGAATATTCAAATGAGTAGTAAGATATGGGGGTTATCTATAAGAACAAGCAATAACAGTTTCTTGGAACAGGTCAGTGCAAGTATTAAGGTATTACACAGAAAGAAACCAACCAACATGAAATTTAAGTTTTTTAAAATGACTTCTTGTCGTGGTTTAACCCCAGCCAGCAACTGAGCACCACGCAGCCGCTCATTCACTCCCCCCAGGTGGTTTGGGGGAGAGAATCAGAAGGATAAAAGTGAGGGATCTCATGGGTTGAGATAAAGACCGTTTAATAGGTAAAGCAAAAGCCGCGCACGCAAGCAAAGCAAAACAAGGAATTCATTCACTATTTGCCATGGGCAGGCAGGTGTTCAGCCATCTCCAGGAAAGCAGGGCTCCATCACGCATAACGGTTACTTGGGAAGACAAACACCATCACTCCAAATGTCCCCCCCTCCTTCTTCGCCCAGCCTTATATGCTGAGCATGATGTCATATGGTATGGAATACCCTGTGGTCAGTTGGGCCAGCCGTCGTGGCCACGCTCCCTCCCAGCCCCCTGCACACCTGGCAGGGCATGGGAAGACAAAAAGTCTTTGACTAGCGTAAACATTACCTAGCAACAACCAAAACATCAGTGTGTCATCAACATTATTCTCACACTACATCCAAAACACAGCACTATACCAGTTAATAGGAAAAAAAAATCAACTCCATCCCAGCCAAAACCAGGACACTTCTTTATTTGTGTCCTGCAGCAGAACTTGTTGTTAGTTTACCAGGTCTGCACATCACACTATTTACATTATTTGATAGCTATGAATATATTTCATTCCAACTAGAAGAATGTGATTTGCTAAAGGCACTTTTAATCCTAAGAAGGAGGGGAGGGGTCAGGTACCTAATGTTTCAGATTCACATCCTGATTAAGTCTTTCTACATGCCCATGATGTTTACACCAGTGTGACTCCAGAAACTCCAGTGTAAACAATGGAAAGTATTTGTGCATTTTATCAGAGTCCCATAGTTAATAATTTTCTTTCCATGAGCCAGACCAAACGTCCCTGTGTAGAGAAAACTGGGGATGGGGTAGGAGCTGGCAGGCTAATAGCAGCTGGCAGGCCACTTAAGTAGCCTGAAAAACTGATTGTGTAATGGAGCAAAATAGAGTTTTTCTTGGATTTAGAATAAATCTTGCAAAGGTAAGGCTGAAACAAAAATAAAACAGTAAGTAAGACTATGAAAATTATTTAATTTACATGTTTATTACCTTTTCTTATAGAGGTTGTCAGGACATGCACATTGGAAAATATCTGAGAAGAACAAGTGCATATTAGCACTTATTATTATGAATAATTTTCTTGAATAAACAGTCATGTATTTGGAATACAGAAAGTCTGGATTCAAGACTGTGCTCTCCCTACTCATACTGAGTTTTTTGGAAGAGTTTGGGAGAGTGCCTCAAATGTAAAAATAGTTACAAAGAAAGAAGGGCAATGAAGCTGGTGAAGGCTCTGGAGCACAAGTCTTATGAGGAACGGCTGAGGGACCTGGGACTCTTTAGCCTGGAGAAGAGGAGGCTCAGGGGAGACCTTACTGTGCTCTACAACTACCTGAAAAGAGGTTGTAGATGGACGGACTCGATGACCTTAGTGGTCTTTTCCAACCTTAATGATTCTATGATTCTACAATTCTATAATTCTATGATTATTCTTTGGTACAGAAAAATGAATTGTGAAGTCCAGGAATTAAACATGGTTCTGTTTAAGTCATTAATCCAGACATAGCTCAGGGGCATAGTGGTGTCACCTGGGTTACCCAAAAGGGTGCAACAACACAAGTTATGACTGAGCAGCTGAATCCAGCACAGGCATCATATACTAAGGTAAGAACACTTTAGTAATGTTGAAGCCTGACTCTATTGCTTGGATCAGTAACCTTGGCAACACACAACTCCATGAATTCATCATACAGTCTGTCTTGAGACTGATTTACAAAGGAAAGCCTCAGCAGTGATACTGCTACTTGGCACTAGATAAAACAGAGTGAAGGTAAGACTCCCTAAAAGCAAAACTTCAGTGACAGAATCTATCCATTCCTAGCTATTGTTCTCTTTGTACTGGTAAATGATCTCATGCAGTTCATTAGCCAATTCGGGGCTTCACCTGAGTCCTCAATGAGGCCAAACTATTCCATAAATTAGGAAAATAGCAAGGTTTTTCTCCTATTTTAATTTCTTGGGTTTTGCACTGATATAACATAAGCTTTCCAAAGACCAGACAGTACATGTGTCCAGATTTACACAAAGTATTTAGAGGTAAAGTTGCATAGGGATTTTTATATATACACATACAAGAAATTTTATTGTTGAAATAATCTCTCTGTATTAAAACTTTTAAAATATTACATTTTATTGAAACTGAGTCTCTATATTTATGCAGAGAAACAGTAATTTTTTTCCAGTATTCCTCATTTCAAATATAAAGATTAGAGCTGGAATCAGCAGTACCTGCAGAAATCTGATGACCTCTATGTCAGGGCCCGAAGGGTTCCAATGGACCTGCCTGGACCCCTCAGTGTCTCTCCACACCCTGCCCAGGACCCCCTTTCAGACCTCATGGGGTGTCCCCCAACCCTGCCCACAGCCCAGGATCCCATGTCAGCCCCACCCAGTGCCATAAACCCCTGCCTCAGTGACTCCACAGCAGGGCTGGCCTCCTGCTCCCCATAACCCTGCCCACCGAGCCAGGCCCACCTGCAGACCTATGTCCCAGTCTGGCCTCAGTGTGTCCTGGTCCCCAGGGAGATGCCCGATGTGTGGATCTAGGACTGCCCCAGTGCCCTCCTGTCTGGGGCCCTGGCTGCTAGGCCCTGCACTACCACCACAGGGGAGCCCATGCCGCTCCTGGTGCCTGTTCCCCAGTGAGCCACCAGCCCACCTGGCACCCTGACACTTAAGTATTTCATATGTATATCCCTTGTGTAAAAAAGCCAGATATTATTAGCCTGCATGTAATCACCCCAAGAGGGTGATTATTGCTATATAAGGAACAAACACAAACATGTGTATTGCATGATTCTTAAGACTACGCTGGCATTAGTAATTACATTTATTCAGGAATGTTTCCAGCCACTGAGGCTGACTGTTACTTGTTGGCATCATGGAGATGTGGTGGGATGGGTCTTATGATTGGAGTGTTGCCATGGAAGGATACAGGCTCTTTAGGAAGGACCGGCAGGGGAAACGAGGAGGGGGTGTCGCCCTCTGTATGTTAATGACCAGCTGGAGTGCATGGAGCTCTGCCTGGGGATGGATGAGGAGCCAACTGAGAGCGTATGGGTAAGGATTAAAGAGAGGACAGGGACAGGTGACATTATAGTGGGGGTCTGCTACAGGCCACCCGACCAGGAAGACCAAGCGGATGAGGCTCTCTATAGACAGATAGGAGCAGCCTCACGTTCACAAGCCCTGGTCCTCATGGGGGACTTCAACCATCCCGATACCTGTTGGAGGGACAACACGGCAGGGCATAAGCAATCCTGTTCCTGGAAGTTCCTGGATTTCATCAATGATAACTTCCTTCTCCAAGTGATTAGTGGAGCCAACGAGGGAGCGGTGTTATGCTGGACCTTGCTCCCACCAACAAGGAGGGGTTGGTGGGGAATGTGAAGCTCAAGGGCAGCCTTGGCTGCATTGACCATGAAAAGGTGGCGTTCAAGATCCTTAGGGCACTGAGGAGGGCACACAGCAAGCTCACTACCCTGGACTTCAGGAGAGCAGACTTTGGCCTCTTCAGAGATCCGCTTGGTAGAGTGCCATGGGATACAACCCTGGAGGGAAGAGGGCCCCAAGAAATCTGGTTAGTATTCAAGAATCACCTTCTCCAAGCTCAGGAGTGATGCATCCCAACAAAGAGGAAGTCAGGCAAAAACACCAGGAGGCCTGCATGGATGAACAAGGGACTCCTGGACACACTCAAACACAAAAAACAAGCCTACAGAGGGTGGAAGCAACATCAGGTAGCCTGGGAGAAATACAAAGAAATTGTCCGAGCAGCCAGGGATCTGATTAGGAAAGCTAAAGCCCTGATAGAATTGAATCTGGCCAGGGACGTCAAGGGCAACAAGAAAAGCTTCTATAGGTACGTTGGGGGTACTAGGGAAAATGCGGGCCCTCTCCACAAGGAAACGGGAGACCTGGTTACCTGGGATACGGAGAAGGTGGAGGTTCTCGATGACTTTTTTGCCTCAGTCTTCACTGGCAAGTGCTCAAGCCTCACCGTCCAAGTCACAGAAGGTAAAGGTGAGGACTGGGAGAATGAAGAGCCTCCCACTGTAGGAGAAGATCAGGTTCGAGACCACCTAAGGAACCTGAAGGTGCACAAGTCCATGGGACCTGATGAGATCCATCCATGGGTCCTGAGGGAACTGGTGGGTGAAGTTGCTAAGCCACTATCCATTGTTTTTGAGAAGTTGTGGCAGTCTGGTGAAGTTCCCACTGACTGGAAAAGGGGAAACATAATCTCCATTTTTAAAAAGGGAAAAAAGAAAGACCTGGGGAACTACAGGCCAGTCAGTCTCACCTCTGTGCCTGGGAAGATCATGAAGCAGATCATCCTGGAAGCTCTGCTAAGGCACATGGAGGACAGGGAGGTGATTTGAGACAGCCAGCACGGTTTCACCAAGGGCAAGTCCTGCCTGACCAACCTAGTGGCCTTCTATGATGGAGTGACTACTTCAGTGGACATGGTAAAGGCTACAGATGTCGTCTACCTGGACCTCTGTAAGGTCTTTGATACGGTCCCTCACAACATCCTTCTCTCTAAACTGGAGAGGCATGAATTGGATGGGTGGAGTGTCCGGTGGGTGAGGAATTGGTTGGATGGAGCATCCAGAGGGTAGTGGTCAACAGCTCAATGTCCAGATGGAGATCAGTGACAAGAGGTTTCCCACAGGGGTCCGTACTGGGACTGGTACTCTTTAATATCTTAATCAATGACATAGACAGCAGGATCAAGTGCACCCTCAGCAAGTTTGCCGATGACACCAAGCTGAGTGGTGCGGTTGACACTCCTGAGGGATAGGATGCCATCCAGAGGGACCGGGACAAGCTCAAGAAGTGGGCCTATGTGGTGCTCAAGAGGTTCAACAAGGCCAAGTGCAGGGTCCTGCACCTGAGTCAGGGCAACTCCTGGTATCAAAACAGGCTGAGGGATTAAGTGATTGAGAACAACCCCTGACTTGGGGGTACTGGTGGATGGAAGAAGGACATAAGCCGACAAGGTGCGTACTCGCAGCCCAGGCAGCCAACGGTACCCTGGGCTGCATCAAAAGAAGCGTGGCCAGCAGGTCGAGGGAGGTGATTCTGCCCCTCTACTCTGCTCTGGTGAGACCCCACCTGGAGTACTGCGTTCAGCTCTGCAGCCCTCAGCACAAGAAAGACATAGACCTGTTGGAGAGGGTTTAGAATAAGGCCATGAAAATGATCAGGGGGNCCAAAACACAGCACTAGGAAGAAATTTAACTCTATTCCAGCTGAAACCAGGACATTAGACTAGATATAAAGAAGCCATTTTTCCAATGAGGGTGGTGAAACACAGGAACAAGTTGCCCAGAGAGGTGGCAGATGCCCCATCCCTGGAAACAATCAAGGTCAGGTTGGACAGGGCTCTATTTGAAGGTGTCCTGGCTCATTGCAGGGGTGTTGGACCAGATGACCCTCAAACGTTCCTTCCAATCCAAACTATTCTATGTTTCTATGAATAAATGACCATAGAGGAGATTCATAATGAGTTTTACAACAATTTTCATGCTGAGTTTCTGTGAATCCAATGCAGAATAATGATGGAAAGATCTAGGGCCGTATGCCCACATCTGAGATTTACTAAGAAGATCAACTGGAGTAGAAAGAATTTTAAAAGGAGAATAAAGAGAACAACACTCAGTATGGTGTACCCAGACAATTTAAAAAGCAGACAAAACGGTTCCTATTATTAACAATACCACTGATTTGTTTGTCAGTGTGAGTGGAATAAAAGTCTGTGTGATAAATGTGATAAGAACAATAAGATAACCACAGAAATGAATGGAATATGTAGATTAAGTTTGAAAGGAATTTGATAGATTGTCTTCTCTAGTCTTCCTTTTTTTTCTTTGAACCATTTTGTTTCTAAGTCTCCTATTTTGAGCATATTCAAATTCTTTTTTTCTTCTTTTGGGGAACATCATCTGGGTTGTATGGATAATCTGTCAATACTAACATGGGCTAATTGTGTCATTTCTCACTTGAGGGCTTGTATATAAGATTTAGAGCCAAAGGTACAGATAAAAAGGGCTTACCAACCTTTGTAAGACAGAGTATTTGCTTTTTTTATTTGTTTAGCTTTTGTTTCAATTCCTATGCTGAAGCAAAACATTTTATCAGCTATTGGAAAACAAAGCCCTGAGTTTATATAAATTGGCTCAAATTCATGGAAGCCTTGTGATTAATAGGTTAACATTTCTTGCACCATTGACAATAGTTCTTGCAAAACTAGTGCAGACAGCACATGTTAGAGAGGAATTCTTCCTGTAGATTTTGTTCACAAAGCTGAATGCACAAAAGCTGCCTGTACAGCCAAACTCAACCTTCATATGTTTGTGGCTTGGAGGCACTCTGCTGCTATGTCTGCAAACAAAAAAAGTTTATAAAGTCCTGTACTGGACAGAGATATAAATTGGATGGGAATCAGAAGCTTATTTTATATATGAGTAATTGAATCTCATAAGCAATACAATCTGCAATACAATTTTGCAAGAGGAATTATTAAATTTCACATTCCTCCAGGCATGACTTTAAAACTAAGAGAATTCTTAAGAAAACAGTTTCAGAAAAACAAACTAATGTATATAAAAAACCCAATTCTAAAAGACTGTTTCTGGAAATATTAATTGTGGAATATTCTCAAGGAGCATTTTGGTAGGGCAGCTGCAAGAGCCGGGCCACACCACACTGTGATGCATAACCTAAAAGTTATTTACTAAGCAGGATGGGTAAAGTCTTACCTTGTCATACCTGCTTTACTCCTACTTGCAATAGAAAAATGTGAACTGAGCAATCCAATTTGCTTTCTATAAAGTTGTTTGAAGATTTTTTTCTTTTGTTGTTTCTCTTTCAGTCCAATGAGGTCTCATTTTTTCAATTGCAATACTTCTGACAAATACTGAATGCCTTTTCAGTGCAAAAAATGTAAAGGTGTTTTTGCAGAACTGAGTGTTCATCATAAATTTTTAAGGAAAAGGGGAAAAGATAATGGCCACAACTTGTGAAAACAGGACCTAAATTCAGATTCTGGAAGTTGCATGGCAATTCCCAAAGATGTAGTCAGATAGACCATTAAGTAACTAAGTTAGAACATTTTGAGAAGTACCACACTCAGAAAGGCAAGATAATTGTGTATATTCCCATAATATTTCACTTTTCTGTGTTTTTTTTAGAACATACACATGTTTATAGAGTCTCAGCTGAAGGATGTTCACTTTCAGTTTATGAGATATGAACTACATTTACAAATAGAAATTCTTAAACCAAGAGCTTGATTTTTCAGCAGTGCTGAAAACCCAGCAGCTGTTCATTGCATAGTGGGTCTACTTAACTCATTAAGTGCTGTGTCCAGTGAATAAGACTGATAGATTTTAGAATTTTAAAATACAGTCTTTAAAATTGCTAAGTTTTTTAATAATTGCTACATACTGTTATATGCTGATCTTTTTATATCAGTCTAGTGCAAACTATTTTAAAGGTGGAAGATAAATGTAAATAATTTTGATTACTTCTGTGGGAAAGACAATACTAATACTTTTGCATTCTCATCAACTACATTGGCTAAAATCATAAATCCTGCAGCCAAGCCACTCAATCTGACAGCAGGAGCAATACTGAAGAGGCTCCTATCCTGCTATTTGCCAAGATAATCTGACATGTGCTGCAAAATACAGATTGGAAACACAAAAATCACATGACAGATCTGATGTTTTTAATGTGTTCAAAATAGGAAAAAAAAAAATCAAATTTTTAGTGTCCGTGCAACAAATGAAAACAGTCTAATTCCTTCTTCAGTCATATAAAGAACTGTGGTTTTTTTTGTTGTGAATACTGCATTTGAAGCTTTAAGATTGTAGTGATCAATTATTGCGATAATTGTGATAATAATTACTAACCAGATTTTAAAATAATGGATTACATAACATACATTAGCATTAATCTTATACAGGCTTAAAAAAGGGACTTGATTATCCTTTTTAATATAAAACACAATAATTAATGGAAATTTAAGATGTAAATTAGTTTAAAAATATAACCAAAGGGTACTTTTCCTGAAATTTTATTTATTGTTTCATGAGTATTATCACAGTGAGAATAGAATAGGTTTTGGATGCTGATGAGTACATGGATTTTTCTGTCTTTCCAGAGAAATAACTCCACCAACACAAAAGTTACCAAGATCAGGAGCAGCAGCCATAATGTCCTTTAGGACAGCAAAAAAAATTTTATAATATTACTGTAGCTACCTATTACCTTACCTGCTTGTCACTTTATTTAATAGGGTAAATTGTGATACTGCTATGTTTCTTAGCTGGGCCTCCACCACTTCAGGAGTATCACCAAAATTCTGCTTCAGACAACACCTCTTTTAAGATTTGCCTTCTTTCTTATGAAAATATCCAATGTTTTTGTGAAACTTCAGGGAAGCAGAACTGTCTAGATTTAATATGCATTTACATGTAGTAGTGCTACATCTTGTGAGTCACCATGCTCAAATTGCAGCTAAAAAGGAACACCTTATACTACACTTCTCTACTTTATGTTCCTATGGTCTGCCATTTTCTTTAGAAAACAATTTAGTGACTTTTTTTTTTTAGTCAGCTGCCAGATAGTTTCACTATTTCTGTATTTTAAAATTAAGCCTGCCAAAATTATTTTAACCATGGTGCACTTGTTTTGAGAATGTCTACTTATTTTTCCTCTGACCATTATTAATTCATATTGTGGAGTTCCCTGATTAGTACATTAACATAATAAATCAAAGTCAGCTAAACAGACAAAGAATATAAAATTATGTGCATCTTTTTTATTCTATGTTCTGCGCCAATTGACCAGCAGAAAATTGCTTCGTTACTTGCTTCATGACTGAGGTTGCTCATTGGAATTACAGTATAAATAATAGTATAAAAGCAGTATTCAGTATCTATGAAACTGTGGTTTTCACTAGGTTTTCCTTAACTTCAACATTGAAAAAAATCATCAATGTAGGGCACAGTCATGGGCAAAATTGTCTTGTCTCAGGGAACTTAACTGAATTTTAATTTATTGCCAGTTACATGAACTTTTAATTATTGGTTCGGATATTGAGATAAAATGAAGAAAATAATTTAAACAAAGACTTAAGGAAAACCCTTTTCTTCCTCCTTTGCCTGTCTTAATTTCACTCCAGACATACTTCTTCCCCCTTCCTGGTCTCCATTCCCCTTGCTTTTTGCCACACATTACACTCAGTCCATTCAGAGGTGATGAACAGCACAGGAAGGGGTCCCCTGGCACAGTAGTTCCTTCCTGCCGTTCCTTGTTCCTTACTCTTTTTCTTCCCCCTTTTTTCTCCTTGCTTGTTTCTGCTGCACTGGTGTGGGTCATGCAGAGGCTGCAGTCTCTTTCAGGGTGTACCTGCTCTGGCGCGGTTCACCCATGGGCTGAAGTCCTCAGCTGCATACCTCCTCCTGTACCTCCTTTAGTGTGTCTTCACATGCATCCTCACACCTCTTGTCCCATGACGTCCTTTGTGTCTCTTTTTGTGTGTCCTCACATGTCACCTATTCCTGAATTGAAATAGAGAGTAATTTGTAAAGCTTTGTTTTAACACAGCTAGACCCTTCAAGACACTTATTAAGTTTAAAAAAAAAAACACAACAGAAATCTTATTCTCCGCCTGTCAATTACAAAAGCAACTAAGGGTGTGACAAAGACATAGATAAGTATAGCAAGGTCACAATCTAAATGAAAGAAAAAACCCTTTCAGAAGAAAGATTAAACAAATGCCCTTGGGGTTCTACCATTCCCTGGGTGCCTAGGAGAAGCCAAGGAGCTGAAGCCCATTAGGAATAGTTAAGACTATTTAGCTGCATAACCAGCAATGAAGGGAGAAGATATTTCCTCCCCAGTCTGAGACAGCTACCCCCTATGTACAGGCAGAGTCCTATTAGCCAATGACATTTAACTTGGCTTTAGGAGTGCAGACTATTTTACTCCATGTTCTCTGATTTCTGCATCTCACATCCACATTACAATGATGGAGATATCTGTTGTTCAACTACCTGCAGGTCCTAGCTGACTGGCAACAAGTTTTCAATCTAATCCCAGCTATGTAATGCTGCCCCAAGACAAGTGTCTAAGCAAGCACAACCACTGTATTGCTCAGCCCGTCTGTGCTGAACTTAAGGTTTTACTCACCTTTCCATGACTTGGACCTTTCTCAAAGGAAAGAATACATTTTGAGTAGAAGTCAGGTAAATTTGGGCTTCAGAGGATAACTGCAAAATTAAGGTTTGTTTTCATTTCAACATCCAGAGCAGTTCCCTAGCTGTCTTCACTCTATGACTGAGGAGGGACTCATTTCACTTCTGGTAGCAGCACAGCAGAACTAAAGTAGCTTTGTAACCACAATGTCAGCACGTCTGAGAGCAATGACACTGCAGAAAGTTTCCGCCCAAAAAATGGAGTTAGTAGCTCTTCAAAGAATCATTGAAGTCACTATGCAGATGCAGTCTGAGGCTTTCACCTTTGATGACTTTTAGCCAGTCTCTCATTTCCAGGGGAAAATAGATTCTCTGCATGAATGTACATGGACAAAATCATACCAGTCAAGCACATGGCAAGAGGTGATAGGGGACCATTTATTCATCAAACCACAATGACTCACAGAAGAGGTAAAAGAGACTGAAATGCTGACAAATTTTGAACTTAATAAGGGGAAGAAATCATCTTAGATGTCTCAGGGAGAAATGTATTTTGTGATTTATATTATCCTGAATACTTCAAGTGTTTTTAAAAATAAAACTTTTTTAGGCTACTTACAATACTTCAGAGTTTACACAAGATAGAATATATTGAACAGGATTTTTTATATAAAGGATTTTCTAGAGTACTTTGTGCTCTCAGCACCTCAGCTATGCAGATTCAGAAAAAGCAATAGACAGAAGCAGTGCATGGACAAAATAAGCTCTGTGTTAATAAAAGCATTTAGAAATGGCATTACTCTGTTCTTAATTACAATAGTGTCAGAACATAACAGAAGCTCTTCACTCTATAGATTTAAATGTTATCCTATATTGAAGCTAAGGTTAGAAGTACAGCATCAAAGTCATCTTGTACTTGTTTTGGTTCTCATTTCACTCTTTTAGGCTTCTTCTAAAGACTGCGGAAGAGTACAGGTATTGTTCTCATTTGATACTTGAACGAATCAAATCACACATCAAGGTATACAGTTGCATTTACAGAAGGTGCCCTCAGTTTCATGTCAATAATTGAGCTCAGTATTACTTACTTACAGGACTGATCTGTTGAATTAATTTTCATGCCAGGATAGCATGGATCAATTAGCTGTTTTTACTGTTAAACATGGAGTTTCTTTTGGAAAGTTGTAACAATTTAATACCTTTAGCTGTCTATTTTTCTTCCATCCATTTTGTTAAGATATGTTTCATTCTAATTCAGTACCCTTATTCTAGCCATTTCCATCTGTGAAACGTAATCTTCGATTATCACTTGGTTCTTAGATATCTATTCATCATACATGTCAGAGGCCTTTTTTTGTTTTTGTTTGTTTGTTTCTTTTCCTAAAAAATGTAAGCTTAAAAAAAATCCAGCCTTTTGGAGCTTTCCTTTATGTTTGAGTGGCTTTCATAAGCGGGTTGTTTTCTGCAAATATTTCAGATGTTTTATACTTGTTAAAGAGCACTTTTTTTTACCATGTAAAGATTTGCTTCAGTAACTCCCTCCCTCTGTTACAGCTTCTAGATATCTTTCCTCAAAAAACTATATAGATGTATTACTTTTATTATTCTTCAAGAAAGCCTCTTTCCTTTGCCACTGTATGTTTTTCCTTTGCCACTGTAGAAATAAACAGCCAATTAACTGTAGACAATTAAGCTAATACAAGATCAACTGTAGAGAATTTTTATCAATAAAGCTTTCTAAGCATATATTCTGGTATTGCAATTCATTATGACACCGAGAGAAAAAGAACCAGCAACATAAAATTCCCTCTTGCACTTGTCTAGGTGGTTGAAAAATTCCTTTCCTAAGTCTGTTTTCCTTCCTTTCTGCCCTCTTTTTTTTTTTTTTTCCTCCTTGAAGGGTTAGACCAGAAGTTAATGTGGTGACCTGAGAGTATCTATGATTGGAGAAAGAAGTTAAACTGGATTGACACACCTTCCTAGACACTGTCTATTTAGTTTGGAAGTGTATGAAACCCCATTAATGGATTCTGTAATAGACCAACCAGGTAAAATGCTCTCATTTCACCAGCCTGCTGCAGACTGAAACAGGTAGGTTTGGGAGAACAAAGAGTTCATGGCCTTTGAGAACATGACACAGCAATGTCACTGCACATTCAACTATCTTAGTTTCTTTCCCAGAAAGGAACAGGGAAATCTTTGGCACAGTAGCTCTCTGAGAAAATGAACAGTTGTTTTGAAGTATCAGTAAGGATTCAGCCTAGAGTGAAGAAAGAAGCCACTCACACCCAAAACCACTCTCTGCATTGAGTTATTAATAATATTTAGCCTGTGGCATCACAATCAATAAGTTGAAAGTTGTCTTTAAATTTAGAAGAATGAGCAATTATGCTTGGCTATCTGCAAAAGGCTTCACTGGTCTGGCAGCACTATTTACTAGCTTAAGAGATAAAAAGAGTTGCAAAGAATTAAACTAACAAAGAAATGGGAACAACTCCCCTTTGCAGTCTTCAGTACTTTTGTTCTGAAGTGAAAATACTTTTTTTCATTCCCTCTGATGCTTTTATTTGCATCTTGTTTACATTTAGTGTTCTTGCCCTCATCTTAACTGTCTTCTTATCTGATCATGTTTCCATCCCTTCTCTCTCATGAAGCATATCATGTCAGCTTTGTAATGCAGTTTGCTTCCTGTTCTCCCAACTAGATCCATGTTTTTAATTTTGTTCACCTAGCTTTCTTTTGCATAACAAATGCCTTTGAGGGTTAAGCTAAAAATTTCCTCTTCTCTTACTTGGATGCACCTTTAAGAAAAACTTCCATGGTGCTTTAAAACATTAATCAGTGAAATCAATAACATTATTTTTATTTATTGTTATTTAAAGAGAAAAAACCTCAGCTGCAAGTGGATTTGCCAAACAATGTTTTTAATATTACAATGGCAATTACATTGCTGTTTCCTACTGTTTAGTCTTCTTACCACACAGATTTGAAAAGATTAGACTGAAGAACCTTAGTCTAAAATACTGACTCTTCTCCTTGCATTACTCTTTGTATCCTTTTTGATTATGTAAAATTATATATTAAAATAAATTATCAAAATCTTTTTTTTTTTTTTTACCATGTAATAAGAGAAGAAGGATGAGTTTTGAATGGAGGAATCAATATTTGTTTTGCTTATGTGATCATTTCCAGTACTAGAAGTGTTAGAGAATTGGGATTTAACCTTTAGTTATTATCTGAGCATTCAACCCATTATGTGCCTGAATTTGGCTCCATGTTGTCTTACAGTATCTGAGTAAAAAGTTAAGTATGAAGATTAAGAACATCAACAAGTTTTTCCATATATTTGAATTGTGTAAACAGTGACTAGAAAAGTTCAAAACTGAACATTGTTTCTTATGAGGACAGGGTTTCATTAAGAAATGTTTTTCACAAAACTTTCTTATGCTTGCCAACCCTAATGTATGTTTCCTAATTGATTAATGACTAATTGAACAAATTTACTGTATAATGTAGTTCAGAGGTTATTTATATGGCTGAAAAACAAAGCCATGCAGCAGATAAAAAATCTGATTGAGATTTCACTGAAAACTAAAAGCAAAATAGAACTAATTCTCTCTTCTTGCAGTTTCAAAATATTCTTCAATTGCTTCTAATACTAAGACTATATTCCCACATGCGGTTGGACACATTTGCATCTTGATACTTTCTCATACACGCACATTTTAAAAGTGTAAAATAGTACTGGATATTTTTTGAGATATTAGGGAAAGAGGAGTCTTGCCTATTTCATTAATATATTTACTCAGCAGTTTATTTTTTATAATACAAAATAAGGAAACATCATATATGTGTTTTCATTATATTTCCTTTTTAGTTTCTTCAGGAGTCCCTGGTGAACTTGTTTAAGTGTAAAATGTGAAGTTTAATCCTGAAGGACTGAAGTTTCTATTTTACTTGTGTGCTTGTGTGTGTGTATTAACATCTGCTCTCATAAGTGAAGATCTCTATGCCAATCCCCTACAGACAATATGTGTGTATGATAAAAGGAAAGAGCACTTACTACCTACAAGAAAACTTAAAGAATAATTCCACTCAATGCAACAACCAGAGTTCAGAAATGAACTCTGAAGAGATTATCATTTTCAGGCTCTCTCAATGGAGCTCAGAAAACTGTCTTAAGCATCTTAATTCCTTATGCAAAGAATGGAGAGAGAGAGGAATGGTATCCAGGAAAGGTTTGTGTTTTTCTTATTGAAGCAGCCATTACGTATCAATGGAAACACTCCTTTTAGCAGTAATAAGAATGAAAACTTCCCTTGCTCCCAGACCATACAATAAGTAGGAAGTTATAGAAATCCCCTTTTTAAACCAGTCTTTACTTAGAATCCTAAATTTTGACTAAGCAATTATTAGATATGGTTAAATGCACATGGACCATATAATTGCATATGGATGTGCCTTAATATCCTTCTGTAGATTAGGCATAACAGCACTTCTATGTCTCAGAGAAAAACTTTGAGATCAAATACATTGGAACATGATCAGATATACGGTAAAGGTATTTGGTGAGAAACTTAAACATTTCTCAGCAGATGCAGTGTAATTCTGATAGTTTGTGTGTACTACAGGAATAATATGGAAAGTAATGCTAATCAGCTAGTGGCAAGAAATATTTCTAATGCATACAGGAAGATTGTAGAGATGATGACTAGTTTAAAATTAATCTCTCATAATGTGGTGATTCACACCATAACAAATCTTTGTTATAATGACTGAAATACCACAGTATCAGAGCTATAATCTTGTGTTTTGGATGTAGAGAAAACTTCATAATATTAAACTATACTTCCTTGAATGAAAATGTCACTATTAATATTTGCTGTTCATTAATTAAGAAATTTATTGTATGGATACAAATCTTCAAAAATGCATATATCTATAAACAGATGCAGAAACACTTATGCATAAATAAAATGCATGCACAATTATGTAATTTTACAATCTGCAATCTGCATATCTAATATTTGTAAAATTTTATCTTAAAAATCCATTTGCCTGGTGCTTTTTAACACAAATCTCTTTTTTCTTTTATGTAAGTTTAAATGCGCATACATGTGTATACATTCCATTTTACATAGAGACATCTGGTCACTATTGTGCTTATCATCAAACAGCAGTAGGAATACCTGTTACTACAGGAGAAAACCAGATGATGCCACAATTTTGTCTCATTTTCCATACAGAAAATTCTGTTAATACTTTCTGGTATCTGATCTATCTTGTGACGGGTTAGTCCATTTCAACAGCTGTGTATATACATGTATAAAATATGTCAAAAATGTAATGAATACTATTTCTCAATATACATCGTAGCACAGACTGTTTACTTGTGTGTGTGTATGTATCTAAATAACAACTAAGGGCCACTGAGAAGAAGTCTAAGAAGGAAAAAGGCAAGTACTTGGGTATATCCTGAGGCCATTACCTGAGCCCATTACCAAATAACAGGATCTTCCTTGTTATTTAAATGACATTTTCTCCTAGATTTAAATTGGAAAGTACTGCTATAGACAGCAACATCCCTCAAAACAGAAGATTTTTTTTTTTTTTTAATAGCGTGATTTTTTTCTGTGGAAGCCCCAAGAAGCTTGCTTTTTGCAGGATTTCCAATATTACAGCAGCTTTGAAAAGGCTAAACACAGTGTTTTCTCTAGAAATTTTAACTTTAGGGCAAAGTTAATAGATGACTTTTCTGAATCTACAAAGAAAAACTCTTAAAAATGGAAGTTCTTGCAAGTGGAGGCTTTTGTTTAAAACAACCAACAGTCAAAGCATTCAGGTATTCTCCCTCCTAGAGTCCTTTAACTTGGAAGAGTATGCCTATTGTTTTTTCAGGAGACAATGACACTTAACATTTGGCCCAGCAAGGGGATACTGTTCATAGATTCTTCACCTCCTCAGTATGTTTCACAGTACATGTGGTTTGCATGAACCATATAAATCTCTGGGAAATGCCTGTTCTGTCTAATAAGATGAAAACTCCTATTGGTCTAACGTTTAGCTTAGCAACATAAAATCTTGCCATCCTGTGAAGGAAAATAAGCTCATGAGAGGTACCAGGTGGGCAGATGTGACACTGGAACTTCTAACCATGTGGAGAAGGGTAAAGGATGAAAAACAAAATTAACATTCACTGTTTTCTCAATGATGTCAAGTTTCACCTTGTGCAGAGACCGTGCACTTTATTCTGTTCTCATAAACATTTGTATATCGAGTGTAGAGTTAAATTCAACAGTTATACTGGCATAAGAGCACGTGAGGTAGGCTCATGCTTCACACTCAATTCTGGTCTCATAAGAAGAAGAAAGAAGGAAACACATATGGAAATCATCAACTCATGAGTGTATTTGCAGGTAATATCTTTATCTGTACATACAGCCAAAAGAATAACTCGGAGTAGGTTAGTTATGTTTTGGGTAAGATCAGCAACAGTAGGAATACCCAGGTACTTGCCTTTTTCCTGCTCTTAGATCTCTTCTCAGTGGCTCTTAGCTGTTTTGTTTTTTTTTTGAATATATACACACACACAACATTTGTTGTGTTTGTATTACAGACTCATGGTGGGGGGGGGAAAGCTTCTCTCAAAATATGTTTTCACTGTGGAATGAAAAAAAGCATAGAAATAACCAAGGGAGTGGAACTCTGAGCTGGTAAATTCATGTGGTGGTGTGAAATGCTATATAGACCTTGTTGGTGGGGAGCCCAGGAAATCATGGGTCTGGCTTTGTGGACCTGACCTGCACTGTGTGGTCCAAATCATCACGAGCTTGCAGACCTTTGCCATGAGCATTATTTCTTGAGGTAGACTTACTCCAAGGAAAGACTTTATGTCAGCTTCTTAGAATGGTTCAGAGGATATACAAAGATCACAACACAAACTACAGTAGTACACAACTAAGTAGTACAAGAGGTGCAGTTTTTGGTGCCCTATTGTGCTTCTGTACTGCTTCTTCTCACCATCATACTCAGGTGTGCCATCCACATTTGCCATTTAAATTCTGAGAAAGAAGTCTGAAGAATTAATTTCCTCTTATAATAGTTTTTACTGACAATCGTGAAGGGGCAGCATTTGGCTGCCCATGCTCAAAGCCAGCTCCCTGATAATGAGGACTATTTGAGAAACCTCAGCTGGCCTTAGAGGTCTTCAAGAAAAGTCTGGAAGAAGCGTCAGAGGACTAGCTGCCCCAAATTTCTCTGCTTATCAGAGGCTCCCCTTCCTTCATGTGGGAGCTGTTTTTAAGCTGAGGTTTTTGTGTATGGTCTTGGCCTGAGCTATGTTGCAGCAGCCTTACAGAGATGCCCATGCCTGACCATGTACATCCTTAATCCAGTCACTGATTGTAACTCACAGATTTGACTTCCAGGTTTGACATCAGTCCTGCCTCATCATGATGTTCTCGTCTGGCAATTGCTGGATGGTGTCTGATCCTGGCTACTGTTTCCAGACCTACCCTGACTCTGACTTGCCAACTCAACTTCCTGGGTTGACTTCAGGCCTGATTTATCACCAGGGACTTTTTTGGCTATCTGGATTCTTGCTGAACCTGGTTACCATCACAGACCTCTTCTGCTTACCTTGCTGGGGTACTGTGGGACTGCGCACTTGCTTGTGATGTAACTGCCTCTGCCTCCTTTATGTCACCCTTGGATCCTGCCTCCACTTGCTACTTCCTGACAGATCTAGTTGCAGCCTTCCATGGCCTAAATAGGGGGATGCTTGGAGAAGATGGTGCCAGGTTTATCTTAGAGGTTCACAGGGAAAGTACAAGAGGCAACAGACACAAGCTATTGGAAATTCCCACTGAATACAAGGAAAATTTCACAATCAGAGTTGTTAAACCCTGGAACAGGTTGCCCAAAGTTGTTGCAGATTTTCCATCCTTGGAGGGTTTAAAAACTGAGCTGGACAAGACCTTAAACAATTTAAACTAATTTTCCAGTTAGCCCTGTTTTGAGTAGAAGTTTGAACTAGATAACTTCCAGTTACTAGATGACTTCTATTGGTTTTGTTTGTTTGTTTGTTTGTTTGTTTGTTTGTTTTTCCCCCTAGGATTACATGATATTATGCTCTTGGAGAGAACACAGAACACCTTGGGTATATCCCTATACTGAGGGTGTTGTGCAATGGTAGCACAGATTACAGTTTTTGAGAGGTAACAATGATTATTTTGTTCAAAAGTTAGAATGAAGTACATAAAAGAAAAAAAAAATCTCTAGTAGATACTGTATACTGTTCCTACTATGTCTTTTTTCATGTCTTGGGAAAATTGTGGTGCTACTTATGATCTAATTATTCCTGATTCCTTTTGGTAATCATGCTTATAGCACCTTTGCTCTTGTTCCAGTACTGAGACCACAGCTGTGATGAGCTTTCATAAAGATCATGAGGCTACTCAATTATCACCCACAATATAGGATATTATACTGAAGCAGGTTGAATGTGCTACAGACGTACTAATTGTTAGTGGTAACTTTCCTTCTGTTCTCTCTGCTCTGTCAGTAGGGGTCACGTTTTCTGAAGAAAAGGAAAATAAATTTTATTCCCTTTATTACTTTGAAACTGAATAGTTATATGTTAACATAAGCAATGAAAAAACCAAGCACACCTGAATGATATTTATGTAACTAGAAACAAACTAGAGTGGAAAACCTTCATATTTTCTCTTCTTTGTAAATTAGCTTAATTTAGGTAATTGTGATTTCCATAATTTGCTACATTTCCAGGTTGTAACTGTAATTTTTAAGAATGTGACAGCAACTGGTAAAATATATCATTATTATGCAAACATGAATCTATGTTTCCATATTAATAGCAAAATTTATCAAATTAAGTGAGCCCTCTTTTGGATGATGGGTAATGAAGATCAGTGACATTATGTCTTCAGTAATGATTTTTCTCTAATTAATTTTCTCAGCATATTTCTGGCTGATATCAAAGCTCCTAGCAACAGTGGGTTTATGTCACCGGACTGATATCACCACATATCCCACTAGACTTGCTTTGCAGTTCAATGTAATACTACTCTGTCCTTGATCATATGATTACTTGAGATATTTTCCCATTTTCTCTGTTCAGTAAATCAAACATTTTTTGAAAATATTTTTTCTTTTAATAATACCATAGTCTAAATAAAGGTAAATTTCCTCAGGCCATTAATTTGTTAATAAAATTATAATTACTTTTCATTTTTAGCTGCAATGTGCAATGATTTAATTAAACACAAAACAGGTTTGCCAGCATGGTGATTCCATAAAATAGGAACTGTACTAAATTACTTCCATCTCCTGTTTGTTTTGAACAATTTTTTAGAACAAAAGATATTTAAAAGTCTGGTAAATACCAGACACCTTTGGTGTTTATCATGATCTTTCTATTGAGTATTTCTCACTTAATCTTGGTCCTGATATTTTGATTTTAGAAATAATAGAAATGCAGTCTAAAGTTCAGAGGATTTTTAATCCCTGTTCTTTGGGTGAAACAGTGGATGAAACAATTGTTCAGGTGCAGAAGATACAAACTTTAATTTTGGCTTTGCAGTGCTCCCCTCTGTTGCCTTTAATAAGGCTCTTCATCAATGTATCTCTATTTCCTTTTAATTTCCTTTAAGTGTTAGTATAAATCATAAACCCTCCCTTTGTTGGGGTTACTGTTTCCTGTTGTGGTGTTTTCTAATTGGTCCTAGTAGAAAATTCCTAAGTGGTCATACTGGAAGAAGACAAGTTTATTAATTTACATCTGCAAACTGTTCATGATATATTTTGGTAAAATAGACTATTGAATACATTTGTGAGTATTAAAACAATATTATTTACAGATAGGTACAGAATTAAAAATTAATTTTGACACATACCACCATTCTAGGATAAGTTCTATTAGTTCCTTCACTTTGGATTTTTTCCTGTCTTTTCAAACTGTAATTACACTAAGAAACAATGAATAAACTGGAAAAAAACCACCCACCACTGACTTTGTATGATATCTCCAGGCAACTGTGGAGCTATCTTATATACCACTTTGAGATATCTGAACTAATCATCTAGCATTGTAAGTTTCTGCATTGCTTTATCAATCATTTAAGCCATTCATCCACCTTTCTGAAAGCAATAAGACATTTGAGGAGTATATTACAGGTAATGACAATAGGCAGTGTACAGATTTAACTCATTTCATTCAGTATTCTGTCCTGATTACATAAGAGTTACTTGTAACAGACTGGAGATACTCTTTTTTTGTCTTTATCTAATCTTAAAAATGTCCACAAATATTCCTATGATAAAAATTAATATTTATGGACTTGAGCAAATGGGTATAAAATAAAGTGCATTTTCTGACTTTTATTATTTATTGAATAGAGCTGGAGATGTACAAAATACTCTACTACAGTGAGCTTACAGATGAGGACAAAAAGAGTAAAGGAAAGAACTTGAATAGAAGTATATGCCAATAGTGCCACAGGGAAAATTACCCTGAAAATGTATAGGAAAGACTGTGCTTAGTGAGGAAATCATAGTTTCTTTTTGTGACCCTGATTAACACCACCCTTTAAAAACTGCAAAACTTATAATGTTAACATGACTTAATTGGCCTACACTGGGCAAGCAGAAGATTCAATATTTCCCTTGAATTGTGAGCATACCTGGAGAGTTATATTCTTCTGGAATTATTGGTTGTGCCTGGATGCTGTTTATTTGCCTTAACAACTAATTATAGCAGACTAGTCTTTTTGAAACTTAAATCATAGAATCATAGAATCATAGCATGATTTCAGTTGAAAGGGACCGTTAAAGGTCATCTAGTCCCTGCAATGAGCCGGGACATCTTCAACTTCTAGATCATCTTGTTCAGAGCCCTGTCCAACTTGACCTTGAATGTGTCCAGGGATGGGGCATCTACAACTTTTCTGGGCAACCTGTTCATCACCCTCACTGGAAAAAATTTCTTCCTTCTATCTAGTCTAAATCTACCCTCTTTTAGTTTAAAACCATTACGCCTTGTCCTGTCACAACAGGACCTTCTAAAAAGTTTGTCCCTATCTGTCTTATAAGCCCCCTTTAAGTACTGAAAGGCTGCAATAAGGTCTCCCTGAAGCCTTCTCTTCTGCAGGCTGAGTAACACCAACTTTCTCAGCCTTTCTTCATAGGAGAGAAGTTTCACGCATCTAATAGTTTTCGTGGCCCTCCTGTCATGGTTTAACCCCAGCCAGCAAATAAACTCCATGCAGCCGCTCGCTCATTCCCCCCTCCGGTGGGATGGGGGAGAGAATCGGGAGGGCACAAGTCGGAAAAAATCCCAGGTTGAGATAAAAACAGTTTAATAATTGAAATAAAATGAAGTAGAACAGTAATAATAACAATGATAACAACAACAATAACAGAATATACAAAGCATGCGATGCATGATGCAACTGCTCACCAACCACTGACCGCGTGTCACGAATGGGGGGGCAAGCCACCCCACCCCCCCGTTTTTCATACTGAGCATGATATCACATGGTATAGAATACCCCACTGGCCAGCTGGGTCAACCACCCTGGCTATGCTCCCCCCCACAACAGGTTCCCCTGCACGTTGCAAGGCATGGGCACAAAAAGTTGTGGGTGCAAGCACCACCCAGCAACAGCCAGAGCATCAATGGGCCATCAACACTCCTCTTATACCAAACCCAAAACACAGCACACCCCACAAGCTACTGGGAGGAAAGTTAACTCTCTCCCAGCCAGGACCAGGACATCTCCTCTGGACCTGCTCCAACATGTCCATGTCTTTCTTGTGTTGAGGGCTCCAGAGCTGAACGCAGTACCTTGGGTGGAGTCTCACCAGAGCAGAGTAGAAGGGCAGAATCACCTCACTCCACCTGCTGGCCACGCTTCTTTTGATGCAGCCCAGGATACAGTTGTCTTTCTGGGCTGCGGGTGCGCACATTGTTGGCTCATGTCCAGCTTTTCATCCACCAGTACCCCGAAGTCCTTCTCCACAGGGCTGCTCTCAATCCCTTCATCCCCCAGCCTGTATTGATACTGGGGATTGTCCCGACCCAGGTGCAGGACCCTGCACTTGGCCTTGTTGAACTTCATGAGCCAACATGGGCCCAGTTCTCGAGCTTGTCCAGGTCCCTCTGGATGACACCCTGTTCCTCAGGTGTGTCAACCACACTACTGAGCTTGGTGTCATCTGCAAACTTGCTGAGGGTGCACTCAATCCCGCTGTCTATGTCATTGATGAAGATACTAAAAAGTACTGCTCCCAATACAGACCCCTGCGGGACACCACTCGTCGCTGATCTCCATCTGGACATTGAGCAATGGTCAAATTCATTGTGGGAATGACTCCATCAATGTCTTCAATGAAGAAGGGAAAATAACAGTTTAGTAATACCATGTTCCTTATTCATATTTTGTTAAAATAAAAATCTAATAGGTTTCCAAAATGCACTATCTATAATTTATCCATAGGTCTCACTAAAACAGAAGCTCTCTATATTTAAATGCATTGATAGGAAACAAATAAATAAACAAAACCAAACAACCCAAAGAGCTGTAACAGATAAANACAGGTTCCCCTGCACGTTGCAAGGCATGGGCACAAAAAGTTGTGGGTGCAAGCACCACCCAGCAACAGCCAGAGCATCAATGGGCCATCACCACTCCTCTTATACCAAACCCAAAACACAGCACACCCCACTAGCTACTGGGAGGAAAGTTAACTCTCTCCCAGCCAGGACCAGGACATCTCCTCTGGACCTGCTCCAACATGTCCATGTCTTTCTTGTGTTGAGGGCTCCAGAGCTGAACGCAGTACCTTGGGTGGAGTCTCACCAGAGCAGAGTAGAAGGGCAGAATCACCTCACTCCACCTGCTGGCCACGCTTCTTTTGATGCAGCCCAGGATACAGTTGTCTTTCTGGGCTGCGGGTGCGCACATTGTTGGCTCATGTCCAGCTTTTCATCCACCAGTACCCCCAAGTCCTTCTCCACAGGGCTGCTCTCAATCCCTTCATCCCCCAGCCTGTATTGATACTGGGGATTGTCCCGACCCAGGTGCAGGACCCTGCACTTGGCCTTGTTGAACTTCATGAGCCAACATGGGCCCAGTTCTCGAGCTTGTCCAGGTCCCTCTGGATGACACCCTGTTCCTCAGGTGTGTCAACCACACTACTGAGCTTGGTGTCATCTGCAAACTTGCTGAGGGTGCACTCAATCCCGCTGTCTATGTCATTGATGAAGATACTAAAAAGTACTGCTCCCAATACAGACCCCTGCGGGACACCACTCGTCGCTGATCTCCATCTGGACATTGAGCAATGGTCAAATTCATTGTGGGAATGACTCCATCAATGTCTTCAATGAAGAAGGGAAAATAACAGTTTAGTAATACCATGTTCCTTATTCATATTTTGTTAAAATAAAAATCTAATAGGTTTCCAAAATGCACTATCTATAATTTATCCATAGGTCTCACTAAAACAGAAGCTCTCTATATTTAAATGCATTGATAGGAAACAAATAAATAAACAAAACCAAACAACCCAAAGAGCTGTAACAGATAAAATAGTTTTTCAAGATTTTACTGGAGGCATTCAAATTTCCACTAACGTAATCCAGAAGTTAGATTCTACTACCATTGGACCTAATAGTACCCAGAAAAGAAACTGGTCCAGAGAAGCAGAGGGATAGAGAATCATTCCATGCTGTATCTTAAAATCAGACAAGAGTTGGACTCATAGCATTCTATGACAGGAATCAAGGGACAGTACTTCATAGTGCACATTTTTATAAACCCTGAAAAACATGTACAGACTTCTCACTAGCAAAAAATTCTATAGTGATCCTTCTGGTTAGGATGCTTGTGGTTCTGCTATTGAAGAACAGAAAAATATCTTCATGTATCCTTCTAGGATGTGGTTTGAATTTTTGTAATAACAAATTACATTCACATAGTCCCTCATATTCATTGAAATGTCTTCTTGATACCCTGGTGAAATGGATTAATAAGTGTTTAGTAAAATTAAACAGAGGCATGATTGTCTTAATATAGTGCAAAGCAGAAAGGGAAGTTTCATTTTTCGTTTTATTCATTAATTTGTTCTGATGATCTTCTGCACACTCATATTTCTTTAGTGAAATTTTTCTTCCATTTATCTGCAGACACAAATATTGATGTCTTATACATGTTGACCCATTAAATTTAATACACAGTTAAAATCCAAGTGTGTGATCAGAAAAAGAATTATAAATATTTGTGACTTACAATTAATTTAGTGTCTGTCAAAAGCTGCACATCAACAAAGAAAGCAAGAATTTAAAAGATGATCAATAAATTAAAAACGTAAAGTTTTTTTTAACAGGAAAAGGAGTAAGAGAATATAAGTTTTAATCTTGACGAAAACTCATTTGCCTCATTTAAATGATTACACAGAAGAATGCATTACAGAGTTCCTCTACAACACATTTTACAATATTCTCTCACATTTGTTAGTGTTATTTCCAGTATAGCTAAATCCACAGAAATACTAATTTAACAGATAAATATGATGCCAAACTAGGAAAAGATCGATGGTAGTATTCTTTGAACAACTATTTTATTGTCCTAAGGCCTCTGAAATTTATATAAATGTCCTCTTAATTTGTTAATTTTTATTTACTTTCTTTTCACCGTTATTTTCTAGACTTGATAGTAGCCCTAAGTGATGCTCTCTGCATCAAATATCTCTGACATTTATGCTTCTACTCCTGCTTGGCTGGAAGGCCTACCTCTGCACAGTAAATTTCCTCTAAAAAGCAGGCACTGTTTCCCCCCCTCCTGCTGTTCACTTGGCATGTCATAGATTGCCAATCAGTGGTGTTTTTTTTCCCCTCAGTATTTTTATCAGTCTGTGTCATCTGTATTTTCAAGCAATATACCCTAATTTAGGAGCCCATAAAATGCCTCTGCTTTGATTTTTTTGTGCACTAAACATTAGCAGACATGATTGGTGTAACTTCATCTTCTGCACGCATGATTAAAATTTTTTCCCCTTCATCAAAAGAGAGAACATTTTCAGAAGAAGTGCACTGGCCAATTCGTTAAGATGCTGAACACTGTGAAAAATGGTGAGCAGTCCTCCCTCCCCTTGGAATTTCAGATATAACCTGACAATACTTCCTGAAAGATGAGACACTAAATAAAAGAAAATATTATGTTGTATGTGCAAGTTTAAACTCCAAATATACTCCAAATGAAACAACACATTTCAGCCAAAAAGTCTTTTCACAGTTCTGATACAACTTATATTAAGTATCCTAGTTCAATTCATCTTTGAATTGTACTGTATCCATGATATCAGTCAGACTATTCTTAAATCATTCAAGGACATCCTTTCAAGAGCAAGACTCTCAGCAGACACTTCCCTTTTTATGGTTTTGCTGTAAAAGGGTATTGTAACATTTTCCTATTTGTCTCATTCAAGTAGTGCTTTCCCACACCATGCACAAAGAAGCAGTGAGAAAACGGCTGCAGCCATGTATGATTGAGAATAGGTGATACCAGCTCTCTTGAGATTGCTGTACTTCAAAGGATTTGAAAGTCTGTTTTGATAAAAGATAAAAGCACCAAAGTTCAAGTTCTGTGATCAGAGACACAAAAAAAGGGTATCTTCTGATAAGCTTCACTTGTTAGCTTTGGACTTTGTGCAGTCAGAGTGTCAAATTTGTCAGCATGGCTAAGCTGGATAAGAAAATGAGTGACACAAAGGAAATAAGGGCCACAAAGAAAGTCAAATGAGAAATATATGAGTACTTGTCAATGGTGGGAATCATAGGAGAACTGAGTCTGCTTTGGTATGACTGAATTGTACAAGAAGTACTTTATAGGCATGAACCACACAAAATGCAGTAGTTGCAGTCTCCCTAAGCTGGTAATGCTGCCTACAAAAAAGGGAGAATCACTCTATAGACAGCTTATGGAATTAGTTCACCTGCATATATTCTCTCTAAGGTGCTCTTTATTTTTTCTGCAGGGCCCATGAAGCTCTTGAACTTAATTCTGCAAGTCATAGGATCACAGTAAAATTCAGCCTGGAAAAGACCTCTAAAAGTCATCTGGTCTGACCTCCTACTCAAGGCAGGTTTAATTTAAAAGTCTCTTAGGCACTAGAAATACTCCTGTAGTTTCCTTTTAAAATGGGTAATGATCATACATTCTTGGTATGGTCCTCAATAACATACAATTTTAAAGTTACAGTTTAGAGAACCATTAAGGAAAAGAATCCAATAAAACACTCTTGGAAAAGTGAAAAGTCCATTAAAAAAACAAGTTTTATAACTGGGAGCTGATTACACTTAAAATGAAGATTCACTTATCACTTCAGTGTACACTCATCTGTGTCTCTCACTAACGGATTAATCTTCTCATTCTATTTTCTCATTCTATTTCTTTGAGCTTTTTCCTTGGCAGGTTTCCTTTTCTAACAGTTTATCTTGTGGTAGCTCCTTAAATAAATTTTCATACATTTCCTGCCCTGAAGACTAATCAATTTGAAATGACAGTCAAAGAGAGAGAATAGTGCTCTTCTTTAAAGATTTTTTTTTTTTTTTTTTTGTCTGGATAGTATCTGGCTTTATTGGTTGTAGTTCTATGGGATTTTTAAACAGTTAGCATTGATTTATACAATTGAGGTAGTCAATGTTGCCTTACTAAGTCCTCATACAGTGTTAAGAAAAACAAACCTTTTAATACTTTCCAGAACGAACACATTTAGCTTAGCCTATATGCCATAATATTGCAGTTTTGAAAAGAAGTATACCTTAATTAAATTTAATATTTTTTTTGTGTATGTGTTTTTTAATCCCTACTTGCACCGTATGAAAAAAGTAAGCTAAACAAAGCAATTGTCTGAATATGTTATGAAAAATTACCTAGGAATGAATATATAATGGCTTTTAAACAGTTGTTTCTTTGAAGTTAAATTGATATTGTGCAATTTTACATTTGAGATTTGTAATTCAAAATTAGAGGTAAAATCTTGTGGTACTGGAAAAGATGAGAACAATATGTTAAGTATAGGCACTTTCTGCATTAGCCTCTTGCATTTTTTGTTCCATTAACTTTCACGCTTTTGCATGTTGGTTCACAGGTAGATTTCTAACTAACTGACAATCAGAGTTTTAAGCGTCATATAATGCTTATGTAGAAATATGTGGAACTCAGCTTTCCCATTGTGGCATCTCCAAGCTGAGGGTGAAGAGAACAAGCTACTCTAAAGTGGTATTAGTCATGCATGACTGCTCAGAGGTGTCTGCTGGTTTAGCCTGAGCATTCTGAAGTACACACTTTTATAGCCATAACACCTTGAGAAATATTGGAAGTATGTGTAAAGAGGGCAAAGGATGGCATTTGCAAAGTGGTTCTAAGACATTATAAAAATCACTTTTGAACAAAATGTACTACACAGGTCCTTGGAATTGTGCATGTCTGAAGCACCCTTGGGGGTTTAGTGAGCAAGAGCACTGTCTGCTAGAGGTAGAAGTGCTGTATGAACACTGCCTAGCATATTTCTGCATATGAAATTTTTTGTGAAGGATCTGTGTATTAACTAAAGCAAAAAGGCTAAATTCACTAAGGAGTGTATGTACCTAATTATTACTTAGGATGCCTGATGCAAACATTGAAGTGGTAGGAAAAATTTTAAAAACTCCAGTAAGCTGTAGCCTAAATATGTAACCCTAAGCCTGAGCAGTATCTTCTGTTTAGGTTCTATTAGATTTTAGTTGTCTAAGCTTTTCCTGGAAACAGTGGTAGCCCTCACCCAAGATCGATTCGTTCCACACTGGTGTTTCTCCTCTTTGCTGATCATTCAAGGGATCCAAACATTATCTTCAAATAAAAGCCTAATAATCAGATGCTTAACATTCGTTAAAAGAAATACCACCTCTGAATATATTAACTGTAATATGGATATTAGATATGAAAGCTCATTCATGAATGGTTTAACCACCAGGCTATGATAGATTTGTGATGGGTTTCTCTTAGTCTTTTCTAATGAAATTTTTTAATTTCATATGGATTCTTTCAATATACAGAGAACACGAACAAGTGATTAATTCTTTAGTCATGTGGTCATCCTCAGCTTGGAGATGCCACAATGGGGAAGTTGAGTTGAGCACCACATATTTCTATATAAACATTATAGGAGTCTTAAACTGCTTCCAGATCTAGGTCACATCTGAGATCTAATAATATTTTCCAGGTAGAGGTTGCCCACAGAGGTCCAAATGTACCTAAACTGAATAAAAGATCGGGAAGAATGAGGCTACTGCCTCCCTTTCCTTTAAAAGCCTGACCATTGCATTAATGTAATTACTGAGAAGGGCTCAGATCCCCATTTTTTAAAAACAAATGTGCTAACCATATGGTTAATATTGTAATTGTCCTGTGAGGAGTGACTAAGGACTCTGGGTTTGTCTATTTTAGAGAAAAGGAGACTGAGAGGCAACATCGTTGCTGTCTACAGACTCCTAAGGAGGGGAACTGGAGAGGTAGGAGAAGATCAAGTTTGAGATCATCTAAGGAACCTGAAGGTGCACAAGTCCATGGGACCTGATGAGATCCATCCATGGGTCCTGAGGGAACTGGTGGGTGAAGTTGCTAAGCCACTATCCATTGTTTTTGAGAAGTTGTGGCAGTCTGGTGAAGTTCCCACTGACTGGAAAAGGGGAAACATAATCTCCATTTTTAAAAAGGGAAAAAAGAAAGACCTGGGGAACTATAGGCCAGTCAGTCTCACCTCTGTGCCTGGGAAGATCATGAAGCAGATCATCCTGGAAGCTCTGCTAAGGCACATGGAGGACAGGGAGGTGATTTGAGACAGCCAGCACGGTTTCACCAAGGGCAAGTCCTGCCTGACCAACCTAGTGGCCTTCTATGATGGAGTGACTACTTCAGTGGACATGGTAAAGGCTACAGATGTCGTCTACCTGGACCTCTGTAAGGACTTTGACACAGTCCCCCACAACATCCTTCTCTCTAAACTGGAGAGGCATGGATTGGATGGGTGGAGTGTCCGGTGGGTGAGGAATTGGTTGGATGGAGCATCCAGAGGGTAGTGGTCAATGGCTCAACGTGCAGATGGAGATTGGTGGCAATTGGTGTCTCGCAGGGGTCCTTATTAGAACCAGTACTCTTTAATATCTTCATCAATGACATAGACAGCGGGATCAAGTGCACCCTCAGCAAGTTTACCAACGACACCAAGCTGAGTGGTGCGGTTGACACTCCTGAGGGATAGGATGCCATCCAGAGGGACCGGGACAAGCTCAAGAAGTGGGCCTATGTGATGCTCATGAGGTTCAACAAGGCCAAGTGCAGGGTCCTGCACCTGAGTTGGGGCAACCCCTGGTATCAAAACAGGCTGGGGGATGAAAGGATTGAGAGCAGCCCTGTGGAGAAGGACTTGGGGGTACTGGTGGATGAAATGCTGGACATGAGCCGATAATGTGTGCTCACAGCCCAGGCAGCCAACAGTACCCTGGGCTGCATCAAAAGAAGCGTGGCCAGCAGGTCGAGGGAGGTGATTCTGCCCCTCTACTCTGCTCTGGTGAGACCCCACCTGCAGTACTGCGTTCAGCTCTGGAGCCCTCAGCACAAGAAAGACATGGACGGGTTGGAGCAGGTCCAGAGGAGGGCCACGAAAGTGATTAGAGGGGTGGAACACCTCTCATGAAGAAAGGCTGAGAGAGTTGGGGTTGTTCAGCCTGGAGAAGAGAAGGCTCCAGGGAGACCTTATTGCAGCCTTTCAGTACTTAAAGGGGGCTTATACGAAAGATGGGGACCAACTTTTCAGCAGGGCCTGTTGTGACAGGACCAGGGGGCATGGTTTTAAACTAAAAGAGGGTAGATTTAGATTAGATATAAGGAAGCAATTTTTTCCAATGAGGGTGGTGAAACACTGGAACAGGTTGCCCAGAGAGGTGGTAGATGCCCCATCCCTGGAAACATTCAAGGTCAAGTTGGACAGGGCTCTGAGCAACCTGATCTAGTTCAAGACGTCTTGGCTCATTGCAGCGTTATTAGACTAGATGACCTTTAAATGTCCCTTCCAATCCAAACTATTCTATCATTCTATGATTCTGTGATCTCTTCTCCCTGCTATCCAGTGACAGGACATATGGGACTGGTTCACAGTTGTGCCAGGGGAGGTTTAGACTGGACATTACGAAGCCTTTGTTTACCAAGAAGATGGTCAAACATTGGAAGAGGTTTCCTAGAGACGTGGTCTTTACTCTTTTCCTTTTCTCTTTTCCTTTTCCTTTTCTCTTTTCCTTTTCTCTTTTCCTTTCCTCTTTTCCTTTTCTTTTCTCTTTTCCTTTTCTTTTCTCCTTCCTTTTCTTTTCTCCTTTCCTTTCCTTTCCTTTCCTTTCCTTTCCTTTCCTTTCCTTTCCTTTCCTTTCCTTTCCCTACTTGTTCATGTTCTCTGTGTAATGAAGCACTCCATATGAAGTGAAAGAACTTCATCAGAGGAGATTAAGAGACACCCATCACAGACCTATCATAGCCTGGAGGTTAGACCATTGATGAATGACCTCTAATATCAAATATCTGTATTACAGCTAATATATCCACACGACATCAATTAAAAACCCTATAATTGTTTTTTTTGGAGGGTGTCCACAGAAAGGCAACGAAGCTGGTGAAGGGTCTGAAGCACAAGTCTTATGAGGAGCGGCTGAGGGAACTGGGGTTGTTTAGTCTGGAGAAGAGGAGGCTGAGGGGAGACCTCATCACGCTCTACAACTACCTGAAAGGTGTTTGTAGTGAGGTGGGGGTTGGTCTCTTCTCCTAAGTAACTAGCGATAGGACGAGAGGAAATGGCCTCAAGTTGCGCCAAGGGAGGTTTAGATTGGACATTAGGAAAAAATTCTTTACTGAAAGAGTGGTCAGGCCTTGGAAGAGGCTGCCCAGGGAAGTGGCTGAGTCACTATCCCTGGAAGTATTTAAAAGACATGTAGATGAGATGCTTAGGGACATGGTTTAGTGGGCATGGGGGTGTTGAGTTGATGGTTGAACTCAATGATCTTAGAGGTCTTTTCCAACGTTAATGATTCTACGATTCTATAATTCTATAATTATTATGGAAATACAATGAAATTGGGATAGTGTTTTAACATCAGCTGCAATGCTGAAATTATTTGCTGACTAAGATGCTATATCTTCCTCCCAACTATTGGTCATGGTGATTGGTCAGTTTTCTTGAATGAAAAAAGGAAATTTTCAGAAGTGGCAGAACTCCTAACACTTCAGATGTAAGAATGGCTGGAGTTTTAAGGATCTAAGCAGCTGATAATTAAGATCTCTGCACTATTATTCTAATTTTACCCTAGTTCCTACCTCAAAACCAGAAAATTCTGATCCACTAGAGTCAAAACAGACCTGAGGCTATATTTGAAAGTTTTTAATGACCATAGATAAAATATTTTGCAATATATAAGCCGGAAGTACAGGAATGCAATGGTGTGCTAAGGAGAATGATATGATTCTCAAAATTCTTGCTTAATTTATTTTTTGTCTAAAAGATATTTCTTACAACATTTTTGGTGACTGAAATCTAAATACTTGCAATGAGGAAAAGAGTGCTCCCATTTTGATTATTCCTTTTTTTTTTTCCCCTGCCAATAGCTAGATTTCTGTGGATATTGCAAGACTTCCATACAAGTAAAACATATGCTAAGCACTTTGCAGTGAACAGTTCTTATATTTCCTTACAAAAATGGCTAAAGAACAAACTGAAAGTCTCATTAAAGACTGAAATATTTTTTTATCAAATCGGATGAAGAAATTACAGAAAGATGCACCTCCACTTTTGAATTACATTTCTCATTCTTTGTGTTGCCAATACTTTTTTTGTACATGTTCTTGGGCTTCGTTCATTTTGATCAGAAAAATTTTTCATATGAAAATAAAGTATCATAAAATTGAAGCTGGTATATATTCACTTTCTCTGATGTCTATTACAGAACTTTAATTTTCGTCATGAATATTTTTTTTTTTTCCTTGCTGGATTGTCAGCATTTTACTGGTGGCCTTTTCAGTCCTAAATATGCTGCAAGTTCACGTTTTTACTGTTGTCTTTCTCCATTGCCTGTCTTTGGGAGCTGGGCAGCTTTATACTCTCCTAGCATCTGTCAATGCCTGTGCATTTTCTTAACATTCAGTAACATTTTTGGGCTTGTTTCTTCACACCCTTTGATCAGCGATGTCATTCTCCATTTTTACCACAATGAACTGTGATTACACAGAAGTTCTAGCCCTTTTTTCCCTCACTTCATATTCTCCCTTACACTGAATACAAGGTTAGTTCATCAAAAGATCTGAAGTTGTAATCTCAATAGACGCGTTTATGTTTCAATGTCATGATATTTCAAACTGTATTCATATTTTGAATATATTCATTACTCCCTCTGAGAAAAACCTACAGTCTATGTGAATTCTTATATAACTTGGAATTTTTTTTCCCCTTTTGCAACATAGAGGATAGGGAACCTAATGACATTACTGTACTTTAGTACTATATAAAAGATTATTGTCTATATGGGTCATTTTTCCTTAGTCTTGAGTGACATATTCAAGCATTTCTTTATGTTATTTGTTAAAATTGTTCTCCGTATCACACTTCTGTTGAATTGCTGATTCAATTTATATCTGGGTTTTGACTGTAGTTTCATGGATAATCTGCAGGATTAAAATCCGACATTTTATTAATTGGACTACAAAATAAGAATTTTTTTGCCAAAAATTTAATAACTGTAATATGGGTTTATATAGTTACTAATTCTAGATCAGCAGAACATCTGCGGGTATAAAAAAAACAGAACAGAAAAAAAAAAAACAAACCAAACAGAAAAAACCCAAATAAAACCAGAAATAAGCTGATTGAAGCATTATCAGTCCTCTTGAGGAATAAGGCAAAGGTAATTCTCCGATGACCAGTTCCTTGCATTGAAGTACCAGAATTTTTTTGTAAAGAATTGCAAACTTACTGTATTTTAATTTGTTGCCTCTACTGTGGAAAACCTACATTTTACATGTCCTGTAAATATAAATCACAAGCGATCTAATGATTTTGTACTTCACATTAACTTTTAAACAAGCTTAAATAGTTTAATCTTTAAAATTCGTAAGCAAAACTGTTATTACAGTTATGTACTACATGAAATGTAGCTTCAGTCACTGAAATTGCTTTCCAATTCAAATTTACATTTGTAACCTGAAAGTCGGAAGCCTCTTTGATTGGAATGACATGACATTAGGCTTGCCAATGTGACGCCCATCTACAAGAATGGCCGGAAGGAGGATCCGGGGAACTACAGGCCGGTCAGCCTGACCTCGGTGCCAGGGAAGATTATGGAGCAGTTCATTTTGAGGGCGCTCATGAGCCATGTCCGGGAGAACCAGTGGATCAGGCCCAACCAGCATGGGTTCATGGAAGGCAGGTCCTGCTTGACGAGCCTGATCTCCTTCTATGACCAGGTGACCCACCTCGTGGATGAGGGAAAGGCTGTAGATGTGGTCTACCTGGACTTCAGTAAAGCCTTTGACACTGTCTCCCATGGCATTCTCCTAGAGAAGCTGGTGGCTCACAGCCTAGAGAAGTACACTTTTTGCTGGGTAAAAAACTGGCTGGATGGCCGAGCCCAGAGAGGTGTAGTCAAAGGAGCTAAATCCAGTTGGCAGCCGGTCATGAGCAGTGTGCCCCAGGGCTCAGTTTTGGATCCAGTATTGTTCAATATCTTTATCAACGATCTGGATGAGGGGATTGAGTGCTCCCTCAGTAAGTTTGCAGATGACACCAAGTTGGGCAGGAGTGTTGATCTGCTGGAGGGTAGGAAGGCTCTGCAGAGGGACCTGGACTGGTGGGATCGATGGGCTGAGGCCAATTGTATGAGGTTTAACAAGGCCAAGTGCCAGGTCCTGCACTTTGGCCACCACAACCCCAGGCAATGCTACAGGCTTGGGGAAGAGTGGCTGGAAAGCTGCCCAGAGGAAAAGGACCTGGGGGTGCTGGTTGACAGCCGGCTGAACATGAGCTGGCGGTGTGCCCAGGTGGCCAAGAAGGCCAATGGCATCCTGGCCTGTATCAGGAATAGTGTGGCCAGCAGGAGCAGGGAGGTGATCGTGCCCCTGTAATCAGCACTGGTGAGGCCGCACCTTGAGTACTGTGTTCAGTTTTGGGCCCCTCACTACAAGAAGGACACTGAGGTGCTGGAGCATGTCGAGAGAAGGGCAACGAAGCTGGTGAAGGCTCTGGAGCACAAGTCTTATGATTAGTGGCTGAGGGACCTGGGACTCTTTAGCCTCGAGAAGAGGAGGTTGAGGGGACACCTCATTGCGCTCTATAATTACCTGAAAGGAGGTAGCTAGGTGGGGGTCAGTCTCTTCTCCCAAGCGACTAGCGATAGGACGAGAGGAAATGGCTTCAAGTTGCACCAAGGGCGGTTTAGGTTGGACATTAGGAGAAATTTCTTTACTTAAAGAGTGTTCAGGCCTTGGAAGAGGCTGCCCAGGGAAGTGGTGGAGTCACCATCCCTGGAGGTATTTAAAAGACGTGTAGATGTGGCGCTTAGGGACATGGTTTAGTGGGCATGGTGGTGTTGGGTTGATGGTTGGACTCGATGATCTTAGAGGTCTTTTCCAACCTTAGTGATTCTATGATTCTATGATATCCTGATACTTTCAAAAGCATGAAAAATAAAAACTTAAATTTCTGAAACAGATGTTTAATATGTTTTGCGTTTTTTTTTTATTAGCCAGTGATAAATCACCTTTGTGCTTGTTATTTGTGTCTAGCTTAGCTTTTCCTTTCAATGAAGTAGGAAAAAGAAAAGTCTCTGCGTGTGCATGTCATGAATTTCAGAGTGATACAAATGAGTATACAACTTCTACAGTATAAAAATGTAAAGAGGAAAATAAACATTAAAAGTTCAATTTTTTATTCCAAAAGATTTCCTTTACCTTTTTTCATTTATTTTTCCAGACTAATGAGCCAAGGTATTCAAGTATCTCATAAATATATGTATGATATTTGTTTTAATAAAACAGATGAATTTTCACTCTAAAACATTATATAATTATTCGAAGTGTTACTTTTATTTTATACCAGCTTATAGTAGTTTTCCTTTTTTTAATTTATGTTTTCTTACAGTCAAGTCAAAATACCCATATTCTTGTCTTTTGTAATCATAGTTTAAAAACCCTAAAACATATAAAAGAAAGTCATAGAACTCCATTCACAGAAAATTATGCTGAAAACATTATTGATTTGCTAACTGATATAACTTTCTAGAAAACACATGATATGGAACAAATTGCATACTCTGAAGTAACAGACTGAAAATTCTCTTAAGGAATTTACAGGAATGTAATTTTTTGTTCTTTGGATGGAAATAAGATGAAACTGCTTGCACATAAGATTAGATTTTTTTTTCCCTTCTTACTAAGCCAAACTAACTTTCATGCATTAAAAGGGTGTAGACGGAAGTAATAAATGATATATTCAAAGAAGAGATGAGGAAAAATAGTTATTTAGTCACAGAATTTCCTCTGAAAACCACTAATGTCACTGAAAATGGCCTTCAATGGCTTTTACATTAGACTTTATGTATAAACAAAGTTAGAAACTGCACTGTTTACAGTAGGGATACTTTTCATGTGTGAGCAGTGTGCAACGGCACATGTGGGTGTGAGATGTGGACTATATTAGGGAGGACCACATTAGGGAGGACCACAGTGCTCCATAAATCCAACAGTTTCACTTCAAAAGTCATTGTCTAAACATTGTTTTGGTTTTTTTACTGACATTTTTGCTTTTTATTTTCAGTTTCAGCCAAAGAAAATTTAGTAATCTGATTGTCACATTCATGACTAAAACAGCAAATTCACAAACTGTACATTTATATTCAACTGCAACCTGCTAGAAAAGTCTAAATCTTTTTTCGTTTTCTTTTATTTCTTGCTGCTATCCATAATATATTCTCATATCATTTGCCATCCTAATTTTCAGAACATTAACTATAACTATCTTCTGTAAAATATATTCAGCAAAGCATATATAAACTAGCAATGCCACTACTTTAGAAATAAGTAGGGGGATTTATGTGGTCAGATCTACAAGTCTTAGGAAGAAAAGTGGTTATTGGATTTCAGAGAAAACTGAGAAAGTAACTTTGTGAGATCATGTCCTGGTTCTGACTGGGACAGAGTTAACTTACTTCACAGTAGCTTGAGGGGTGTGCTGTGNACAGGATTGTTTAAGGAACTTATCACATAATACCTTTAAATGTATTGAAAAGATCACATATTTTGTGGTTGCACTTTCATCTTTACATTTGATTTACATATATCACACACACAATTTGAAAGCTTTGAAAACGATGTATTGGTCTGTATTAATTCAACTTGGAGGCTTATATCAAAAAATCTTTAATATGGATATACAGGTTCCCAAAGTGGATGATTGCTTCTGACTTTTCTTAAGCTATGAGAAGGCCAAAGCCTCACTTAGGTCTGCCAAAACAAAAGTATGAAAGAATGAGTTTTGTGGGTGATAACATGAAAAAAAAAAAATTGTATAGGATGATCCCATGCAGTTGGTAGTTGGTATTCAATCCTTTTCTTAGTGTGAAACCAGACCTGAAATGTTTCTTATAGCTTTTCCATACAGGACTCACATGAGACTAGCCTAATATGTGGGGATTTGTTTTAAGTGTAACTCTCACTTTCTTCTTTATTGGTTTTAAAAAAAATGTTTACTGATCTATGATTGCACTTAAAATGTTATCAGCAGAATAAAACAAAACAGGTGAGTGAACAAAAAATATCATGACAAACTTATTAGGGCAAAACAGCAAACAAGAATATTGGTTCAGCCAGGGACACACAGAAAGCATCTGACAGAGATAGAAATTTAAAGCCCCTGACTTCAATGTGTCTTCACTATGTTTTCATGGGAACTCATAGAGTCTGTTATGCACACAGGAAAAACAAACATGTAAACAAACAAACCCAAGCAGAAGGAAGGAAAGCAAGGGAGAAGAGCCTTCCTTTGGAACTTCTGTGTGAGAGAGAGAGGCTGCAGGAAAAAAGAATGTCAAAATGGTTTCATTTTCTCCCTGTCTTGCCTTACTCCTCTTCAGGTTTCTTGACACACACCAAAGAAGCTTGTGTATTCAGAAGGCATGGGCAACTTAGACATCACAGAAGTTTAGTGGATGGTTGTTAAAGAAATGGTAGTGTGATCTAACAAGATTTCACCAGAGTCACAATATTCTACTGAAGATTACAATTAATAAATATTGTCAAAGAGAATTTAGTTCATCCAAATTTTCCTTTCACTTGATAGTTCATTAGAGAACAAATATAGCTGGAAAATTACATTTAAAGTTTTGGTTCTTTGATTCAGAATTGTTAATTCCTTTTATCCCATGGGGTCAGTCTATAACAGAAGACTTCCAATGCGACCTTTGCTTATAAAATTTCCAGCTGTCTGTCAGAACTGATTAGTAAGATGGAAAAGACAATCTTCTCCATTGGCACTGGGGACAGGTGAAAAAACCACCAGACACTAAAAATGCGTAACAAATCCATAAGAAGGCTCTGACCCACAGAAGTGTTACTAGATTAGTCATAACCTCTTTCACATGTATTAAATAAAACACTTTTTGTAAGTTCTAATTGGAATGAGATCCCAGATTTTGGGCTAATGAAAATGACAAGATACAATAAAGTGTCTGGGAAATATGACACCTCTAAATCCCAAATGATTAACGCTTAGAGTTAAGTATAACATTTCCTTGCTCAAGAAGTCTTTATTTTGATGGTCATCCCAAATTACAGGCAAAAGACACCTGCCAAATGGCATACATCTTGATTTGAGCAAGTGATCTTGCACAACAGCCCCTCAGTGTTTGGAAAGTCCCTCTTTTGAGTTGGTATTGCAACAAACCATTATTCCTAACTTAAAATCCTTAAACAGATTAATAAAGCAGTTGCAGATAGTCAAAATCACATAAACAAACTGCTTTTCCTATTCAGAAATCCTCACCAAACACTTTCAAATTCTAATTTCAGAATTTACCTTTTTACATTATTGGTCCATCTGTCATGCACCAACAGCCATGGCAGAGGGGAAAACACCTGCACTTGAGTAGAAAAGCTACCAGTTTTGTCTCACCTTCAGCAAGTATAATAAAAATTCAGCTTTTACAGATAGTATTGTCTTGTAGCAGTCATCATCCACATGTTCATTGGGACAATTTTCAACTGCTGAAGCTAACAGCACTTAGCATTTAAATACTCTTAGAGACTGACAGTCATCCTTAAAGCATGCTTAGACTTCTTTTTTTAAGTAAAGCTTCAAAAAAAAAAGAAACTAATGAGCAATGGATTGCCAGAATAAAGGAATTGATGCAAGAAAAATTGTAACATATAAACATGCTTTGTAGAATTCTGTAAATGTCAACTCTTAATCTAATGGAGTTGTAAAAGCAACAGGCTGTAGATCTATGACGATTCTAATATAATGGTATTGTCAAATATTCCTAACTTTTTGAACTACCCAGATAGAGTTTATTCAGGATCTCTCTCTCTCTTAGATACAAATAAACCCCAGCACAGTTAGAATGTCCCTTATCCCTTGAGTAATCCATGATAAATTACTATAGGGTGCTGACAATTTCAGATTATTATTAGGAATAGTGAAACAGAGGGGTCACAGAAATCAAACTAATCTTCTCCCCTCTCTCCTCTCTAGCCAATAAAACTTTATTTAAAATAATCAAGCAAGAAAATCTTATGTAAAATGAGACTATGTTTAGGTGACAATTACTCTGACCTGGTTTAGACATTTTTATTAGGATGACTTGAATTATGTCCCAGATGTGCCCATTTCTCTCTAACTGGTAGGAAACTCAGCAACTATCTCAGTTAGAGATGTCTGCATATAAGGATGTCACATTCCTCTCTGTGGAAGATCAACATCTTGACAGATGTATCACACTTCTATTATTCAAATGCTTATAGTAAAATACTTAATTTTTTACAGAATTTATGTATAAAATTACTCTTCTTTTTGCACTGCGAACTGCATATTTGCCTGCAGTTTGCTCCCATCACCACCACGTAATGATGTAAATACCAACAGTAACAGCATTAATCTTGATGGCTTTTCCATGCATTCAGAGTTTCCTTATATTGAGAGCCCTCCGCAGTCCTAGACCTTATTCTCTAGTATCCCATCCTCTCACCCCTCTTATTCAGCACTTGATATACGAGATACATTGCACATTCATATGCATACGGTTCAATAGCATCCCATCTGACCGGTGCCTTTTGCAAGTCCTTGCTTCTTCCTAACCTACTGGTTCACTAGTCTAGCCACCACCCTACACCCATGGCACAGGAGTAAAGGCAGCAACATTTCATAGAGAAAAATGTAAGAAGCTGACAAAAATCTCTTGTTCATTGTTTTTGTGTTAACATGACATGCATCTCAGGGCTTTGGGTATTGCCCCAAGCCTTGCACTCCTTTTGTTAGAATGAGTAGTGCTGCTTGATGCAGTTGGAAGATTCTATATGGGAAAATCTTGCTAATACTGTTTCTCTTTAATTTTCTTTTCATTTGAGTTGAATGTGTCTTGTTCAAAATCAGGCAGCTGATACTGAGGTTTATTCATCTTCTTGAAATAAAGAAAATGAGTTAAAGTTTTCCTCTGACAGCTGTGACTGTTATATCTGTTCATACAGTACCGTGGATACATATATTGATTGTTTTCTGCCCCTTTTTAGTTAATGTGTAAATTCACTTACATTTTTCATCTGCTCTAAATAAGGAGAACATATACAAAAACCCCAGTGATGCAGTGTTGGGATCTTCTGTTTGAATTGATAGCTAAAAATTGCAGTGATCCTGGAAGGCTATAGTAGCAGGTAAACAAGAGAAAACGGCCATGAAGTTTAGTTTTCCATCCCCTATTATAATCCATACTAAATCAAAGCCTTCTCTCAAGACTTTGATGAGAATGGTGGAAATGATGCCTTCTAAAAGTGTTGATTTGAAATGGCTGACAATGGTTTAAATGACGTTTCTATATACAGCAACTCTTCAGGGAATATTTAATTAAGCAATAAGTGCAAAAAATATCCTTGTCAGGCACTACAGGACCATAGGGAAACCAAAAGACATGTAGAGAAGAATCTCATTATCAAAGATCTGTTTTATACAAATTAAAATTGGCTTATTCCAAATAGACTAGATGAAATGAATAGCCTAAGTCTTTGCAAATTAACATAGTCAAATGTACTATAAAATATAGATATAAGAATATATTAAAATATGAAGCATGTATTTGATTAGGATATAAAACTTGTAAGTAATGAGAACCCCAAAACAACCTCTAAAATTCAGATGACAGGAAATCTCAACAGTAATACAAATACTTCTGTTTTTTTTTTCTCTCTTGTGATTCTGTATCTGTTTCTCAGCTCTGTAGATTGTATGCAGTTTCCAGACTGTGTTAAGCAGTACATAGAATTGAGCTATCTCATTACCCTTCACTCTCAAAATTAAAACTTGAATAACTACAATAACATAACAGGACATTCTTACTACTTTCATTGCACAGGGACAGATCAACCAATTGAACCAATAAAGTCAACACCTTCTACAAAATGCAATGCTGATCTCTTTACTGAGTCACACAGAAACAGGATTCTGACTTTATGGATTAGATTGAAAAACACAGGTTGTTGGTTATTTGAAATGTTAGCTTGTGACTTTATAGGTGGATAAAAACATCAAGAAACAAGCTGTCCATGCTTGACTTCAGGAATTTATGACATAGGATCAAAGAATAACATGAAACATTCAAAAAGGAAAAATTATAGTTAAGGTAGGTACAAAATAATACTTTAGAATGCAGTAAGAGTACTGATTTCTTGTTGAGTTCTTAGTTGGTGGAATAGTATGTGTTATTATCAAAGATATCTGTTACTTAAACTGCCATTCTTGTAAATAGTCAAGTCTCTCTAGAATTCATTTTTTTTTAACTTGAACCTTAAAGAGTTTCTACAAAAATGAGATTCTGTCTTCATTGCTGCCCTGTGTTCTCTGCTCCATTGCTCCTAAAGTCTACAGGTCAGATATACAGCTAGTGTAAACTTGTGACTCTTCCTTGACTTTACTTCTTCAGAAGAGAGATTCTGAGAATATTAGATGTTTACACAGTCTGACAATATGTTTCTCTGTGTTTTCACTTCAGCTTTTCTGGGAGCATGGAACTTTATAAGCATTATTCTTCATGATACATGTCTAATTAAAAAATGAGAAGGAAAAAGAAAGCCAACAAGAGGTTGTAAAAATAGACTTGCCTTTGATAAACATTAACATTCTTCCTTCCGACTACCTGATTTTGCTGTGTTTTTTAATTAGAGTAGAACACAGAGTTGTGGCTTGTACAGCATAGGTTATTGGGCAAGCTTCCTACACAGTCCAAAAGAAAACACTGAGGCATTTGTGCTTCCTTCTGTTATTTTGCACCAGTGCCTGTACATCAAACTGAATGCCCCTGCACTAGCTGTTGTGGACTAACAGATTGGAAACTCAGGTTCTCTGGAGTCTGTCCTGCTGATATCATCTTTTCATAGATTAAAAAGGGAACATCTCTGAATGAACACTACAGAGCCAATACAGAGATCATAGCTCAAAATAAATGTACTTTACCATTCCTTACCATCTTATAGAAGACTGAATATCAGTTGTCTGTTCTTCTTGAGCGATTTACCTGAGACACCACAAAAGCAAGTGGAATTTTTAAATTCTTTAGAAAGGAAGCCTAAGGATTAATCGTTTTCACCCCTGATATCCTGGGACTTGCTTTTATTCACACTTCTTAAGATCATGCTGTGTACATATCAGTGACATAAATCCTTTGCCATAATTCCATTAACTCCCATTCACTTTCCTGAATTAACAGCTGATTTACTGATCTTCTGAAGGCTGATTGTCTTCTGTGTTTTTCCATTTTTTGTCATTCAATTTACTAAAGCATTAACAGCTTTAAAGAGAAGTAGTAGTCTTCTAGACAGCAGTCTGTCTAAATCTTAAGGTACCATCTCCTATATCATCTATTTCAGAATATACTTAAAAAGAAAAATTACAGTCTTTGAACTACTGAGTTTATGTAAGTTTTATTTAGCTGTTACTATATCTCATATATCTATCTCTAAGTATATATGAGATAAATAGAAGTATGTGGGTTTTTTTCAACCTGGTCAATTAAAAATGAAAAATTTATAGCTATCTAGTCTCCCTCCCCCTCTCAGATTTTCACAGATTTTAAACAAAGCCCATTGTTTCAAAAGTTTTCAAGGGACAATTCTCCAACACAAATCTGCCCATTTCATGAGTTCCTTCAAATTGAAAATAAGGAAAAATAGACTCAGTTTTGTAGTTTCATGATTTATATTTCTAGATATTATGATGAAAAAATAATTACTTTAAAAACAATAAAGAAGATTACTCCAATTTCAAGATGTCGTGGTTTAACCTGGCAGGCAGCCAAACACCACATAACCACTCGCTCACTCCCCATCCCCCTGGGTGGGATGGGGAGAGAATCGGAAGAGTAAGAGTGAGAAAAACTCGTGGTTAAGACAAAGGCAGTTTAATAGAACAGAAAAGGAAGGCAAGATAATAATAATAATAGTAATAATAGTAGTAGTAGTAGTAGTAGTAGTAATATAATATATAAAATGAGTGATGCATACAATTGCTCACCACCCGTGCTGACTGATAACCAAGTAGCGATCACTGCTTCCTGGAATATACCTACCATTCATATACTGAGCATGATGTCACATGGTATGGAATACCCTGTGTTGGCCAGGTGGGTCAGCTGTCCTGGCTATGTTCCCTCCCAGCCTCTTCCAGAGCATGGAAGCTGAATGTCCTTGACTAGGAGGGTACTTAGCAACAACTAAAAACATTAGCGTGTTATCAACATTCTTCTCATACTAAATCCAAAACACAGCACTAGGAAGAAATTTAACTCTATCCCAGCCGAAACCAGGGCACTGAACTTTCCTAGCCTTTCAGAACTTTTTTTCTTTTCTCTTTATTGGTTTTTGGCTTACTTTTCCAATGAGAATCTTAGTGTCATGCTGGACTACACCTTCAGCAGGTCATGAACTACCTTATAGAATATTTCTTAAAGGTGACTCCCATCCAGATATATGCCAAAGCAAAGATCCCATCAAATTACTGTTACCTCATTCACGCTTTCTCAAACCTATCTATTTATTTCACTCACCTGCTTGTGTTGTTATTATGCTAGAACAATTCTTAGTGCAATGACAATGCCTAGTGTATAACTACCTAGCACTGGTCATCTGAGGGTAACTTCTAGCACCTCCTACCAACATTTCATCTGTTGCAGGAAGGTAAGGGATTGATTCTGTTTTCCCTCTGCTGCAACTACATATTCAACAATCTCTACAGGAGGAAAGAACAAACTTTCTTCAGTGAGCATACTTGCTTCTCATACCATGCTTATTGCTATAACTGGTTACTTCCACTCTCCTTTGTCTTGTGATTCATAACAGCCACAACTCTGTGGCTTCGTTGTGGGTCATGAGAGAAAATGACAGGAACTACATTTGAAAGTAGCCTGATGTAGTTATTAGCACAGCCCAATGTGGAAAGCTCAGCAGATTTTGACTGTATAATTACAGTCTCAATGTCATACGGTGTTATGACTTCTAAGTTATAAGAAAGTGTAGGAAAGGAAATAATTTCTAAAGACCATTGAATAGCTATTTGAACATCTATGCACACACAAAAAAAGGAAATAACCTGGAAAATGGTAGGGGAATTGTGTGCCTCTGAGAGTCACTATCCTAAAAATGTTAGAAATTATACCTGTGATCTTCTGACTGTTAGAAGGTAAAGATGTGGTAGAAGAGATTTTATTAAAAGTGTGTATGCTGGTTTTTAATGTAGTTTATTAATGAAAGATTTGCTGCATCTCATAAACTATGGATGTGCTCTGTGTAGTTAGTGCAAAGCATTACTATTCAGATAGTAATGCCCAGCACACAGCTGGCCAAATAAGGTAGTAAACAAAAAACTGAGAAAAAGCTGACCTTGTAATAAAGAATGTTTTACTTGCATAGAATCTAATTTAGGGAGAACATAAATTAGATTACAGCCATTTTGAAGACCACAGCAAGTAGGACAGAATGCAGGGTCACCTGTATTTGGTGCATGTGGTAAAACTTTAGACCAGATAGAAGAAATTAGTTCTGCATAATACCTAAGAGCTTATAAAAAATGACTGTGTAGGAGTTTGGAGAGAAGAAAGCGGTGGAAAAGAAGATCTAAATCTAACCTCAGCAAGGAATAATGCAGCACTAAGGAACAGCATAATGGCCTGAAAAACAACTTGAGAACCTAGACTCCCCCTCAGCAACTTGTAAGAGCTGATCATATTTCATTTAAACATACCTTAGCTTCTATAGTAGACATAGATCTAACTCGACAAATTCTGCAGTTATTGATAGTCTCACCTTAAGTGATGTTTTATGTTACTCAAAGTATATTTTAAAGTGCCATTGTTAGCTAGAATAGGTAATTTGCCCTTTGAGTAGGGATGCCTTGCCCATCTCCTTGAAGAATCAACTAGTGAAGGGACTGAAAATATTTCCTCAGCTGGTTGATCCTATTGGTAAATACAGTGTTTCCCAGTGCAGCCAATTAATGATGGAATTTGAAGTGACTAGGCAGGTAATGTGTATTTTAGAATTAACTAAATTGCTTTGTATGGGAAGATTCTGTTTATCGCAGTCACGTAGCATTATTTAAACTGTCACAAGTTGTTCTTATCTGGCCTCTAACTGCAGGTCCAAGATGTTAGGCATCTCCCTAGTGTGTATCTCCATTTCTTGTATCGTATTTGACATTTATTTATAGATGGCTTGAATACTCTGCTGCTGTTACAATGGCACCTTATATTTGTATTTAAGCAATTGAAGTGAACTATTCCTTTTGGAGAACTGACTCACTCTAGGCTCTGATTCCTATTTAGATTCAGACTTTGTTGACAAAAGGTAGGCATCTATTTTCATTGGAAGTACCAGACTTCAGCTGGCAGCCCAGAAGGGCACAGGTCTCCTGTAGATCCTGTCATATACAATCTCAAATGATACTAGACACCTTTACCTAGACAACTGAACTGAATTGCTCATATCTGAATTAGACGTCTACATTTAGATGCCTAAATGTGTCAGACTTGCATTGAATCTCATCCATTATAATAAATCTTCCTGTGCATTACCAAAATATATGTTAAAAGTTGGTATTCTTACCAACAACCATAATCTAATATCTTCTAGTTTTATTTAAGAAGCATAAGCTTATTTAAAACCTCCGGTCATCTCACTGGGTCCTGATTGAAAGAATTAAATTCAGCTGATTAAATATAAATCAAGAATGTTTGCATTATGCGGTAGGTTGATCTTGGCTTGACACCAGGTGCCCACCAAAGCCACTCTATCACTGCCTTCCTCAGTTGGACACGGGAGAGAAAATATAACGGAAGACCTGTGGGTCGAGATAAGGACAGGGAAATCACTCAGTCGTTACTGTCATGGGCAAAACAAACCTAACGTGGGGAAATATTAATTTAATTTGTTACCAATCAAATCAGAGTAGGATAATGAGAAATAAAACCAAATCTTAAAAACACCCTCCCCTCACCCCTCCCTTCTTCCCCAGCTTAACTTTATTCCCAGTTTTCTCTACCTCCTTCCCCCACAGCGGCGCAGTGGGACGGGGAATGGGGGTTGTGGTGAGTTCATTACACGTTGTCTCTGCTGGTCCTTCCTCCCCAGGGGTATGACTTCTCACACTCTTCCCCTTCTCCAGCATGGGATCCCTCCCACAGGAGACAGTTCTCCATGAACTTCTCCAACATGGGTCCTTCCCACGGGCTGCAGTTCTTCATGAACTGCTCCAGCGTGGGTCCCTTCCACAGGGTGCAATCCTTCAGGAACAGACTGCTCCAGCGTGCGTCTGCCATGGGGTCACAAGTCCTGCCTGCAAACCTGCTCCAGTGTGGGCTCCTCTCTCCATGGGTCCACAGGTCCTGCCAGGAGCCTGCTCCAACGTGGGCTTCCCATGGGGTCACAGCCTCCTTTGGACGCATCCACCTGCTCTGGCATGGGGTCCTCCACGGGCTGCAGGTGGATATCTGCTCCACCGCTAACCTTCATAGGCTGCAGGGTGACAGTCTGCTTTGGCATGGTCTTCACCAGGGGCCGCAGGGGAATCTCTGCTCTGGTGCCTGAAGCACCTCCTCCCCTTCCTTCTTCGCTGACCTTGGTGTCTGCAGAGTTGTTTTCTCTCACGTATTCTCACTCCTCTCTCTCTGGCTGCAGTTGCTGTTGTGCAGCAACTTTTCCCCTTCGTAACTATGTTATCTCAGAGGTGCTACCACCGTCACTGACGGGCTTGGCCTTAGCCAGCGGCAGGTCCATCTTGGAGCCGGCTGGCATTGGCTCTATCGGACATAGGGGAAGCTTCTAGCAGCTTCTCACAGAAGCCACTCCTGTAGTCGCCCTGCTACCAAAACCTTGCCACGCAAACCCAATACACGTTATAATTAAAACTTTGTGAACTGAACTGAAAGAAACATTTTTGTTCTTTCTGTGTAATCGAGTCTAGTTCTTAGCATGAAGAAAGAATGGTGGACCAACTCTGTGCAATCTGAAATTACCATTACAGCCTCCTGCTCAGCCCTCACAATAGTTTCTTTTCTAATTCTGTTAATGTTATGAACTTACTTTGTGTGCTGAAGTCTTCCAGTATGTAGTTCATAGGAAGGTGAACTTCAGGTGAAGAATGTCAAAGAAAAAAATGGTTGAGTCATTTTCAAGTGAGTGATGAGAGAAACATAGTTTTGAAAGTGAGAAAGAAAAAAGAAAACCCTTTGTGGTTAAAAAAAAAAAAAAAATCTCAACTTCCTTGCTTTAACAGCCATAACTCCCATGAGCTAAAAAATAATAAGTGATGGGGACAAGCCTTCACAGAGAACTGATATGTTGTTTCTGAGATCAATTAAGTTTGATATCAAATCATCAGAAATGCAAGACTTGGCAAAAGACAATTTTCCACACAGATAGTGTTCATTGTGTACTGCTGAATTCAGGGATTAAGAAAACATTGTTTATATTTTAATGTTCAAACACTTTCCCTGATCTAGCATTACTTGAGTGACCCTAACTGAAGCTTATCAGAGAAGTTGAATAACTGTACTGTTCATCCCTTCTCTAGGCTACCTATATTTTAGCCTAAATAGCAAAGTGATAGGAACAAGGAAAGCTCTGCAGAAGATCCGAGCCCTCTGAAGTAGGCAGAACCCTTCGGCAGCTTCTGTTGCTGGACTGTGGTCTCTGTCCTCGACCATTGTATTGGGTTTATGTGTTCAGCTGTTGACAGTGACAGCACTGCAGGGGCTGCCTCTGTAAGAACAGGCCAGGGGCTGCCCCATGCCAGGCGCAGCTGGTTCCAGCTGGTTCCAGCAAGCTCCAATGGACCTACTGCAGGACACAGCTGAGCCCATCAGCAATGCTTGTGATGCCTCTGTGATAACATCTTGAAGAAAGCAGCTGTGCCAGAGTAAGAAAAATGTGAGAGAAACAGCCCTGTAAACACCGAAGTTGGAGAAGAATGAGGGGGAGGACGTTCTTCAGGTGCAAGAGCAGAGATTCCCCTGCAGCTCATAGAGAAGACCAGGGTGTTACCCTGCAGCCCATGAAGGACCATGGTGGAGCAGATATCCACCCTGCAACCAATGGAGGACCCTATGCCAGAGCAGGTGGATGTGCCCTGAAGGAAGCTGCAGCCCACAGAGAGCCCATGCCAGAGCAGGATCCTGGCAGAACTGCAACCCATGGAACACCCACGCTGGAGCAGTGGAAAAGAGTGAGGATGAAGGAGTGGTGTTGGAGAGAAACTACTACAGACCAACCATAACACCCCGTCCCCCATCCCCCTACATAGCTCGGGGCCGGGGGGGTTAAATCGTAAACGAGTCAGAAATGAGGGAGTAAAGTTGAACCTGGGATGAAGGGAGGATGGGGAGAAAGTGTTGTTTAAATTTGTCTTTGTTTCTCAAAGCTATTTTAAGTGACAATGAATTAAATCGATTTTTCACAAGTCAAGTCTGTTCTGCCCATAATGGTAGTTGGTAAGTTATCTCCCTGTCGTTATCTCATCCCATGAGTTTTTCCATCGTATTTTCTCCCATTATCCTGTTGACGAAAGGGAGTGCGAAAGTGTCTGGGTGGGCATCTGGCATCTGGCCAAGGTCAACCCACCACCAATATTAAAGCCATAAAGAGCCTATGACACTCTTGAATTGGACTCAGAGATTTTAAGCCATACAATTTTATGCTCAGATCTTGCAAAAAATCAAGGCAAAGTATACAGAATTCCATATGGAATCTATGGTTTCCAGGAATAATTATTTGGGCAAGGCTGAAATGTTTTCTGAGTCTAGATATGGACTTACACTCAGTGTATGTGTACTGGTTTTGGCTGGAATAGTTAATTTTCTTCATAGTAGCTCTTATGGTACTAATTTTTGGATTTGTGACCAGAACAATGTTGATAACACACCAGCGTTTTACCTATTGCTGAGCAGTGCTTACAGTGTCAAGGCCGTTTCCTCTGCTCATACTGCCCCGCCAGCGAGTAGGCTGGGGGTGCACAAGAAGTTGAGACAAGACATAGCTGGGACAGCTGACTCCAGCTGAACAAAGGGATATCCCATACCATATGATGTCATGCTCAGCAATAAAAGCTGGGGGAAAGAAGGAGAAAAGAGAGGACTTTCAGAGCTACGGTGTTTGCTTTCCCAAGAAACCATGACGTGATTGAAACTGCTTTCCTGGAAATGGCTAAACATGTGCCTGCCGATGGGAAGTAGTGAAAAAATTCCTTGTTTTACTTTGATTGCACATGCAACTTTTGCTTTACAATTTGAACTGTCTTTACCTCAACCCACAAGCCTTCATGCTTTTACCCTTCTAATACTCTCCCCCATCACGTTGTGGGTGAAGTGAGAGAGTGGCTATCTGATGCTTAGCTACCTCCCTATTCCATAGCAGTATGAACACATAATCTTTTCTTCCTTGTGCTCCAATACTTAGTTTCCAATACTTAAAGTTTCTTTTTGTTGTTTTTGTTTTACTTTTTGAAAGCCATTCTGAGTTCAGTTGTTTCCTCCTTCTTGAAACTGTAACTCTAGGAGAAATCATACATGTCAAATGTGAACTTTTAACAGAAAATGAAGTTTACGGGCCTTCCTGATTGTAAAAGGAAAAGAATAAATACAAGCCTTTTTCTAAAATCTTGTTTTTTTCTAGAATATATCTTGCCAATTTTGGATATGCAAGGTTGTTAAGAATGTGGTGCTAAAGCCAGTCAGCTTTACAAAACGACAAGTATAAGCAGTGACTTGAGTATTATCAAAAACCATAATGTACTCTTTCAATATTTCAAGAACAGCTGCAGATAAGATAGTGGAAACATATCATAGGATTCTGGATATGAATTATATTTTTTCCTTTAATTTTTCTAGACATCATACCAGCTGAACACCCTTTTCAGGGACATGTTTCTAAAGATCAGTTCTTTAATGTTCGAGTTGTACCTATGATCAAATACTCCTTACGGTGTAGGGCTCAGGGGTACATCCAGGAGGCAGGGACAGGGACAAGGTTGGAGACTGGCACTGCCATGGTGTCACTGGGGTAGAGACTGACAGCCATGGGCTGAGCTGAAATGGGGCTCCTTGGGCCATGCACAGGAGGTAGATGGGGTTCCCAGGTGGGGCTGGTCAGAGCCAGTAAGGCCTGTTGGTGCCCTCAGGGCCCTAATAGTACGTATCTTCTGTTTCACTAATACAAGCACTCTTTCCTTCATACAAATTATAAATTAATTTTCCATTCTTATAAGAGAAATATATAGTGATATTCACGGTAAAATCTAAACTTGCATTTCTCAAACAGGAATAGTTGTTGCAGTTTTGGGGGAGTTTTCCCAATATGGAGGCTTTAAGATTGGATCCACAACTGGTTTCTCTCCCTCAGATTTCCTATGGCATAAGAGAAAGTTACATTTGAAGTTCATTAATTGTCTGAAGTATGATTAGCTTTTATTACCTCAACAGAGACTTATTTTTTACCAGACTTGGCTAATGTTCCTCTCTAAGTACCGTTTCATTCATTTACACCACCTTTCCAACTGACTTTTTCTTTGTGGAAGTGTTACAGTTAAGCAAATAAAACATATGAACACTTTTTTTTGCAGACCATAAGAACAAGAAATAAATGAGAATAGAGACAAATAAGAATGGAGATAAACTGACCTTTTCAAACTTTCAGCATAAAATATAGTGGAGACAAGAGCTTCACTATGGAAGCTAAGTATATAGTACATGTTCTTACCAGCAATATCAGCAACATAGAAATTGTTTCAGTGCCTTTCCATTAAATGTCCTCATTTACTCACCTTTTAAGAAAGATCTCTTTCTTGGCAAGATAGTATAATTACTCTATTGTATATACACACTCTTTTACATAGTAAAGTTTATTGATGAATGCAATAGGTACATATTTTTCTTTTAGCTCTACTTCCATTTCAAATTATATCACAGTATCACATGGAGTTGTCTGGCTTTTAGTCATGTAGTGTTTTAAAACATATATTTTATTTCTTTTTTCAGATGGTAATTTGCTTATTAGTAAAGAGTCCTCAGGCGTAAAAGAAGGGATTTCTCCTGAAAAACATTGTAATCAAAAGTAAATGAATGCATGAAAAACACTTCACAGTCCCCAAGGGAAAGTGTTTGAGCATTAAAATATAAACAATGTTTTCTTAATCCCTGAATTCAGCAGTACACAATGAACACTATCTGTGTGGAAAATTGTCTTTTGCCAAGTCTTGCATTCCATAAGACTGGGCCATAGGAATAGGTTTGTTGAATTTTAACTTGCTTATGTTTTTTTCTTCCCTAAGGCTTTAATAAATTGCTTTTTAGAACTACATTGCTGTATTACTGGGGGAATAGGTGGTTGTGAATACTTGAGTTCAGCATACACTGTATCCTGCCTAAATTAAGAAGTATCTCTGAGGGTATTTTCTATACAGAAGTTGTGAAAATGACTGCAGACTGTGTGGACTGAACCAGCTGTAAATTAGATCTCTCAGGTACAGCTATCAATGTAAATATGGAAGCACAGAACTCCAAGCAGCAAATGAGGCGGTCCCAGGAAGCTGGGTTGCAACACTGCCATGGCATTCAGATGGCACCGGCAGGGTGCTTGAACAAACTACTTGAAAACTAGCTCAGATATTTGCTAAGAAAAGCTGAGTAAATATATTTATGAGATTTCTACTATTTTGATAAGTAAGAATTATATAAGAACCATAAAATGTATTCTAAATTACCATGTCATGGACACATAGAAATATGTTCTGGGCATTTCATAGAAACAAAGGTGATTACAACGCAGAAATAGCTGCTGTTGAGAAAAGGCTGTTACTGTATCGAATGCATGTGCATGGTCACGGTAATGCTTTGTATTTGCTCTTCATCTTAGTGACATTCATTTAATGAACACTTCCTCCTGTTAGATGCTAAGTAATGTATAGGAATATGTGTTTATATATGATAAAATTTTATATATGAGACAACATTATTTCCCATGAAATGTTTCTAAAACATGTATTTCCACATTATTAGCACCCCACTTGCAACTGAATCTAAATAGTAAATGTAATTGATGCTTTCTTGTACACCAGACCTAGATATTTTAAGAAATTACTTAACTTTCTTTACATACTGAAGGGGAAATATTTATTTATTTATTTACTATAACCTATAGAAATTGCTGTTCTAATCTTTACCTAATAATTCAGATGTTCTCATGAGCTTTCTCTCCATATTACTTTGTACCGATTTGATGCTCAATGCAGGCTAAAGTTACTCATCAGTCCTGTTTTTTTACGATCTCATCATCAGGACAAGCTCAGATTTTTTTTGGATCCATTTTCTGTAAAAAATTTTCTAACCTGCTGTAGATGTTAATCCTGAGATATTACAGCCAAAGGCAGCTTGGACATTGCAAACTGGTACTTTCTTACATCCATGTTTAATACCCAAACTTTATAGGTTCCTTAATCTGCTCAGAATTTATGACCAAGTGTGGATTTTTGTCCAATTACAGTAGGCACGACATGAGTTTGGGTGCATATGAATAATTATGTTCTGGAAATATTAAAGGGTATAGTTTGCTATTGTCATTGTTCCTTCTCAATGTGCTTATAATCACAGTTAAATTCTGCCTTTTGTGGAAAATATCAAGATGGTCTGGTCAATTTTATTGTAAAATTATTATTAATGACTCTGGATTATTGACTGTTCAGAATCTTTTGGGGTAGATTCCTTCAGAAGAAAGAATCCTTCAGAATTCTGGGATTATTTACATGAAAGTATATGTTTTCTTGATCTATGGAACTGTAAATATATTTTGACCAGTAATTTCAAATGCATACAGAAGGCAGAGAAAGTAAAAATAAATTAGAAATTGCTTTATATACAATATTATTTATTGGGAAGGAATTTTATGCAATGGCTATATTGTGGAGTCAGCAAGAAGGCTTTCTACAGTTATATGATTATGGGGAAATAATTTCCCATCTTTGTCTCTGCTCTCCCTTCCATTTTCTGTCTTATCATTCTAGAAGCTAAGCTTTTCAGGGTAGTATGTTATGGTTTTGCTAGTGTATTTAGCACAAGAGAGCTCCAGCCCTTTTTAGGCATTAACATTCATGTTGTTATGTAACGCTAAAATCTGGGGTCTTCTTTGCAAACAAAATGGAAAAGTAGGATCATAACCTTACTTGGCATAAACTGCATAGCACCACTGAAATCAGCTAATGTATATCAAATGAAGATCAGATCACAGTCTCTGGGCTGCTTGAAACTACTCAGGTTGTGTATTCCATTACCCCACCCTTTTTGCACAATAGGGATGACAAAAGGACAGTGTTGAATATAGATTCAAAATCAAATATCATCACTGAGGCAGAAAAAGAAAAACAAATTTAGAAATCTGGAGTATTTATAATGTCTGTTAGGAACAGATGCATATGATAAGTAAAATGAGATAACTAGAAGTTGGTGGGGAGCACCATTTTCTCTGTCTTGGAAGTCTTCATAAAAACAACTTTTCCTTTCCCCCAAAATTATTGAATGCTGAACAAAATGTAAAGTATAACCAAATATTACTGAACTATGTGAAGACAGGGCCAAGTTGATTTTAGTAAATATGAAAAGGGAGACCATTCCAGGGGTAGGAGGAGAAGTCCACAAAAACTAGCAAATATACAAAAGAAAAGAACTATGATGTGTATTACCATTAGATAACCTTACAAGCAGAGGGGTTAACTGAAACATACAAGTTTTCAAATACTATGCAATAAGCAATGTGGAAGAAAACCTGTTTCATTTGGATCTGTAGACAAAGAGTAAACCTGATATAAATTTGTATTACTTCAGCCTGGTTCTCAAAAATGTCATTGGAACAGCTATTCGGCATTTCAAGAGGAATATAGAAAATTATTATCTTACATCTGCCTGACACTAAAATTTAGCTCCCTACAGACCACTAGTAGGTACTAATCAGGTGATCAATGGTTTCATTGCTCACAGTTTGTACATTAGTATTCTCCTCAAATATATAAACCTACCTCAAATGAATTGAAGCAATCTTGAGCCTCCTTTTCAAAATTAGATGCTGTTTGGTAAATATAAACTTCCTCACTTGCTTGGTAGAATTGTTCTCTATTAACAAGCTAATTTTGCCTTTGCAGACTGTTTAAATGGTCTATCAGGATAAGAAATTTCATTGTAGGGTGACTAAAATCAATGCTTCTTCCCAGCAGCATGTTTGATAAACCTGTAATTTACATATTTATGTCTGTTACATCTGTAACACACAAGGCCTGATTATTGTTTACACAATGGCTGTTGTATGTGATGCTGAAACTAAAAATAAAGTCTTCATGTTTGTGTAATTTATATTACACAAGCCTAGGTTCACATAAATTACCTTAATAGCACAGTGCAAAGAATTTCCCTGTGAATGAAAATTAGATCCATGATGTTTGCAGAAATTAGCTGGTACTTGTTGATCTTGTTGTTGTTTTGTTGTTGTTTCCTAGAGTTTTTGAGTCCTACTCTTCATTTTCAATTCCAGAAATAAACAATCTGTGTCAAACCACTGTTTTTTGGCTTAGTGTGAGTAAAACCTTCTGTGAAGGGGAGTTTTGTAATTTGGTAGCACACCTAACTGGTATCCCTTAATGTATTTCTGTAGTGAATTCACCAAACATGAAGAAAATCTATATTATCACTGTACATCTTTTCTGTGTTCTTGAAGTTTGAAGATATCTCAGAAAGAAAAGTCTTCTAAGTTTATACACAAATGAGTCACATTAAGTGCTATGACAATTTCAGTAAGTGCTGAACATGCCTTGGTCTCTCAAAATGAAGGGTAGAAAGATAAATATAGTATTAACAGCATTTAAACCTGAGTTTTCCTATTTGTCACACATTTCATAAGGTGAAACTTTCCCTTATATTTTCCAGGAGCATATTTTTTTAAGTTTAACTTTTCAGACATGTTAATGTTTTTCAGAAAATTGGATTCTTTTTCTTTAACAGACCTCCTTAATACTTTCCAGGTCTGAACATTTCCAGGTCTCACTCATGTTTTGGGGTCATGGTCTAACCTAAAAATTTTTTTTCTCTTGAATGTAAGGGAGAAACTTGATGTGTTCTTTTTGTTTTCACTTTGATGTTTGCCTTTTTTTTAGCATCACTGATGGTACTGAACTGTATCTATGATGCTGGTTATAACTACATGACTAACATGCCCTGTTCACTGATGGGTCCTGTCGTCTTGTGGGAAAGTATCAGAGGTGGAAGGCTGCTGTATGGAGTCCTACACAACAAGTCGCAGAAACTGCTGAAGGATGTGAATTGAGTCAGTTTGCAGAGGTGAAAGCCGTCCAGCTGGCTTTGGATATTGCTGAATGAGAAAAATGGCCAGTACTTTATCTTTATACTGACTCATGGGTGGTGGCAAATGCCCTGTGGGGGTGGTTGCAGCAATGGAAGCAGAACAACTGGCAACGCAGAGGTAAACCCATCTGGGCTGTGACAAGACACTGCTGCCCGGGNTAGGTTAGTCAACACTGGGGGATCTTGTGACTCGAGCTGGTTCTGCCCCCTCTACTGTAGAGGGGGATAAAGTCCCTGTCGTGAACATAAGAGAGGTGTTGGGGAAGACAATCTGGGTTACTCCTGCCTCTGCCAAGGGAAAATCCATTCTTGGGAGTGCTTTTGCTCAAGGACCTGGGTGCACTTGGTGGGTGATGCGAGAGGATGGGGAAGTCCGATGTGTACCTCAAAGGGATTTGATGTTGGGTGAAAATAGACAATGAACTGAATTGTATGATGTTAATTGCTATATAATACTGTATGTCATCGTTTCTATGGTTGCTATATGCCATATTAACAGTATTACAGTAAGAATCACCCAGATTAATGAAGAACGAACTTCGATGAAACAGAGCAAAGTTCAGCAGTGATGGAACCAGAACTGGCCTCAGCATGCAACAGTCCAACACCACACACCATCTCTCCTGCCCTGAAAGACTGTTATGACAGATGGAGCCCAAAGTCATGGACTAAATTAAATCAATGGACATTTTAGAAGGATGGCCCATTGTCATGGTTTAACCCCAGCCAGCAACTAAGCCCTACACAGCTCCTTGCTCACTCCCCCCGCGTGGGATGGGGGAGAGAATCAGAAGTGTAAAAGTGAGAAAACTCATGGGTTGAGATAAAGACAGTTTAATAAGTAAAGAAAAAGCCGCACACACAAGCAAAGCAAAACAAGGGATTCATTCACTACTTCCCATCGGCAGGCAGGTGTTCAGCCACCTCCAGGAAAACAGGGCTCCATCACGCGTAATGGTTACTTGGGAAGACAAATGCCATCACTCCGAATGTCTCCCCCTTCCTTCTTCTTCACCCAGCTTTATATGCTGAGCATGACATCATATGGTATGGAATACCCTTTTAGTTAGTTGGGGTCAGCTGTACTGGCTGTGTCCCCTCCCACCTTCTTGTGTACCTCCAGCTTACTCGCTGGTGGGGCGGTGTGAGAAGCAGAAAAGGCCTTGACTCTGTGTAAGCTCTGGTCAGCAATAACAAAAACATCCCTGTATTATCAACACTGTTTTCAGCACAAATCCAAAACATAGCCCCATAGTAGCTACTAGAAAGAAAATTAACTCTATTCCAGCCAAAACCAGCACAACCATAGACTAAGGGCATGATATCTGTGTGTATATATCAAAAGACAGGAAAAGTGGTGATGATTAATTGAAATGTACTGGAGAGTGTAGGACCTGGGCATGACGTAGATGGTATAGAAGAAGGGGTGGATACTGTCCTGGTTTTGGCTGGGATAGAGTTAATTTTCTTCCTAGTAACTGGTATAGTGCTGTGTTTTGGGTTTAGTATGAGAAGAATGTTGATAACACACTGATGTTTTTGTTGTTGCTAAGTAATATTCATACTAAGTCAAGGACTTTTCAGCTTCCCATGTTCTTCCGGGTGCACAAGAAGCTGGGAGGGAGCACAGCCAGGACAGCTGACCCAAACTGGCCAAAGGGGCATTCCATACCATATGACGTCATGCTCAGCATATAAGCTGGGGGGAGTTGGCTCAGGGGCAGTGATCACTGCTCGGGGATGGGCTAGGCATGAGTCAATGAGTGGTGAGCAATTGCATTGTGCTTCACTCATTTTGTATATTCTATCATCATTATTATTATTATAATTTTCTCTTCTTTTGCTGTCCTATTAAACTGTCTTTATCTTAACCCATGGGTTTTACTTTTTTTTTTTCCTGATTCTCTCCCCCATCCCACTGAGGGTGGGGAGAGTGAGCAAGCGGCTGTGTGGTACTTAGTTGCCGACTGGGGTTAAATCATGTCATTTAGATAACCTCTCCAAACTTTTTTGAATTATCTAAGTGCCAAGAAACAGATTTCTTGTAAAGATTCTAAGCCCGTGGATAACTCCAAGTACAGACAGCAAAGGGCATGAACTGACAGTTTTGTTACACAGTAGAAATCCTACCTATGGAGAGGAAAGAAAAAATAATTTTAATCTTCATCAAGTAGCGGGTTTTGTTTGACTTCATTTTAAGCATGATGAAAATCACTTCTTATTTTAGCTGAAGGTGTTCACTGGCTCCACTATTGTAATAGCTATAGCAATAAAGTAATATCTATGTTTTGTTTGGATTTTTTTCTTTTGTTAGGGTTTTTTTTTCCTTTGAGCTGAGTTTATGAAAAATATTACATTTTAATGGATCTTAGTGCAAATTAATGAATACACCACAAGTGGTCCCACAGCTGTCTTTTTATAACTCTAGCACACCAGAAAATAGCCTGAAGAACATATGTGATTTAGCATCCAACTTTGCCAACACAATAAGATAGAAGTATCGTATCTGTTTCTGTCTCTCAGTAAAGCCACAGCAATAATACCGATTACATCTTTGAAATAAAACAATGCTCAAGTTCTAATCAGATTTTTTTTTTTCTGTTGACATACTGAAGGCTTAATTTCTGTGATTTTCTTCATAAGGCTTCTATTTCTCTACCCCATGTATTGTCAGATGGATGCGTAACATCCCAGCTGCACAGCTTTCCATAGCTATTAATTTGAATTGCAAAGATAACAGTGGAGAAACCCTCTAATGTATAAATTATTTCTGCTCATCAGAATATCTTTGTTTTAGCTGATTTGTAGTGTTTGAAATTACACATGCTGAAAATCTTACAAAGGTGCCCCTGCTGCATTTAATCAGATATGGACTTATTTACTGTTGTTTAAAATGTTTGGATTATTAGCTGCCTTTAGGTATTTTGGAATTTTAACATTTTTGCAACAGATTTGGCACAGAACATCTGTTTAGTGATTTCTCTCTGAGAAAAGATACTGTAATAGATTCACAGAACTGTAAACTAGTGACTCAAATAAGCAAAGTATCCATATAAGCTACATTCAATAGTTCACAGAAACAATGCATTTTTTTGAAAAAAGATAACCACCATTCATTGATATGTAGAGCTAGATATTAATTGTGCTGAAGTTCCAATCTTTAAAGAATTTCTTTACTTAGAAATTGAAACACAATATTTTACAAATCTATTTCATGTGATGAAGTTTATAATGTTTATGTAATTCCTGAAAATGGAAGAACTTCAAAGTTGAACTTCAAATTAGAAAGTTGATGTTTTATGATTGTTTAAATTTTTAATGCAAGAAGAATAAAAAGGAACATTTACCACTGAAGAACTGTTCAAGTAACAAGTTCTCTAAAAACCTTCCAATTTTTCTCCACACAGTGAACTGAAAATTCACATTTCAGGAGTAGAATTAATTGTGGTTTTTAACATATTAAAATCTGAAATAATTTATGGTAAGACTTAATTTAAAATATTTAACATTTTATTTTGAAACTATACAAGCAATGAAGCTCAAAGACCTTCCAAATCAGTAGAATAATTGTTCTTGCTTTCCACAGTTTTTTTGCAGAAGTCTCACATTTACTTAAATCTGTAGGACATCCCACTGAATAAAACTGTAAGTCAGGCCATGTTTTTTGGTACTATAGGAGTGCTGTATTAATTTATATTAATCATGGTAAACATGTCATAAATTAGATAATTTATGGATTAAGAGTGAAAATAATTTTATTCCTCTATTATTGGTACCTGGCTTTCTCGATGCAGTAGTTACCAAAGAAAAATTATTGTGTCAGACCTTATGTTAACACTGTTAACTATGTCATCTTTCATTCTTTGTTAGACTCACAGAATCAGAACATAGAATAATTTATGTTCAGGTGACCTCCTGGGTACTGACTGGTCCCCCCAATTTGGTGTCACCCATGAACTTGATGAGACTGCATTCTGTCCCACCCTACAGGATAATTAATAAAGTAAAACTATGCTAGCCCCAGTACTGGGATGTGTCTGGTAACTGGGTGGCAATTGAGCTTTGTATCACAAATCATAAAAGTCCAGCCAGTTTTCTGCCCACTTTATAGCCTACATAACCAAAATTTATCTCACCATTTTGACTGTAAGGAGAGACATGAGAGACCTAAGTCTGCCTAGGTCTGATCAGATCCAAGCATTGTTATGTCTTTCTTGCTTCCAAGAATTGTTCTCATAGGTTTTCTCAGGGACCACTAATAGATTGAACTCTCCATAGAATATAAATGCAGGAATGTGAAATGCCCTATTTCTGCCTGTCTACTCCTTCTTTAGTCCAATAGTTCAGTCGTTAGAAAGCATCTAATGAGATGTTAGGAGGAGAAACAGATTATCTTCTGCCTAGAGAAATCTTCTTTTTGCCAGATGTATATTCTACGTTATAAACTAATATCCCAAAGCAGTGGGTGGCCTGGTTTCGGCTGGGATGGAGTTGATTTTCTTCCTATTAACTGGTATAGTGCTGTGTTTTGGATGTAGTGTGAGAATAATGTTGATGACACACTGATGTTTTGGTTGTTGCTAGGTAATGTTTACGCTAGTCAAGGACTTTTTGTCTTCCCATGCCCTGCCAGGTGCGCAGGGGGCTGGGAGGGATTGTGGCCGCAACGGCTGGCCCAGCTGGCCAATGGGCTATTCCATACCATATGACATCATGCTCAGCATATAAGGTTGGGTGAAGAAGAAGGAGGGGGTGACATTTGGAGTGATGGCGTTTGTCTTCCCAAGTAACCGTGATGGAGCCCTGCTTTCCTGGAGATGGCTGAACACCTGCCTGCCGATGGGAAGTAGTGAATGAATCCCTTGTTTTTCTTTGCTTGCGTGTGTGGCTTTAGCTTTCTCTATTAAACTGTCTTTATTTCAACCCACGAGTTTTCTCACTTTTACTCTTCTGATTCTCTCCCCCATCCCACCCGGGGGGAGTGAGCGAGCGGCTGTGTGGTGCTCAGCGGCCGGCTGGGGTTAAACCACGACAGTGGGAAAGTGGGAAGAGTGCTTATTTTTATTTTTTCTGAATAAAGACTAATTCAATATTCATTTAACCAGCAAAAGAAGGCACTATATAGTATTAAAATTAGACGTCTTAGCCTGAAATAGGGACATGTGAGTTTCAGTCATTATCCCAGTGCATATATAGCATCAGATGTTTAAATGTTCATTTCAGGAAGGAATGGAGCATCAACAGTCCCTTGCAGGTGAGCTTCTTAACATTGTATTACAGTCATTCATGTGTTTCTTCACTGGTCTTTCCACTGAGTATGCAATGAGCAGTGCAGAAGAAGAGTTCAAGGGAAGTACTGCAGTTACATAAAGACAAGACTTTATAGCATTTTGGAAAAACTTTAATTTCTCCACCCCGTTTGAAGGGGAAGTTTTCTTTTCTGAGAAGGTGTAGACCTGGACTAAGGTAACAGAAGTGTTCTAGAGCTCCTTTTGCAGGAAGAAGAATGGGGTGGGCAATGACAGCTGCTATTTGGAAAGTTCATTCACAGGAGCCATTGCACACAATATCACACCTCCCTTCACAGCAGAGACAGCTGATTTCCAGGCCACATAGACAAATACAGTTAAACAAACATCATTTTACCACATGCCATCCTGTACAACTGTGTACTATGTTGATGCCGAAGATATCCTTGGGCTACTTAAAGCATTTACTATATTTGGGAGATAGAAGATGAGATCACATCAGCTTAATCAAAAGACAAAAAATAATTCAAATTCTCTGGTACTTTGAGTGAGTATGGCAACCACTGAAAAGCTGATTTAAAGATGAGGAGGGATCCTTTCACTGGGTGACTGCAAAGGCTATGAATTTTGTCAGTGATACATTTTTCTGAAGACGACAGCATAGGACTAAAGACACCCTTTTATGACCCTTTTATCAGTATTTCTTATTAGCTAACTTAGGCAGCTTCTGACTCTTTATGGTGATTTTGAGGGTCTCTTCTCAGGAGCCTAATCCTTCTATTGAAATAAAAAGTAGGTTTAATTCAGACGTGCAGATTCCACCAAACAGACAGAAACCCATATCCTCTGAACAAAAGCTTGGGACTTTGGCTTGTTCTTCCTCAGTTTTGGCAGAACTATGACAAGGATCAAACAATTAAGTTCTTAGTCTTATAGTGGTATGATTCTATCTAATGTCTATAAAAGACTTCTGTTTATTCTCCAAATTCTGTTGTCCAAACATCATTCCCTCAATGCGTTACTTCCAGTTACATTGACAGATCACTTCTGTGTAACTTCTTTCTGAAATGCTTCTTGATATATTTCAGTCTAAGTCTTGAAAATGGTTTTAAGTGAATAAAAAAAAAAAAAGGATTAGGTATCTACTTTACCTTATTTTCTGCTTAAAATACATTCGTGGTTTTTAAAATTTCCAGGTTGATGTAGAGCATAATGCAGATATTTATGAGTTCTTTTGTGAATAACGGAAGAGATGAACAATCACTATCTCTAAAATTCTCTCTTTTCTTACACAACCCTGTACCTTGGACTTTGAATCTAAAATATTTGTATGCTTGGTTGCTTCAACTTTAAGCAGTCATTTGGAGATTTTTTTTTTTAAATTAAGATGTTTTTTCATCAGTTTCCATATTTCACCCTATTTAAATGCCTTCATAACTTTCAGTTAGAAAATTATTAGAAACTGATTCATCTGCCCTTGAAGAGTTTCTCTCCTGTTACCAAAAAACTGCCAAGATGTAACAACCGCTGAAACTATATTTGAAATTTAATCTGTGTTTGAAAACAAAAGAGGATTCGAAGAAGCAAAAAGCATAATGGTGTTTGTGGTGGTTACCTCAGTGTTTATTTCGGAATCCTTAATTTCACTTAGAATTATACATTCACTCTTGTTAAGATCATGGCTTCATAGGAAACAGGATAAATACTAATTTCCATTTTTGCATCGTTTTTGACAGGTGTGTAAAATATACGCAATGATAGAATGTCATTGTTTAAATGTACTTTGAACGGTACAAACGCTTACGCTGTTTTCCAAGGGTGTTTTTATTCTGTGCCACGCTCTCGCTAGCTGAATAAGACCTAATGCAAATATAACGTTGCATGAGTTCATAAAAATTGGCAATATCTGGCCTGAATTGAGCTCTTAAAGGACAAAACTATATTTTCAGATATATATTTCCATGACATCTAGGCCAGCAAAATCTTCATTTCTCATTTCTTATATGGGGCACTAATGCCATGCAAATATTAAAGAGTAAGAGTACAACAAAGTATTTTTCTGACTATCTGTGATTCTTACAGAAAACAACAAATTTCATTTTCTCTAGAAACTGAAGCATAAAGTCATTTTGATATAAAAATATTTTTTCATGTTTCTAAGTTTACCGGTTTATTCTAGTTTATTTATTGATATTTGTTTGTTGTAACTTCTAGATTATAGTTATCAGTTCCTCAAAATACATTTGAGAAATTACTGCCATTGAATTTGGAAGTAATGGAATATGTAGTAGTGTACATGAAAATTAAAGAGGAAAAACTGAAGTAATAAAAATAGAAACAAGGGATAATACTGTGCTTATAATAACAAGGACTTCCAAATATGTACATAGAGGGAAATAAGAAGTCTATTCTAATGTGTTATAGTGACTGTATGGAAAGATTAAGAAGAATGATGAATTTTTAACATGGAGTGCCTAATTCAAGATACAATGGAAAACTGGAAACAAACAAACAAACAAAAACAACAAAACCAATAAAACCATTATAAATATGAAGCTGTAATTAATTTGATTAATTTAGAAAGCTACTGTTCCTGAGGGAGAATTCTTCTGTCTCTTAGAGTCCCAATTCTGCAAACTATAAGCATGATAGTAGTACCATTGATTTAAATTTTTGAGTGCATATTGGACATTCAAAAGGTGCCCTGAGAACATCTCATCCATAGATCCACTGGTCTGAAAGCTTCAAACAAAGCATCCTCCATGAGTTGAAAAGGAAGTGTGAAAAATATGTACAAATAACATTGCCATTATTAAATAGATGTTAATAACAAGTAGTTAAAAAGGCTTTACATATTTATTAAAAGGTATATATGAAAAATATATCTATACCCTTATATAGATATTTATAAATAAGATATAGAAAAGAATATATGTATATGTTCTTTTACTATTTCTATGCTACTTGTATTTCTAGAGTCCTTGAGAAATCAGAGAATTAGAAAGTAAGAATTATGTATGACAAAACATTTACTAGGGCTTTCTTGAACAATGTCTGGAAAAACATCAGTGATATGTTTTCAAAGAAGACTAATTTACATCTGAAGAAAAAGATACCTTGAAGAATGGTTCACAGAAATCCAGGTTATTTGTGAAAATGTATGCTCCACAAAGTTTGAATGTTACCACATTAAAAAACCCAGGAACCTCCCATGGGAAAACAGCTAATTTTGTGTTGAAGGATCACACAATTTAACCATATGGATGGTGGCTGCAGTTGACCACAGCTAATAGCATAAGTGGAGCCACCTCTTGATGAGGTATATCAGGGTCTAACAAACCCCACCAAGTTGTGGTCAGGTATGCAGAACTGATCCCTGATATTCTCTATGGTGCTGTTACATATGTCTTGCAGTAACACGAACAAATATTCCTTAAGACCATTAGCACAAAGGCACAGCTAGATGTTTTAGATCTTTTGCCTGGATGTTAGAAGCAAAGAAAATCAATTAGGTGAAAGAAAGGGGCTATGAAGAGTATGGCAGGACTGAGGGAAAACAGGTTTGTAAAAAACAAGTTTTCTGCCTCTTTGACCTTACTGGCATTCTGTCTGAAGTTATTTCTCAGTACACAAGATTGATTTGGCCATGAGACACCATATGGCTTGTTACAGTATGCCAAGTGAATGAAGAGACATCTTTTTTCTCCCATTTAAGGAAGTCCTTCTAGTGCAGGAATGACTATTCTGCTCGGGAAATTTGACCTGTCAGCTTTACCTCAAAGGTCCACCTTTTGTCAGCTATGAAAATTGTTTATACCACTGATCATTAGGGGTTATTTCACTGCACTCTCATTTTATTTGTCTGGTTGTGTAAGGGAAAATCAATGCTCAAGAAATAATTGGAAAATGTTGCATTTTACCTATCAACCTTGGCAATTTTTTCTAAACATTTAGTATTGTACTTAATTTATATTTGTGTTCATCATCAGTATTTATAAAGTAAACTGTTAAACTGTGACTTGTTATATTCATAATCTGGTGGGAAGTGGATGAAGTAAGGAAGCATTAGCTATCCATATTTTCTATTCTATTCCTTCTCCATATTTGGTAACATTTTTCTTATATAGAAACTTTTACATATGCTTATCAACTTTGCACTACAGAATAAAATCTCTTGTGTAAAAGTCATCTCAGCTAGCTTTCGATTTTCATCACTAAAATTGGTGTGATGTGAGAAGAGTCTTGCCCCCTACACCCATTTGAGATTGCCCTTGTCCTCTGTGAAACATTAAGTCAATAATTTTTCTAATGTTTAACAAGTCAGTTTTAGGTAAAAGGAAGTGTTAGATTAACCATGTTAAAATGGAAATATTTTGTTTTCCATAATAGTATTTTGAAACTTCACTCTTGCCAAAATGTATTCTTTAAATGTATTTAACACCTGCTTTTGCAGAGTGTTGTTTTGTGCTGATAGGAAGGAAATAAAAAATATTAAGAACATTTAAGAAGAATAACATAGGTGAGAGTAGCATGTCTAGTACCAACAATAAAAGAATTAATTGTATAATTTTAGTACAATTAGAAGCATTGGTCTGTATTGATTAAATAACTAGGCTTTGGAAATTTCAAAGGATTGACATAAATTAAACATTGACTGTTCCAAACATTATTCCATTGTCACATAAAATCATCTCAGCCGCTAGTACCCTGCACCTTATGTATATCCTTTCCTTATTCTTGTTCTAATTAAAAAGAAAATAAAATGGTCAGTGAACTATGACAGATTCTGGCTTTAGGTCCCAAACATTATCAGTTTTGGCAATTTTTATACCTGGGAAGAGTATAGAAATAACATTGCTTATAATAATAATTTTAATTACCTCATAGCGAATGAGGTGGAATTTTCATACTGTGTTGGATTTGTGTATGATCTTCAGTATGGGTGATTACAGAACAGGAGTCACCCATGGTGATGGAACAGATAATGAAAGTTAAATGCAGTACAAAAGCATCCTTTTCTTAAGATTGGCTCTTACTAACAAGAATATAAGATATGCTTTCTCTGACAGCATATTCAATTTGGGAAATTGACTATAAAGACAGCTGAAAGTAGAAATTGTTCCCTTTTCACAGAACCACTGTTTCTTGAATTATATGTAATAAGTCTATTAAGACAATATTTATAATACTGTAAAGACACACTGTCGTGGTTTAACCCCAGCCGGCCACTGAGCACCACGCAGCCGCTCACTCACTCCCCCCGGGTGGGATGGGGGAGAGAATCAGAAGGGTAAAAGTGAGAGAACTCGTGGGTTGAGATAAAGACAGTTTAATAGGGAAAACAAAAGCCACGCACGCAAGCAAAGCAAAACAAGGAATTCATTCACTACTTCCCATGGGCAGGCAGGTGTTCAGCCATCTCCAGGAAAGCAGGGCTCCATCACGCGTAACGGTTACTTGGGAAGACAAACGCCATCACTCCGAACGTCCCCCCCTCCTTCTTCTTCGCCCAGCCTTATATGCTGAGCATGATGTCATATGGTATGGAATAGCCCGTTGGCCAGCTGGGCCAGCCGTCGTGGCCACGCTCCCTCCCAGCCCCCTGCGCACCTGGCAGGGCACGGGAAGACAAAAAGTCCTTGACCAGCGTAAACATTACCTAGCAACAACTAAAACATCAGTGTGTCATCAACACCATTCCCACACTACATCCAAAACACAGCACTATACCAGTTAATAGGAAGAAAATCAACTCCATCCCAGCCGAAACCAGGACACACACTGAAATGTGGTTGAATGATTGTACAATTAAAATATAGGTTTGTCTTTGTCAGTTACCCGTATGGGCACTGCAAATTTTATTGCAAGGAATACCCTTATGCCTGCATACAGATAGAAGCATACCCTAGTCTCTCTTTTTACTCTTACTTGATCTTTTGCAATATTCCAGTAACCAAGCTTAAATTCCTATGCCATTTATATCCCAGTTTGATTTATTCCTTTATTTTCTTTTAAATCTTGCTTCTTTAATTTTTTTTTTTATGTATCTCATACAACTTCCCTTTTATTTACAGTTAGAACTGTACTCTAATGTTCATTAAGCATCTGCAGCTAGCACCAGTCAGTGACTTACTATAACAGTAGGTTCAGAATAAACAGCTATTACAATAGATGTGAACATAAAGTCAAATGTGACATCTGGAAATCTACTTTTTCATGATTGTTTACTTTGTAATGATACCTCTATAACTGCTTAGATAGAAACATTTTCTCTAAAGACAGAGAAATCAAAATGTCCAAACTTTTCAAAAACTTTTAAATTTTTATGTAGCTGAAACCAACTTGCTATATATTGTGTATATATGGAAATAGAAATGTGTGATATGAATTATTAGTCAAAATCAAGCCATTTCATCTAATGTATACTGTAAATTAATTCAAAACTGAATATTCTCATGTTTCAGATATGAAGGGATCACCATTGTAAAAATCTTCCACCCAGTGTTATATGAATAAGTCAAATATCAGATACTTATCTTCCTACTTATTCTATAACACTTAAATACAAATTAGATTCATTATGTTATAGTTTTATGTAAATCTGAGCCCATAAGATCATGCCTATACTTGACCATACACAGTCTGATTCTCAAAAGCTCGTACACTGGAATTATACCATTGATAACAACTGCAATATTCCAAACTTTTCTGTTTAATTTGTGTAGACCAAGTAATTTCCTGTTATTTTCTGTTATTTTATTGCCACTGGAATAAAAGGAATGTGGAAACATTTATTCTGGCTGTTCCTTTTAATCCATCTCTATATATTTGTGATTCAGTTTTCAGCTACTTCTTTCAGAAACTGCTTTTGTGTTTTCATTTCTCTCCACTATTCTTGTACTATTGTCCTGATAACATGATTATTTCATACTGGATTCAAGTATTACATTAATCATTGCACAAGACGTTACATAACATACTTCTCCCAAGTAACCAGCGATAGGACGAGAGGAAATGGCCTCAAGTTGCGCCAAGGGAGGTTTAGGCTGGACGTTAGGAAAAAATTCTTTACTGAAAGAGTGGTCAGGCCTTGGAACAGGCTGCCCAGGAAAATGGTGGAGTCACCATCCCTGAAGGTATTTAAAAGAGGTGTAGATGAGGTGCTTAGGGACATGGTTTAGTGGGCATGGGGGTGTTGGGTTGACGGTTGGACTCGATGACCTTGGAGGTCTTTTCCAATCTTAATGATTCTATGATTCTATGATTTTTGCTATTTGTCTCTGGCTGAAGCTTAACTTTTCTAGAAAATGCACTTAGTCTGCAAGTTTGGATTATATATTAAAAGACCAGTGTACTAATGCATCAAAATGTTTTGGTAATAATTCTGTTGCAGTTTCTGAAACAAAATTCTTGAAAAAATATTTTTCTGTTTTCTCTTACACTCTCTTCTTTTTAGCTATTCAGACAAATAAAGTACTCTAACAAAGTAAGAAATCAGAAATATTAAAACCAAAAATAACTATCATAACAAGATAAAAAGATGCAAAAGTTCATAAATACAGGTACAGACATACAATATCTTGGGGAATAAAAAATGTGAAATAGGCTCTGTTGCAATGCAAATAATAAATTAATAATGAAAATGCAAATAAATAAGTACTAAAGAAGGGGGGAAAGTCAACAACAGTCAGTCATTATTAATTCAAATCCCTCAATTTGAATACCTAATCTGATTCATAATACTGTTTTCAGAAACATTGAGAACCAGCAACTCCATTTAAATTGTAGGTGCTCAGTAAAATGGAAGGTCAAGTGGAGTTTGCTTGATACAGACAGATTTAAATATTTAATGTAAACACACAGCTTCTGAAACTTTGTTCTAAATAGAATGTCACTTTCTTGTAAAGAAGGATAAATAGAACAAGAGGAAAATAGAATAAGAAGAATGTGTGCACACCTGGTATATACTTAGGCATGTTTTTGGCTTAAAACCTGTTTCTTCAACTGTCCACAATTTTCTGCCATGCTTTTCTGATTAAGTTAGGAATTTTTAAAAGAGGACTTGAAAAGTTCAGGGGACTTTCAAGACACAGAATCTCTGATAAAAAGTTTCATATTCTTACAGACCATGCTGTGAATGCTACATTTTCTTTCATTTTATTTTATTCTGTGTTACCTGTGTGAAAAGGGTAGGTTTCAGGCATCACATACTGAAGGAAGTATCTAGATGAAAGTAAATGGTGTGTACTTATGGAATTTCTTCTCTGTGAACCTTACTTGATGACAGACTATTCTACAGTCAACAGAAAATTAATAGTGTGTCACATCCCTAAGTTGGGGAAGGAATCAAGGTTACTGATTAGAAAAAGAACCAGTCATTCTCCTTTAACATACAGGATGTTACCAAAATTGTCATATATTTGGTAGTCAGAAGGCAGCTCATGTATGTCATGGAGAAGACAATCTGTAGAAACTCAGTAAACAAACAATAAAATTCACACAGTTTCCATGGAATAATGGGTGGAACTGGTCTAGCCAAACTTACAGATCTCAGGATAATCTCGTACTGTAAACCTTAAGAGGCCTTAGTAACTTACATCTCAATTTCTGGGAATTACCCAGTAGCCTGCATTCAAGCACAATTCTTCTGTCAAGCAGGTGATGTAACTCCAGCACAAAAAAAAACCATTTTACTACACAACTAACAGTCACATTTTGACTAGTTTAGTCATAGTCCCAAGTCAGTGTTCTAAAGTAATTTTGATAATGTAGCAGTGATATTCCCATAACTAATAGATATTAACAGAAAATAATTGACAAAGCATTTGAGATAGTTATATATATACATGTATGTGTATATGTATGTATAACTAAGTAGATTCTGTTAAGAACACATTATATTATGTTATCGGAAAGTCACATCTTAAAGGCTAATAACAGAGATCTTGAAAGGACAACCACCAGTTGACACTAGCATGTCAGATGTATAAACACAAACCATCAATGGTTAATTTGTGGTTTTACCATCGATAAAACCGGTTTCAAAAGTAAGAAAGAGAACAAGGCAAAAATATCCAACCTAAGTAAAACTGTCCATATACAGTAAAATCTTGAATAGAACATGCACTTTAAGGACTAATAATGAAAGACCAAGTAGGTAGACCATGTTAGCAAATGTGCAAAAGTAATCCCAAAAGAACACAAATGCAAGGAGGAGGAGACTCCCTGCTTCAATGTCATGCCCCTCCCAGCAAAGAACTTGGAATGTTGAGGACTTGTTGTAATCCCCAAAGCTTCTTCCTCATAAAAATTGTCACCAATGACCATAGGACATTGAGGGGCAGTGGAAGTGAAAGTGTAAAACCAAAGTTTCAGTGTATTGCTTTTAGATGTATTATTGTTGGGAATAAGGTATAATAGTTGGATAATTTGTCCTGTAAGTGTTCATATCTTTTTAGTTGGATTAATAATTATTCTTTGATAAGACTATGAGGACATTAATTAGACCATCAATGGATTCTTGGCTTTGCATATAAGGTGTGGGGTTTTTTAGCTCACATAAACTATATGGTGTTTGGGCAAGTACCACACCATTGAGCCTTGGTTATTATTTGGATGCAACAGCAGAACTCAGAAATTTTCCTTTTGTTACTCTGAAGAGTCTTACTAGGTCTTCAGTCTCTCCTTAAAGAGCACCTGTGATGCTTAACAGATCACTTGCATCCACATTCCATGAAGTGAAAGACTCTAATTTAAAACAGGAGGACTTCACAATTTCATTTTAAACATGAGATAGTGCTTTAAATTCTTAACAATTGTTACACATCCGGTTCCATATTTTTCAGTGATTTCTGTGGAAAGAGATGGTCTTGTTCATATTAAAAGGATGAATTAATTCAGCAAAATAAAACTGAATCTTTCAAAATTGAGATATGTTTCTAACTATAAGGATCAGGTAGACTTTGATATAATCTGGTGGTGAGTTAATCAGCAGAAGAAAACCTTTCTTGCATTGATGAAGTTAGGCACCCTACAAACAAGGAATTGACTTCTTTCAAAGATACATGGATAAAACACATGAAAACATAAAGTATAAACACAATTAGCAGTACAGTATGGATACTAAATATTTTAATGGTCAAAGCAGTTAATTCTTTTAAAAAGTCATACTGTAATACCTATGAATCAACCTTCTAATATCTATAATCAAAGATTATTTTCAGGTTGAACACACGAACAATCCTACTAAGACTTACAATTCTCATTTCTAAAGTAAATTCCATTAAAGCATTCAATTAAAAATAATAGGAATTGGAAGGATAGGATAGTATTTTAAAAATATCTTTAAATAAAATAACTAAAGGTTCTGTTCCTCACTCCAACTCAATGGGAGTTCTACCTAACCAGGGACTGGAGGGTAGAACCAATGATTATCTTTCTATTTCCGTCTATGTTCATTACAGTTGCTAAATTTGAATAAAGCTTACTTAAAACTACTTTGTATATATATGAAACTTACAGTAATGTCAAATAAAAAAGATTTAAATTCAATTGGATTTAAATTTATAAATAGCACTTCCAAAGTAATAATAAATCATCTTTGTCATGTGTTTTAAAAGAGGACTTGCTTGTTCTTCCAGATGGTAGGTGTGTAAAAAGTCAGTCCTGTCCATTAGTCAGCTGTGCTATTATCTGTAGACAGGGGTTCAGGAAATGATGGAATAAGCAGAGGTGGCATACCCAATGTTTCCTACTCGAGTTTTCCATGAGAAAAGGGCAGCACAGTAAAGACTTCTGACTGTAATTCATTCAACTATGCCCTGTAGTGCCTAACTAATAGATGTGGCCTTGCAAAATGACTTCCCAATCAGAAAAGTAGGAAAGGGTGATAGAATACGTGGCCATTAAAAGACTTCTCTGTCTCAATTTTCCACAACTTTCAGAGAAAAAAGGTTTTTGAAAAAAATTTGAAAACCTTTGGAAAAAAGTCTAACAGCTTCAAATAAAAATTGTAGTTGCATCAAAAATTTTGGTAAAATTTTCTGTAAGAGAAATAATGAAATTATTCTATCATAATGTATAGTTTGCAAAATATATATTAACAATATGTACTTCATTTGATAGATATAATTTGTATTTAAATCAACATCTAATAGTGTATATATATAAAAATATAATATATTCTTTAATGATGAAGCAGGTATGTAGAATTTGATTGGAAATTTAAAGTACTAACTCATAAGTATATATTTTTCCAAAATCTTTTCTTTTCCAGAAAATTTAGAAAGTTAGACTCATTTTCAGTTACAGAATTAAAATAACAGAAAGACTGTTGTTTTATGTGGAACAAAAAAACCACAGACTCTACTTCCTTTTCATCCTACTGCTTATTCTGAGGCATTGCAGCACTAAACAATCAGTGAAGTCTTATACTAGCTTATTCTGACCTTGTCTGACACGATCCCTGTTTTCAAAAAAAAAAGAGTTATGAAAAGGGTGTTTACTATTCATTTTATATTACAATCATGCATTTTTAGCAATTTACACAACCATGTCATTTTAGCAATGCATACGTTTTTAAGCACTTAGTTTTATAGGCAAAAAAAATATTGGTGACTTACATTCATCTATGCCCTGCAGTGCCTAACTAAAAAGTGCCTTACTTCTTTTGGGCAAGTATTTTCTGCCTTTGAAAATGCTTTAAAGGCAAAGGGAGTTGTTATGACAGTCTTATCCGAGCTCTCTTCTAACATAGGTAATGAGGTGTCAGAGTATCTTTTTTTTTTTAATTTAATCTAATACAATTCTTTATAACATATGCTCATTCTTGATTTAAAATTCCCAGTAATGTGTATGTTACTATTTTACGTCTGTTGTTACAGTGAAGATCCTGCTGTTAGAATACCCACCTTAACTTTAGACTGAATGTCTTTCCATACTGCTGGTATTTGTTTTATGTTTATGAATTAAAGAGATCTCTAAATGTATTTCACTTTGTCATAAAAAGTGCTTATAAATTGTTATCAAGCCACCTCATAAGTTCTTTGCTCTTAAGTAAAGCTAAGTAAATCAGTCATTTGGATTGTCTGACTATAAGGTGTTTTCAAATATTTAATTGTTCCTGCCTTTGCTCTGAGTTGTTTCCAGCTGTTGATCCACCCAAAGAAATTAGGCACAACAAAGCACACTACAGTATTTCTACAGCACTTTCACCCCAGCAATTTCCTAAGGCTGTATAAGCAGCACTCATTTCTTTAGTTCTGAACTCTGTATTGACTATACTAAGGTACTGTGTTTGCCTGTTCATTTTATTAAATAATTTACAGTATCATTTGTTGTTATTGTACTTGTTGTTGTATGTAAATTTATCATCAATTGTTGTAAATTATTTCCATAAAATTAAATAAGAAATGTTTTTGGAAAGCAGGTTTTAACTTGATATATGCAACTTATAACATAGCTGTTCTCTTATTTTGGTCAGAACTGACTTTTTGGTTCTTTGCTAAAACAATTTTCAGGGGATACATATATATAATTTTGTAAAGATGACAAAAGAAAAAAGGTTAAAAAAAAAGAAGGAAATCAGTGCAAGATTGCATGGAAAATGTGTAAATAAGGAAATGCGTGAGAAAAATAAGTCATTAATAGACAACCTTTTTAAACTGGTTTGGTAATGGAAAAAATTTTATCATTCTCTTTTACTTGTATGTTATTTAATTTTCTGGTTATTTGAACAAACCTGGTTTTACTTAAGAGGCTTTAATTTATTTTGGAAGTGAGAAACAAAATTAAGAGATAATAAAGTTAAGACACCAGATGTTAAAAAACTTGAATTATTTTATGATCTCTGCCAATTAAGTGACTTGTCTCTCTTTTATTTCTCATCATTTGCCTGTGTTACTCATTTTGAAATAAGTTTCTCTTACTGTGTACACACAAAATAGAATAACATGGTGGGCATCACAGTTTTTGTATCCATGAATTATTAAAACAAATGTTTAAAAGGCATGAAATAGAAAGAGGAATTAAAATATAAAAGAGAAAATCAACTGGGATCCTCGATGGATATCTATCCACATTCTGAAAAACACAGTATGTGAACAACTCAGCTTGGAGCTTGGCTGTGAAAGCCACCTCATTTAATAAATGGCTTGATTATAATCTTTTTTTTTTTAGGGAAACTAGAGAACAACAAGAATACAGAAATATTTTTCATAATGTATGACAAAAGATTACCGGAACTGGATGATGTTAGTATATAAAGAGAAAGGACATTAGAGTGAGAAATCGTGTTTGTAAATACAAACTAAATAAAAACATATTCTGAAGGTGATCTAGGCTTAATTGACCCTGCTTGAGCAGAAGAGAATGTTTTAAATGATTGCCTGTGATTCTGTTTAACCCTGTATTCCTTATTTTATGAGCAACATAATCTTAAGAGATATTAAAACTGTAATGATGTTAGAAAATACCAGTATTTCTGTTGATATATTTGTTAGACTGCCAGGATTACTATGGTTGGGTGAAATACAAGCTTAAATGGTGTATTAAAAGAGATATGATGTACCATCATTTATTTTATTATTAAAATAAACTTTCTTATGAGTTAAAATAATTAAGAAGTGTTTCAATAGAAAGAAACAGAATATATGTATATAAATTCTGAAAGGTTACCAGATATTTTAAATAGAAACTAAAAGACTTTATTACTCCTTGATTACAAAGAAAGGTGAAGTTATACAACTGAAAGCTAAAATCCTTTTCCTTTTCTTCTCTATCATCTAATCAGCATTACTTTGCAAATCTACCTGGATTCAGAAATGTGCAGACCCTTTGCCTAAATGACATAACTGATGCTTCTTTGAAATAATGATGAGGTTATGATAAAAAAGTAAAAGCTAGAAGGGCAAGAAAACAGAAATTGATTGTCTGGGCATTCCCTGTTCTCTTTATGTTTTGTCAAGAACAAAACTGTGTTTTGCTTTCTTTGGACTTGCAATACACTGCCTTGGTATGGTAGTCTCTTTGGTGTCAGAAATGTATCTTTGAAAATCCTGCCTCCACAGCATGCACTTTCCCAGGCAGTTTATTATTTCCCACAGTTAATCAATCTGCTGGAAATGATGCAGCTATGAACTCTCCCCAGGAACTTGATGCATATGATTCTCACATGTTGAACTCTTTTGCCATTGTCCCTACTGCACACTGTGCCCGCTGTGCTGAAGTTCTTTCAATTCTTGTCCCTGGGAGTCAACAGATGATAGGAAGTATCTAAGTAAACTCAACAGCTCAAAAAATTTTGTCATTCCTTGAAGTTCCAGGAATGCTTGGTGGTAGTTCAAAAAAGTACCATGAGAAAAGAATGTTTGTATTTGATTTTACTGCAACTTCAACAATTGAACTAACTTCCTTATTTCCAACCAACACTATAACTTTATTTTTTTAACTTATAAGAAAATGGATTCCTGTTGTTTTACATAGAATAACCTCCTGGTATATTTTTATATTTATATTTATATTTTATATTTTTATATTTATAAAAATATACCTCCTGGTATATTTTTACCAGATATCTGGGAGGTATGTCTTCCTGCATGGCAATTTGTAGTTTAAAAAATAACCTCCTATCTGGCTTGTTAAGGCCATTAATATATGAAGTTCTTTGCTTAGTTATGTTTCTTTTGTTATTCAAGGAAAATGAAATTATAATGAACAGTTAACTATTGCACACAAAAATATCCAGAGTTTAAGCAATTACTTTTTCTATCTCTCTTACTGGACCACTGGGTTTCACCTCACCCAGAATTGAAGCTGTCAGCTATTTCAAGGGGTAAAAAGTTAAAACCAAGTGTGCTAATAAAAATGGGAAAGAAAGACCTGCCAGAATCTTATTTTTGAATGACTGTCGTGGTTTAACCCTAGCCAGCAAATAAACCCCACGCAGCCACTTGTTCATCCCCACCTCCGGTGGGATGGGGGAGAGAATTGGGAGAGCACAAGTCGGAAAAACTCCCGGGTTGAGATAAAAACAGTTTAATAATTGAAATAAAACAAAGTAGAACAGTAATAATACCAATGAGAACAACAACAATAACAGAATATACAAAGCAGACGATGCACAATGCAACTGCTCACCAACAGCCGACCGCATGTCACAAACAGGGGGGAAAGCCCCCTCCCACCCCAGGTTTTTATACTGAGCATGATGTCACATGGTATAGAATACCCCATTGGCCAGGTGGGCCCACCACCCCGGCTGTGCTCCCCCCAGTGCAAACACCACCCAGCAACAGCCAAAGCATCAATGGGCCATCAATGCTCCTTTCACACCAGACCCAAAACACAACACACCCCCCAAGCTACTGTGAAGAAAGTTAACTCTGTCCCAGCCGGAACCAGGACAGTGACAAGAAGCTCTTTATTTTGAAAATTGAACATCAAATTGACTTGGTGAAATATAAGCTAATTTCTTGTTTATAGTAAGCTAAAACCATTATTTGTCCTGATAAATTAAAGCAGTAAGGAGGAAAACCTTGTCTGGTTAAAATCTCTATGCTACGGACCATATGGGCATGTATCTGAACACAGGAGAAGCCTAACCTATTTCACTGGTGCTGATTTCATTGCAACTGATTTGAAACTGATTGCATTTTATTTTTACTATATAAGGAAGCATAAAGTGGATTTAAATGTAGGTCCATTTAAAGAGCAAAAGTAAGGCATAGGGACATTAATGCAAAAGAGAAAGGATCTTTAATCATGCAGCAGCCACTGCAAAGAAGGGAGTAATCTGTTCCCCAAAGGGTTATGGCATGATATTACAAGATAGCTTATGGAGGCTCTTCTAGCTTTATGGGTCTTGTAAGTTAACAATCCAGGAGAGTTTAACTATGTTCATGGGTCTACAAGACTTCCTTCTACAGGTGATACATTTGCAAGATTGAGAAAATTGTTTAAAAAATAGATTAAAACATATTTGCTTGTAAGTTTTGTGGAGATGGTAAATATATTAATATATGTGAAAACAATAGAACAGGTTCTGAATCAACAGTATTAAAATTCACAATTTCACCCTTGTCTCTCTTTAGCTTCTAAAATGAACTCTCAGCTCTGCCATGAGAGTAAAAAATGTTTCGCAGCCTGTTCAAGTCAAGCAGTAATGGCTTGGCTTGATTTAAAACAACTATTTGTCAAGAAGAGTTAGTGGTAGTGAAAGTTATTTCATCAATTAACTGGCATATCAAAAATGAGGAACATTGTTCAAAAGTAATTTGCTGTTGACTGCAGGCAGCCCAAATGATCATCAACATGAGCTTTGAAAATTAGCCTTGAAGATGAACTGTGAACATTTCTTGCAGTATTTTTCACTCTGGCCTCATACAAACAACAGACATTTAAGCACTCCCCTTTCTGTTAATAAATGTTATCCAAATAAATGTTCCCAAGGGCTTTAAGTTCAACTTCAAGATGTTTTTTTCAGGACTACCCTTGCTAATTCCATTATCTCTACTAACATGTCATACCTAAATAAGAAGACTTTTATAAACCATTATTTATTTCTTTTTACCATTGCTGCTTTGTTTCAGGCTATTATTTTTCTCTGGACTTTCACACTCTTTCATTGGCTTATTAAAATCAGGATAGTAACTACGTGATTTCATTTCCAAGGAAGACAGGGCATAGTGTAAATTGTCACATCAGCAGATGAAACATTTTAGCTGGATTATATTTATTTTACTCTTTTAATCTCTAGTAATCTCAGCCTCTATGTTTTGTTTTGTTTTTTTTACTTAGTGTGTTCTACCAACACTTACAGAAAAGTTGTCAGACATATTAGTAAATATTATGGAAGGCAATTTGTCAGTTTTGTCAGATGACTTTGTAATCCCATGACTAATTTGAAATCTCTAATTTGAAGTCATTAATTGTCACTAATTTTTGTAGGCAGTTCATCATAACTAACATTAAAAAAGAAATATCTAAAATGACATTTTTTTTTCTGTTTATTTTTTCCTCAAGAATTTCCTCAAGTGTAATTTTTTTCAACTCATTTTGGTTTTGCTTGTAAATATTTCTCATCTTTTTATATCTTGGAGGTATTTACAAAAGACCTCAATTTAAAATGATATTTTAATTTAGTTAACATTTAGTGTATTGTTCTTCTTTATATCATTAATGGAAATGTAAACATATCTATCACCTGTCACTGCAGTATTCACAGGGAAAATCCATTCAAATCAATCCAATGGTTGGAGGACTGTAAATGCTGATTTGTGAAGTTTTTCAATCTGTAAAGAAGGTTAGCCTATTCTTATTATTACTGTGGACACCTTAGTAAGATATGTTATAATTATTACTCAAATCCTTTGACCATGTTTCTTTCATTCAACTCCTAGATTTGTAATTGCATTTAAAATGTTCACCTGCTGTATACTGTTCTCTCTAGGCCACAATCGTTGTACCTCACAGTTTGTTTTCTGTCGACTTCTATGGCTTTCTTTTTCTTTTCTGAGGAAAGTTATTTTTTTAAGGAAGGTTTGAATATGAAAATTTTAAATTATTATCATTTTACTTGCCAGCTCCATAGGGCTCTTACAGACGAACTCAGAAATTGTCAGATGTACAGTAAATGCATAGTTAAATCCATTACCACTCAGGAATATGACCAGTCTGAGTGATTTGAATTCAGCTTATGAAATTATCCATACCCGCTAACTTCACTAGGTTTAAAGAGAGGGTCAGCAGAACTTGCACAGAGGAGAGAGGAAGAGGCAATGCTCAGAAAAAGACAAATCATGTTAGATTCTTCTCAAATAACCAGAGAACAGGTGAGTGTGGTGTCACTGACTAGTGCTTTGTCTGGGTAAAATGTGGCAGAGTTAACTGGGATATGTGGTGTGATTTTTGCAAAGCCTATCTTTTTAAAAGACTGTGGATTCACTTGGTAGAAAACAGCAGACCTCATGGTTTTTTTAATTTGGTTGGTTTTGTTTTCTGCATCTTAAGTCTTTCCTCAAAGAGGGATTCAGAAAGGATATGTCTGTAAATTGTCCTAAAATATCATCCTTCCATCCAAATTTATTTTAATCTATTTAGTAAATAGAGTGATCTGCTTCATGTATCTGTCACTGAGCTGTTTTCTGATAACATATGTAGTGTTTCAAGGTAATATTTTTTAGTTCTTTGTGAAAAATTGATGTTGATTAACTGGTGTAAGGATCAGACACAGAACACGGGTTCATGAAAGGCAGGTCCTGCTTGACCAACCTGATCTCCTTCTATGACCAGGTGACCCGCCTAGTTGATGAGGGAAAGGCTGTGGATGTGGTGTAGCTGGACTTCAATAAAGCCTTTGACAATGTCTCCCACAGCATTCTCCTAGAGAATCTGGCGGCTCATGGCCTAGACATGTACACTCTTCGCTGGGTAAGAAACTGGCTGGATGGCCAAGCCCAGAGTGTTGTGGTGAANAGTGGATGTTGGTTTCTTCTCCCATGTAACTAGTGATAGGATGAGAGGAAATGGCTTCAAGTTGCACCAAGGAACGTTTAGATTGGATATTAGGAAAAATTTCTTTACTGAAAGAGTGTTCAGGCCTTGGAAGAGGCTGCCCAGGGAAATGGTGGAGTCACCATCCCTGTAAATATTTATAAGACGTGTAGATGAGGCGCTTAGGGACATGGTTTAGTGGGCATGGGGGTGTTGGGTTGATGGTTGGACTCGATGATGTTAGAGGTCTTTTCCAACCTTAATGATTCTATAATACTATGATTCTATAAGTGTTGGAGCAAATTTAGGCTTTATATCCTTGGGGTGAGTTACCTAATGTTGATTAGAATCAAAAAGCTTAATAACTCTCTCTAACATAATGCAGAAGCAGCAGCATCTGAATCAGGTTGCATTTGTTACAACCAGTTCAGAATTGTTCAATACATGAAGTGTATCTCACTTTTGTAAGAAATAGCACATCCACTACCCTGTTTTCTCCTCTAAGCTGTTTATAAAATGTGCGAAGCTACTTTTGTCAAGATTGGGTAAGAGGACTCAAGTGAGGCAACAACAGAATGCCATTATTTTGATATAATAACTCTTCTTTCCCTCTAGCAAATCTTATCACTCTCTCCCAGTCACCAGTGTCAGTTAGTGTTAGTAACAAGGGAGCCACATTTTCCATATGGTATGCAGACCTCTTCAGCAGGCTTCTACAGCATATATCTGTGTTGCATGAGTTATTCTCTAAATCAATAGCCAGAAGAGATGAAAGCTTTAAATATTAAGGCAGTTATGTCAGCACACTCCATCTCAGCAGAAAAGCTGAGAGCCCGACAGCTTTGGCTCTCTGTGGTTTCTAGCCACTTCCTTACGTATGTACAAATTTCAAGTTGTTTGGTTTTTTTTTTTTTCTTTTGGCAAACTTTCTTCTTCCACAACAGCTTTCTCTCTTGCTTCTGTGTTTCCTTTTTGCTTCTTCCTGGTCATTCTTATATTTAATGGTCCAATATTTCTTCAGAAGAAATTTCTATGACCAGATAATAAGAGAATTGGATAGAAAACACAAAGAAAGTTCAAAGCTGGAGCCTGACTATAGTTAATGTTGTCCCTTTCTCACATTTTCTGTGACATTTTCAGATAAGTTGCTTTTAGGCATAAATTGTACAGGCATCTCTATTGGAGGCTCTTTCTGTTCTTAAGTGTGAGAAATCTACCACTTATTAAAGTCTTGCAACTCTTTTTTTTGTTCTGACCTTGTGGTCAGTTTTTTGTATTAATGTTTTCTTTTATGGACTAAATTATGCGATATTTTCAACCGGTTCTAATTTGCATGTAGGTAAATAATTTACTCTAAAACATGGATTGCTTGCAACTGGAATAAACTGTCTCTCTTAACACTTTTGACTACTTCCATATTGCTTCAAAAGCAACAAAAGGCTGACTGCTCCCAAACACCTTCCTCATAGATACATAAGGGACTGATTGCTTAAAATTTACCAGAAATATATATGCATTTTTTACTCTCTCTCAATTTTTACTTTCATCATATTTTTAAAAAACTTAGATGTTCTGCCTTTGGATAACAGTTTTGGGTTTTTTTGTTTGTTTTTTTTTTTTTTTCCAAAAACGATTTTGTTTTCTTTCATCTGTGTGTAAATTACCCCTTTCTAGATCTTTATTAAGATGAATAAATTTCAAAAATACCATCAGTAACATTGATTACACAGGTAACATAAAATTTATCTTGAGTAAACATGTTCCCAGTAAATAACTATCTGACAAAGCCTTTGTACGTGTGGTTTTGTTGTTATATTTTTGCAGCTTTTCAAAGTGAATATTTAAGCTTGTTTCATAAGCCATGGGCATAACTAGTATGTTCTTTTAAAGGCAGGAATTCAATTCCTGGTATGTCTTTTGCTTAAGCATAAAACCCCAAACTTGTCTGTCCTTGAAGCAACTAATAAAATTAGTTCAGCTACTTATTTCATCACCTAAACATAATATAGAATTACAGGACTGCTTGAGGAAGCAAATGGTCAGATCTAAACCTAAACGATATGAAAGGACACTGAGACATAAGCCAGTACAGTACCTAGGTTTTCACTATCACAATAGTAAAATAGAAATCTAGACCACCAAAACTGAGGATGGTTTACCTCTTCTCTAAAACCGTCATTAGTTATTCCCAGGTATGCTTTGTTTGAGCAAGTGGACTGGATACACAGTTGGTTTCATCCTGAAATTCAGGTTTGCTTTTCTTAGATTTATGGTCTATAATGCTTGGATAAGTTTAACGTAATTGCTAAATGATTGGCATTTAATAAGTAACTAATTGACACTGCATTAAGTAGTTAAACAGGGCATCTTACAGGCTAATGAGCATTTAACACAGAATCCTTTCTAAAGCCATTAATAATAGACACTAGACATCAATAAATTTGTGTGTGTTAGATTTCTAAATTTCATTTTAAGGATGTGCAGGATTAAGTGTCTGGTTGCTTTAGGAAGAGACAGCATCAGATATTCCTAATAACCGCAATTTTAAAACAGGTGGCTATAAAAAAATATGTGGATTCCGATCCTCAAAGTTCTTTTACATTTATTTTTGTATGTGCATATACATGTCTAGGGACTGTTTTTGCCCAGAGCAATGCAAGGATTGTAATGACATGGAATAAAATATGGTTGCTTTGCCCTGTTGACTCACCCTGGCTATGACATGAAAGAACCAAACATCATTCCTTAATGGGTCCAGGAACTCGCTGAAATGATACAATCATAAAAGGGTCCAAGCGGACAGCATGGCTCCATTGCCTCTGTACTTCTGATGAGCTGCCATGGAGAATCTCCATCACATCACTTTTTCTTCACAAGAAGGAAAAAAATTAGTGCTATATCTATGCCAATTAAGTAATCTTTAAAGAGTCCATATATGCTCCACTTAATGACTTACAACTGTCTTAAATGTCGTTTTCAACAACTTCCGCAGGAGACTGACTCTCATATCTAACTGACTGCAAAACATTGAGTCTGCTATCTATCTAAATATTTGATGGTAAATCATAGTGATTAGTTGCCTTTATAAAAGATGGATATATGTCCTTCAATCTGAAGAAAGTTAGAATTTAACTGACATTAAATAATTTCCTAATGAAGGTGTCACATATTTCATTTTAAATAAAAATGAATGTAAAGTTTTCCTTTAGTTCTTCATCTTTTACTATTTTATAATCGGAAATCATTTGTCCTGTCCAAATTTTTTAATTATTGATCTCAAGGACCAAAAAGAGGTATCTTGAAATATTGAAGGAGTTTTTATTTTTTTCATTGACAATGACAGGATTCCCCTTTTTGCTGGACAGTGACAAAGCTGGCTTTAATATTTAATTAAATATTTTCCAGTAGATGGCAGCATTTCACAGTGTTTGGAAATACTGAATGGTACCTACAAAGACTGCTGTAGCTGACAGGTTATTACACCTTTCCTCTGTAAACATTGGTTAAAAGGAATTTATGACTTTGCTGTTTCAAATTAGGAATGGCCAAAACTTGTCATGCATGCTCTCTTTTATTTTCCATAGGAAATGCCTATGTCTATCTATATCTGCATTAAAAAGACTAAAAGTACTACCTAAACCTAGGAACTACAAATGCAAATGCTAAATGTTCCAGTTGATTCACTTGATACCATCTGAAGTCAAGATGATTTGAAGTTTTAATGCTATTAAGGTGATTGGGGGCCAGATATTGGAAAACCTCTGTGATATGGCTGAGACTGGGATTTCACAGTATTGGAATTTAGATCCATATTTTATTTCAGAGCACACATACAAGAGGAAACATGCTTTTCCACAGGTTTCCTCAAAATGTACATCCTTGCATTTATTGTAAATATTCAGCTTATTAGGATCTGATCCTCCCCACCCCTAATGCAAATTTATATGTATAGTCATTCACATACCTAACATACTTACATATGGTTACTGTAATTCAGAATTTTAAGTACATCCCCAGGCAGAAGACAGGACTTTTGGCATATGTGAAGTGATGTATGCACAATGCAATCTATTTTCTCAAGCTTTTATTACACTTTCCCACCTCTACACTTTCTAGCTTTCAGTATCACCTGCAGACCTTGTATTTGAGAACAAGGATTTTTGCTTGTCTACTTTGGTGTCAGTGAGACAGGACTTGGTGAAAAGAGGTGTTATCTTTTAAGAGAGCTATGTCTAAGTAAGTATATAGTTCAAACGACCTACCAAATGATAAACCAAAACAAAATACAAACTAAGAATTTAAACTGGGTTCAATATTTCCAATTTGTGAATGTTTTAGTGGAAAAACTTATATCTTGACACTTGAGATATTGCAGGGCATTCAGTTCTGTTCTGAAAAGAGGAGGGAATTCCAGCCCCATTTAAGTAACCTTAAAAAAGAATTGAAGTCTTGGGATTTGACAGAAAATAGAGCTAGGTATGTATGATGTTCCTGGGAAACATTTAAATCTATGGGTGAACAATCCTATGTAGTATGATAAGGTAGACTGTGGGGTTTTATATATTTATTTAAATAATTTTTAAATGGCTTGACTAGATTACAGACTGTATATCAAGAATACTGTGTCCAGTGCTGGACTCTCCAGTACAAGAAAGAGTCCAGCAAAAGGTCAAGAAGATGGTTAAAGTATTGGAGCATCTACCATACGAGGAAAGGATGAGAATATGGGGGTTGTTCAGCCTGAAGAACAGAAGGCTCACAGGGCTCTTATCCATGTGTGTAAATACCCAAAGGGAGGGTGTAAAGAAGACAGAGCCAGGCTCTTTTCAGTGGTGCCCAATGACAGGACAGGAGGCAATGGACACAAACTAGAAAAACATGAAATTCCATCAGAACACAAGAAAATACTTTTTCACTGTGAGGGTGACCAAGGACTGGAACAGAATGCCAAGGGAGGTTGTGGAGTCTCCATCTGTGGAGATGTTCAAAACCCCACTGGACATGATACTGGGCAACCCGCTGTAAATAACCCTGCTTGAGCTGCATGTCTTGAAGTAGGTGATGTCAAGAGATCCCTTCCAACCTCAGAGATTCTGTGATTATATGGATTATATGTAGAAACTTTTAGAGGTTTTGAAAACTTATTCAACATCACGCAAGTGTTTCAGGTTTTGATTATTTCTGTGTTGCCCTTTCTGGTTCTGGCCAGAACGGTTACTGAAAATTACACAGGCTTACAAACTACTCATGCTGTTTGAGAAGTTATGTTTCAAGTTGGAAGTAAATAGTTTTGTATGAGTCCTTGTGAAACACTGTTGAAAAAACCTATTGTATTTTGTTCATGAGTCTTCTGATTATTAAGTAAACAAAAACTTAGAACTTCCAAAATGCTCAAAACACTTTACAAGGACTGGTGTGCAGGGCCTTTCCACTGCACTTCCCTGGGTACCCATGAGTTTGTCAAAACGTTTATTACTTTATTATTCTCCAGAATTGAATGACAAATGCTAGAACACAAAATCCCCAAATCCTTTATTGGCTTAATTATATCCCATATTAAAAGGCAATGCTGTGTTAAACAGCCATTGCATTCTCTGTCTAGCTGACTTGTGGCAAGCTTTTATATTTTTACTGATGAATTCAAGCATTTGACCTAGGAGATCTAGGAGCACTATGATGAGTAAAAGCAGTTATAAACTTGTTCAAAACTGAGCAGTCAAGGTTCTGGTACTTGCCTTAGTCAATGTAAAACTGTTATAACCTAGTGATGTGGAGAACAGGACTGTAAGATTTAAAACCAGATTAAAAAAATAAACTATTTTTGTTGAGGCTCATCTGTGGGGTGATCGTCACTGCTCCATTATGGCATCATCTAATTCTCTACCCTGTTTCCTGTAGAGTGGATCAATATTCTGTCCTGCTTCTTCTTAAAACACAAACTCCAGTGGATTTTTACCTTATAGGAAACCAGAGAATGTGAGGATTTGGTTCTGTTTTTCTTTTTCCTGCAAGTGATTTTTAATAAAATGATGACTGGAAAGTCAAAGTTCTTCAATTCTTACATGAAAATCCTGAAGAACATGAAATAACATGAGAATAAAAGAGGTATTTTATTGAACCTGGCGTCTGAAAACTTATTTGAAGGTAGTGGATATTTTGTCTTGTTTTATCAAATAGTAATTAAAAGAAACTATTAAAATACTTCAGAAGGCGGCTCAATATATTTTGCTCAGTCCAAAATAATTGATTTAAATGCATATATACTAAAGGTGCTATTGAACAGCTTTAATGTAAACGGTAATTAACCTTGGCCATAATTCATGTTTTACACAATTCTAATACTGTTTTCAAGGAAATGTGCAGTAAGTGTTTATCAAGTTAAAGTATTAAGGAACAAATTCTGATAAATATTCATGCTTTCATTTCATTGGAAATAAAGTAGTTATATATGCACATCTTTGAAAAGATTTTAGCTTTATATTTGTCTTTTAGGTGCAGTAAACAGATTTTATCCCATTAAGCACCATCATAAAACCATTCAGTCACTTTGCAATTTTAGATATTTAGCTAAAATTATGAATTTACTCAGAAGTAGTTTACAGAGCTGTTTAGATTCAAGTTTTATTGCTTTCTGAGCAAAATACCCCACTTTACTCCCAATGTCATTAAGCTCCATCACCTTCAGTGATAGTCTCTGGACTGATGTTATCTGAGGAGTCCAGCTGACTATTATTATTACCATCTACTTCCTTTGCATTTGGGTTGACCCCTGGTATCCAACAAGATAAAAAGGAAAACTGAGAGCAAATGCAATCTACTGAAAATGACCCATTTGTTTTACTATCGTCCTAAGTATTTAATTGTCTAATGTAAGAAGAATTTTCATGCAGAGCCTCAAGATGAGGACCCCAAGAGTGCTTATGAAAATTCTTTTTTTCCTTTAATTGACAGTCAACAATATTTTATTACGAGAAAGTGGTTTTCTGTTGTTTTCTCTCCCATAGGTTTTAAGGAAGACATGCATGTTAGGTAAAATTCTCTGTGTTGTTACTAATAACAGTCTATAGTTTTGCCTTTAGCTTCTTCTGCTTTATAGAGCTTATTTTTACATTTCAAATTCTAGGGTGATGTAATTTCTAGAGTTTGTTTATTCATTGACCTGAGTGCTAGGTTTTGAAGAAAGACAAAAACAGTTCTGTAGAAACCTTACTCCTTATAAAAGTATTCTGTATAAAGTATTTTCTTGCATTCCTTATAAATCTATGCTCTTGGTCCCTTGACTAATGAAGTAGAAATTCACAGAAATTCACACACATGGTGTGGATTATACCTGTTAGGATAAAGTGTCTGAATGCTTTCATTTAGTAAATAAGCACAGGAAAACAGAGAGATTAGCCATCTTCAGCATCCACTGATGTCTCCATGATCTTCCCAAAATTTCTACATGTAAAAGCACAAATTTATTCTTTGTAAAAGTTAGGATATATCTTGGATTTTTCTTACATCTGTACATATTTATTTCCTGTTTTACTCTGTGATTTTCTTCAATCAGGGAGTAGTCCCTCCTTTATGAACAGTTTTCATATGTTAACAGTCTAACAATGCCTTTTGTATTGGTTTACTTGTATAATTTTCTTAGGTTTCAGGTTCTTGAATTATATTCTATGTAAATGTTCTTGGCAGAAAAGCAATTATCATAATATGAGAATGTAAGCACCAGTTTGGCAAGTTTTTATCTTGTTTGAGCTAACCTTTATTTGGTAGTCCTAACTTCCTAACACTGAAGTAAACATGAGTATGTCATTAACAGTGTTCTTAACATAGTCTAACTACAAATGTAGATGCTACTGCTTTCTACTGGGTATGTCAGCCTTAATGTTAATCATCTGTCCTAGTCTTGGAGTAACTTTACTTCTGTCTTTTCAGAGAGCTTCTGCGTAGAAGAGAGTTTGGCATCCCTGCAGATGTGCAGTGTCAACAGGAGAATACTTTTTGGCAGTAACAAAAAGGTGTTGATGGACAGAAAAGAGGGGGTAATGCAGGCTACAGTCCAGCAGGTGTGTAGAAACAGGGGTGCCCCCAGAGCAGATTTCTTCCTAACATTCAGCACTGTGCTCACAGTCCAGCTCCTAAAACTGTTTTTTTAGCAACACAATTAAATTAAATGAATAGAACATATCCCTCTACAGGAAGAGCTTCTGTGTTTTCAAAATCTATGTCATCAGAAAAAAGGTCAAATACAAGTGATAAAAATTTATGTCAGCAAAACCAAATAAACAATCACATGTTTTTCCTACATCCGCCACTGAGAAAAACAGTTGGCTTTATTACCAAATAGTTTATTCAAATATTGAAATATATTTTCTTTCATTTGACCAAAATCTGATAAAGGCAAACTTTACAGCAATAACTTTAGTTTGTGCCTCTATTTAGATTTGTGTATGTATTTATATACAATGTGCAGTCCTTCAAAAGGATAATTTAATTTTAAATATTTAATAATTTGATGGAACATAGAACTTCGCTAATGTCAATGTGAACTATGTTTCAAGTATAGATTAAGTAGTCGTAGTTTCCACTTGGTGAAAAATATTCCAAATTGTACCATTATGACTTTCAGAAAACAGAAACATCAAGTGCAGAATTCATCCCTCAGGATCTGACTGGCAGATGTCAACATGTGTAATTTCAAACTGTTCAACACAGTTATGTAGCAAATAACTGCTTAAACACATGTAGGACCATCTTCCTAAGTGGAGCTATTCTAATCTTGATGCTATTGCAATTTTTTACTTAAAAAAACTGAAAAGAATGTTCCTTTTTACTTTAAAAACTGAAACAAAACACTTAGCCAATCTCTTACTGCACTGCCTACAGACAGTGGTTTGGCACATTAAGGTATATATGTTCATTCTGAGGTTGCGCAGGCCAGCCTAACTGTAATTAATGTTGCTTTGTCATCTCCTCAGTGCCACCATCCATTTATCAATCTTTCTCCATCTGTTCTTCCTGTCATATTCCTAATCTGTCAAATATTTGTTACGGACTGCTTTTGTTCTAATAAGTGAAACACACCTAACATGGTAATGCATCTGGATGTGGTTGCCGTAAGATGGATAAAAATATAATAATGGATAGCTCTGGTCTTTATCACCTTGGAAGGCTCCATTGATTTCTTATGTAATATAATTAAGCATTAGTTAGATCCCAAGGCCCCCAAGGCAAACTTGTGGTATTTGTGTTTAAATTGCTATATTAGTTCTGTCCAATTTATTTTTAATCCCTCATTCTTTTAAACATCAAATACTAAAAATTAATGAAAACTAGTTGAAAACTTTTTTGGGGGTTGGTTTGTGTGTGTGTGTGTGTGTGTGTGTGTGTGTGTGTGTGTTTTCTTCCCCCCTTCTCCTCCTCCCCAAGGGAATAATACCAAGAATGTTTATGAAGACTATTTTTATTGAACAAATAATTAGTTTCATTTTATGTATTGCTTCTCATTCTGATTGCTTAATGAAGAATATAATCTTTTATTTGTCCTAAATATATCTCCAGTGATGATCCTAATGTCCAGTCTTGGAGTCAAGATAACAGTGCAGTAGGATTGCTAAGGAAATCTGGCTAAGCAATATGCAAAGTGTTTTCCTTCAAGATACGGACAGTCCAGCACATTTCTGGTGAAAAAAAAAAAAAAAAAAAAAATCGCACTCTCTTTCCTTTATGCATGGAAGTTGTACTGTCGGGATGATGGCCTGGAAATAAATAAGCTGCAGGTTTGTTGTTTTGGGGTTTTTTGTTGGCAGGTGGTCCTTTAAATTGGCATAAATAGACCTAATGAGATTTGATAGTTAGATGCTGAAACTGAACAAAAGAGTAGGTTTTTAACATGGAGGTAATAAATCACTGTATAACTGATCTAGAACTATGATATATTCTCATCAATTTCAGCCTTTGAAGTCAAGGTTAGGCATCATTCCAAAGGGCATGCTATTGCAAAACCAAAAGTAATATTTTTCAGCTGAGGTTCTTTTGTTTATGTTATGAGCACATTAAAATCAGAGATCAAAATTGGCCCTCTGGTGTTAAAAGCTACTTGTCTAAAAATATACACACATGGATTAAATTCTGGGCTGTATGCAGCTGCCAAAATCTGAGAATTGAGATACTTGTGATACCTGCTTGGACTCCAGCCTGTGGTACAGATATAGCATGAGTTCCTTCATCTCTTATCTACCACCTCTATAAGGATGTTTTGGACACCATCAGGCAGCGTAAATACAATTTGTTGTCACAAATACATATGGTTAGGCAACTAAATTTATGTCTCTTTGTCAGACTCTGAATCATGATAGCAAGTTATTTAAGTTTGTTGTCAGTTCTCATCCTATTCAGTAGGGTAAGCAGGAACTTAGGTGAACCAAATCAAAATGAAGAGGTTCATCTGATTTTGAAAGGTTTTCTTGGTTTTGATATACTTTTTGATGCCAGGGAGAAGTTTGTTTCCTATAATTTTCTCATAATATGTAGTTTCACGAACTCTTGTAACAGCCCCAAGACCCAGAGCTTTCATGTAATAACCTGGAAACTGTTCCACATGCTGTTGGAGATGTATTGACTTTATTTCAACATGCCCCAGACCACATATAAGCAGTAAGTACATATAGGTGTGATGCTGTTGTTTAAGTGGCAGCTCAAAACCAGAACAGAAACAGGAACCCTGTTGAAGGCGTTTCCTTTAACTATGTTACAGATCACTCCTGCTTATTCACCTTCTGTCTTGATATATGTTGCATTGCTTGCAACATAAGGACACAACTTTACAAGGAGGGTTCACGGATATTCCTTCCTTTCCCCTGCAGAATCTCTCCCTCGATGGTGTTCAGGACATTTCTCCTGTGTAGATGTGGAGCCAAAACCGTTAGAGATAAGCAGGTATTTAGAACAAGTTTTCAGTGGTCAGGGTAATTGTTATCACAGCTATATCCTTAAGAAAGGGAAGATGGTGTGGAGCACTTTAGTGTCCATGCTTTCTGGATACTTTAACTGTGGTGTTACTAGAAAATTCTGTGCATTGGAAAAGAGAAAAGAGAGAGAGATTTTGATGGTTTGTTTGTGTTTGGTTTTTTTTTTTTTTATTAAAAAAAAAAATAAGGTTTGTGTGGAAATATTCCTGCTTTTGTAAGAAATGAGAAGTAACTGGGACATATTGCAAGAAGATTCAATGGAAGAGAAAACTTTATAGTATAAATATAAATATAATATAAATAGTATATTCCTGTATCAGGAATAGTGTGGCCAGCAGGAGTCGGGAGGTGATCGTGCCCCTGTACTCGGCGCTGGTGAGGCCGCACCTTGAGTACTGTGTTCAGTTTTGGGCCCCTCACTACAAGAAGGACATTGAGGTGCTGGAGCGTGTCCAGAGAAGGGCAACGAAGCTGGTGAAGGGCCTGGAGAACAAGTCTAATGAGGAGCGGCTGAGGGAACTGGGGTTTTTTAGTCTGGAGAAGAGGAGGCTGAGGGGAGACCTCATCGTGCCCTACAACTACCTGAAGGGAGGTTGTAGTGAGGTGGGGGTTGGTCTCTTCTGCCAAGTAACAAGTGATAGGACGAGAGGAAATGGCCTCAAGTTGTGCCAAGGGAGGTTTAGGCTGAACGTTAGGAAAAAATTCTTTACTGAAAGAGTGGTCAGGCCTTGGAACAGGCTGCCGAGGGAAGTGGTTGAGTCACCATCCCTGGAGGTATTTAAAAGACGTGTAGATGAGGTGCTTAGGGACATGGTTTAGTGGGCATGGGGGTGTTGGGTTGATGGTTGGACTCGATGATGTTAGAGGTCTTTTCCAACCTTAATGATTCTATGATTCTATGGTTGCTGTAGTTTACCTGTAACCAACTGGTTGCTGTAGTTCACTAGCCCTTGGAATTACAGTAAATACTGTGTAAGCCTGCTACAGGCTCAGACAACAATTTGATTTATATATAAGACCTACAAGGGCAATTGAACTGAAGGATGAGGTAAAGATTTCTGTGCTTTTTAGTGTGACAGACACAAAAGCATTATCTATGTTTGGTGTATCTCATGAAGGTGATAGAAATAATGAGTAATAAAACTTTGAATAGATAAAAATAATGTTTAAAGGGTATTGTAAGGAAAAAAAATAGAGGAATTAAAGAGAGAGACTTAAAACTAAAAAGTTAGTCCTGTTAATATGACCTGTTAAAATAACTGATTAAACAGTAGATAGTTTCAGGGCATGATAACAAAAAAATATGTAAACACTTAATGAGAGATGGAACAGATATTAAACAAGGCAACAGACATATATGTATGCTAAGCAGCTGAACAATTAGAAATCCAAATACAAGGCCACAGGTAAAGCAAAATAAGCCAAATTAATTTATATTAAAAAACAGATATGGACAAAAGTAATTATTCAAAGCATTGGAAATATTCAGGTTTAAAAAAAAATGCAGAAATAAGTAAAAATAAATACTTTATGCCAAAGTGTTCAGAGAAAACAGAAAAGCATGTGTTTAAGTTCCCAAAAAGAGTTTTTCAAGTAAGAAAGTACAGAATTAAGGGAAGGTAAAATTTTAATCCATTCAACATAAAATCATACCTGTCAGATAAGTGAAATACAGTGGAGCAGAAGCAAAAACAAGAACAGTAACTGGGATGTGCAAGAAACATATTCAAATAGAGGAATATTAAAAATGTTAAATGGAGGGGCAGATCTGATATTTGGAGACTGTTCTATGCTATAACTTTGTGTGTGCATATATATGTATAATGATAGTTTACAGAATGACTGAGCATAGGGCTTACAGATGTGAGTTATAATTGGTTTGGTCTTTTTATCACAGCCAACAGACAATCAGAATCACTTGGCAGTGTGTTCAATAGCTTCATGACAGGGGGGAGAGAGAGGGGGAGGGAGAGAGAGAGATTTATGTGTGTGTGTGGGGGGGAGGGTGTGTATAGAACACCATAGCGCTGTCTCTGAACCAGAGCAAAGAGTATTAGGGCAGTAGAGTCAGTCACTAGTAGTAAGAAGTCCCAACAGTGTGTCTATACATTTCTTTTCAACAAATAGATAGTCTAGACTGAATATTGGTTTGAATTCAATGTTTACCTGTCAGTGTACAGTCTGTACACACTAAACGCACTAGGTCTCCTGGGGTCTTCTATGGAAGGGAGTGAATTCTCTACTCATTTAAGAATTTCAAAGAAGCTTTAGGCATTGACAGCTCAGTCTGAGACTTTTGCTCCTCAGGGATCTAGCAGATATGGACAGTAGGTGATCTGAATCTTCTCCTGAGCTTAGACACCCAAATTCTGGCAAACCTTAACTCTATCTGCCAGTGTAATTTGAATTGACCACATTGTTTCCAAACAGGTAATTAACTGCAAGACAGATACCTTCCACATAGTAATAAACAGGAACAATATTAATGAAGGACATAATGTTAGACAGATAACATCCAGAAAAACTATGTTTTCTTTCCCCATAAAACATCTATGGAATAAATCAAATCAGAAACAGAGTATGCACAGTAGTGAAGAAGTGAGCTTAAGTAGTGAGGGTATTCATCAGACAAAGAGATTACTCTTATTATCCTCATTTTTTTCCTTTAGTGTCCCTTTTAATCAGTCACAGATAGGAGTACTGGGGAAAAGGAAGCCATATAGGAAAATACAGAAAATAAATATTACGACAATGTTAACAGTATTTTACTGACGGCTGTTCATGCTGATGTTGTTAAGTCATATAACAAAGAAATGCTCTACTGTAAAGCTTTTGTACTAGGGTAAAGGGTTAAGCTTTGCTTTTGCAGGTACTGTCATGTTTCATTTAGCACTGATTTTCACCTGGCTAATCCAAAGCATTATAAAATATTTTATGACACATAAGAAGGTAAATGCTAAGTTGTTGCAGATAGCTGAATTCATGGGTATCTATGATATAAAATCTGTAAAGTTAATGATTTATTAACATTAATATAATCTGTCATACATCATATTGATTATTAATCCTGTTACTATACATAATATAACACTGCATTTTATAATTTGGTTTGCAAATATGATTGATTGAAACTGGATCAGATTTAAGTCAATTCCAAAATTAGACATTGCTAGATATATGTCAAAGATAACACTCACATTTTGTTGCCTTGAGCACTGATATAGTTTGTGACTTCAGTTAATTTCTTATTAACCAGTTGTGGTCTGTTCTGTCCTGATCAGGTTCAGTGCTTAGTTTTGATTATCTAGTGATGACAGTAGTAGCTACTACTGGAAACAAGCAGGTGTCAGAGTCTAATATTATGTGAGCAGGTTCTTTTAGGTATTACACAAGTGGAGGACTTAATGTTTAATACCAAGTTTACTTTCTTGAAGTTAGTTGATGCTATAAAGGACTTTGATTTAGGAGAGTGATACAGCAATGTACTTATATCACAATGGAATGCAAGTACAAATTACATTTAATGGAGTATAGGAATAGCAATATACAACTGAATCAGAATATAAATGTGATGCCCATATGCTGTCTGTAACATACTCACTGTCATGACGCTGAGCAGTCTGGTTGTCAGGAAGGAATACACGGGTTAAAACTAGCTCAGGCCCATTGCTCTCTTTGAAGTTCCTTTTTTTGATTTTTCAGTTTTTATATTCTATGTTGGTCAGAGTCAAATCTGGTCTGTCTAACTCAGGAAGATATTTGGACTCTTCTGGTAAAGTCAGGGACAAACAGTTACACAACTGATTGGTTCACTCAGCTGATATAACTTCTTGATTTGCTCAGCTCATACAGCTAGTTAATCTACTCAGCTGATAAAACCATTTATCTAGAACAAAGGCCACCTTCTGGTCACCTTTGTGTTAAATTCATCTTTCCTCCTTAGAGCCGCCTTCTGTTGTAGACATTCATTGATTAGTCACAGCAGGTTGAAAGTACTTACTTGCCATTCATACTACTGTATTGCTGCTCTTCTACTTGCCCTAACATTGGAGCAGGATGACACTACAAATATAAGAATTATTATTTTAATGATTACGCAATGACAACATATTCCTGCTCTTAGATGCAAACAAGTGGGAAAAGGAAAAAAAAAAAAAAAAAAAAAATCCTGTAGAAAACCTAGTAAGGAGCTGGGAGCAGGGACTGGTGAAAACTATCTGAGGTTCACAGAAGTTTAACTTAATATTTTGATAGCAAATCTGCACTCAGCTTGCTACTTGAGAACTGTATTTAGTTTTTGGGTGCTATCAAACATAATGGGAAAGAGCTAACAGCTATGATTTTCAGTTCTGTTGCAGATAAGTCTGTACAGTTTGTCCCTATGTCTACCTCTCATCCTCCCTTTGAATAGAAGAAATGAGGCAGGAGAAAGATAGTTAGATTGTTCTGGTGAACATGTAAATCATTCTGACATATTCTTTACATTATTCATTCTACCACGGTAAAGAAAGGCAGAGAAGACTCATGTAAAGGACATCGCTAGGAAGCTCCC
>VZTQ01010922.1:0-19450 GCA_013400755.1 Pelecanoides urinatrix
GGAAATAACTATTTACATAAAGAGGTAAGGACAGTTTTTCTTTTTGCACAGAAATATCTAGTCATCTGGAGTAGTGGTTTCATCATCCACACTCCAGTCTTTCATATATGAACAATAGAGACGGAGTTAAGGCTAATATGGGAGAGGCTTCTTTTGCTCAGAAAGCCACTAATTTATCTTTGACTTCCATGGCATGTTAGACAACGGAAATATGGCAGAAAGCCAAATAAAGCCTTTTGTGTTAAGAAGCCTCAGGCTTGCTTTCAGTGAAAAGCTGATCTCCAATTTTTTCATGTTTCTTTGTTATATTTCCAAGTGAGATGGAAGAAATATGGAACATCATTTACAACAAGACTGACAGCACTCTGCACAGTACATGTGAAGAGTGAATTGTAGTTGCTCAGAAGAATGATTGTGAGTAAAATCATGACTCACTTTAAGGTCAGAGCAAATTTCAATGAAAAGAAGAACCAGAGTATATTAACTTCAGCTATTTACAAAGTGCATGTTGAGCAAAGATAGGGACATAAGTTGAACAGTAACTGAGAAAGTAACTAAGACTGGTATTTTCTTTAGCCCAAACACATTTCTCTTTTACCTGACCTATGCAGGTAGCCTTAGAAGACGGACTCTGTTTTCGTTAATCCAGCTGACACCATCACAAAACTATAGTTATTGTTTATTCTGTTGTCTCTGTTGGAATTTTAAATGAGACACTGCATACAAATCTTTTGTCATACATAAAAATATTTCAATATAAGAACAGAACAGAGGAGTGAACTGATAGTCGTTATCAGGTCTGACTAACCACCTACTAGGATTAAGAACACAGGTGTATTTACGCCTGTTCTATGTGTTCAGAAATGTATGAAGTTTATGTCAGTTGCATCTGACACATAGCAATGCCTTGGGCTGCTCCTGAGATCTTTTCCTAAACCACAAGTAGAATTGCCATAGGCCTCACAACAATCATATATCTGTAACTCATTTATAAAAATACCTGTTGCCCTGCATGCTCATGCCTGGAATATCTAAATCCTGAATAACTCTAAAAGGCTAAACATTTTATATGTAATATCTTGGTACTGAAACAGAGACACCCATACAAGAGTCAAAATATTTCTTTACTTCACAGGCACGTAGTAGTGAGCATATTTACTGGGTTTTGATAATGAATTTGGGGTTCTGGTAAGGTGGTACCTTCCAAAAGGAGGAAATCATATATGCTTGACATGTTTAAATGCAATTATAGTTAGATGTGTAACTCTTTACTCTTTTTTGAAAACTCAGGTCATAACTGTGAATTTAAATGTATTTTTAAATGGCCAGCCCAAAGTCTAGAGTATCACAGAATGTTCCTGTACTTTTAAATCATTCTTACTATATAGTCTAAGCTCCATAATAATTCATCAACATTTAATTACCAATGTATTGGTAGGATTTGCAATCCTACTGCAGAATGTCATTAGGTTATTTTTTAAATCTGATTCATGATGTAAAGTAAGAATCAATATAAAAATATTTTCATGTGTTTAATTCCCACTAAAATCCCAAGAAGCAAATCAGAATAAGGACTTTCCTGACTTTGAACATCTGCAGTGTAGATTCTTAAGAAACTATAAAATCCAAAGTCTGTAAGTTCAATTCTTAGTTTCCTAATCCTAAATTTAAACATAGAATCATAGAATGATTTGGGTTGGAAGAGACCTTAAAGATTATCTAGTTCCAATCCCCTTGCCATGGCCAGGGATACCTTCCACTAGATCAGGTGGACAACCAGGGGATCAGGCCCAGCCAGCACGGGTTCATGAAAGGCAGGTCCTGCTTGACCATCCTGATCTCCTTCTATGACCAGGTGACCCGCCTAGTGGATGAGGGAAAGGCTGTGGATGTGGTGTGCCTGGACTTCAGTAAAGCCTTTGACACTGTCTCCCACAGCATTCTCCTAGAGAAGCTGCAGTTCACGGCCTAGACAGGTACACTCTTCGCTGGATAAAAAACTGGCTGGATGGCCGAGCCCAGAGAGTTGTGGTCAATGGAGCTAAATCCAGTTGGTGGCCAGTCACAAGCGGTGTTCCCCAGGGCTCAGTTTTGGGGCCAGTGTTGTTCAATATCTTTATCAATGATCTGGATGAGGGAATCGAGTGCTCCCTCAGTAAGTTTGCAGATGACACCAAGCTGGGCGGGAGTGTTGATCTGCTCGAGGGTAGGAAGGTTCTGCAGAGGGACCTGGACAGGCTGGATCNAAAGAGTGGTCAGGCTTTGGAACAGGCTGCCCAGGGAAGTGGTGGGGTCACCACCCCTGGAGGTATTTAAAAGACGTGTAGATGAGGCACTCAGGGACATGGTTTAGTGGGCATGGGGCTGTTGATGGTTGGAGTCGATGACCTTAGAGGTCTTTTCCAACCTTAGTGATTCTATGATTCTATGATTCTATGATTCTAGGTTGCTCAAAGCCCCATCCAACCCGGCCTTGAACACTTTCAGGGAGGGGGCATCCACAACTACTCTGGGCAACCTGTTCTAGTGTATCACCACTCTCACAGTAAAGAATTTCTTCCTAATATCTAATATAAATCTACCCTTTTCCAGTTTAAAACCGTTACCCCTCATCCTATCACTACACTCCCTGATAAAGAGTCCCTCCCCATCCTTCCTGTAAGCCCCCTTTAAGTACTGGAGGGTTGCTATAAGCTCTCCCCGGTGTACACCTTATATAGTGTAATGACATAGAAGTCTGGTTGGATGTTCGCCCTATTCGAATGTTACTTAGTTTTTTCTTAATCAATTCTGGATCATAAAAAGATAAAAACAAGCAGAACAATTAAAACGAATGAGTACTGAGCCACTATGCTTGAAAATGAGATGGTTGGCTTCTATAATCCTTGCTTCTCATTTGTCCCTTGATCCTTCTTTTCCCATGTTCTGAAACACTGTGTTGTGTGCACTGGCAGCTTAATATGCAACCTTCCTGAAAAGTCTTTAAGCTGACTTCCATACATAGGCCGTTCCATGTGTTTCAGAAGTACAGCAGCCTGCCAGAAATTTTATTAATTGGGCTTGATGCTACAGGAGATTTTTTCTTTATTTCTGGTGGCTCTTCTACCCAGCTCTTCTTGGGCATTACCTGTAGCATTTGAAATTCAATCTACTGGGTGGACTTTGCTACATGGACATCATTACCTTTTGAATTTGTTTTATTTCTCAGGGAGTAGAAATAATGGGTGAAAAAATACATTGCTTACCCCAATATATTTACATATAGCTTTTCCTGGTTTTATTTTTAAAAATTAAAAATAAGACATTAAATAAAATAACCTCATTCTTTTCTTACTATTAACTAAAATTCAATGGAATAAAAATTGTGTATACTTTACTTGAATTTAATAGTTGTCTTTATGCTATAGAATTAAATATGTTTATTTTTAAAATAACCAAAATTAAATTATAAAATTTTGGATGCCTCTATACCTCAAGGAATGTGACACCAGCAGTAACATAAATACTGCTGATATTAACTCTGTGACAAACTGCCAAGTACAATTTGCACTCATTGCCAGAAAATAATCCTTATGCATTTCACGTTTTTATTTGGACACAGATATATGTTTTGTATAACTGCACTCTTCTGCATGCTGATATAAATAAACAGTCATTTTAATGAAACACTTAAAGAGTAATATCATATTAGAATGTTTAAAAATCCAATCAAGAACAGACTGTGAAAGCCTGAGGTTGCTCTATGCAATAACTATTGAAGGTACCTGTGCTAATCTCAGTAATTTAAAGTGACATTCAAGGGATGCCCATAAGTATCTGTGCATCTGTTTCATGGATCAAAAGGAGGAGCTATGAAACTTCTCACTACAGGAAACAAAATGTGCCCTTTTTGGACAGAAAGTAAAGCAAGCATGGCAGAGCAATTTTATGGGCTACCTGAAGAATGATGTAACTACTTTGGAGTATGCAGACTCCAAAATTTTCTGGTAGTATTATAAAATACTATGTTTTTTCTGTCATAAATAATAAACAAAATTCTATTTACAGACAGTTTTTAATCTAAGAGCAAAGATAGTTTGGAGCATTTTCAAAGCACACACAAAACTGATTTTTTAACTGAAGAGGTATTTTTGGGCTGGGAGGAATTTTTTTTGCCAGAAAGCAAGGAAAGATAAAAGGAAAGAATGGGAGCTACGTGGAGAACCCTGAAGGTTTAGTTTCGCTGGTTTTGCTGCTGCAAAAGACATGGGCTGCTAGGACCCATGCATCCTGATGAGGTTTGCCTAGATGCTGACTAGTCTCACTTTCCTTTTTTCCTTAAAAGAATGAGCAGAACCTTGGATCTGGGAGGCCCCAGAAACTGTCACCCACAAGCTGCCTACATTACCAATGAACAGAACCATTTCTAGAAACTAGACTACTTTGACAAAATGGGTGAGATTTCAATATGAAAAGAAAGTAACTGTAGAACTGGTTGTTTGGTGATATTTCATGTCTGATTACTACAGATGTTCAGTAGGTTCCCTCTTTCTTTATTGCTTACTTGATCAGTTCTTGGTACTTAACCTTTCTTACTCTGTGCTACTACACTGTCACTGTTAGGTGACACCAAAAGCAACACTAAATTTATGGCAGTATTAGGTGAAGTAGTAGCAGAGTATTTGAAAGTTTTTTGAAACAAGGTAGGTTATTTGTTGTTCTTAAGGAAATCCACCTGCTCTTGAGAGATAACATGGAAATTGAGTATAATGCTTATATCAACTATGTGTTTTAAAAAAATATCCTTTTCAGAAAGTAACTTGGGGAAAAGGAAAACTTGAAAAAACTTCTTTACATAAATTGTAGATAATTTCCAAAGATGAAAAATGAGTGCTTGCTCTAAAGTGAGATCATGAAATCATCATGTTTTTGAAAACACATAACAATGTTGATGGACTGACTTAGAGCAATTAGCAGTGTTCAATGATAGTTTGTAGCACTAGCCTTCTGCATTGTGTACTGGCTGTTTTTTGATAAAAAGTGGCGAGAACTGTATGAATTGAGAGACTTGATAGATACTGCCTCAACCCAATAGAGGTTGAATCTTCCAAGGACACAGCAAACTATATAGGTTTATTAAATTTTGTTCAGTCCAGCTACACTGTATTTCATATGTTCTAAAGCAGTAGTTTATATTCAAATCTTAAACTTTTTTCTTAATGGGAAATCAGTTTCCCAGTGAAAATAACAATTTGGCCAAATACAGGTAACACATTGGGTCACTGATTTTAAATAATTATACTGAGACATATACATACTGAAGCAGTAAAATTACATCCTTTTTTCTCCAAATGGAAATAGCACATTTCTTTAATCCTTATGTATGGAATATTATGTTCTGTTTCTTGTCATTTCAAAGAAATCCCTTTCATCTCTCATGCAGATTAGGCAAAGGAAAGGGTGAATTCACTGAGCAGGCATCAAAATCTTGTTATTATTAAAATGAGAGCATTAGCAAGATCTGAATAGAAAAACTCATAAACAAAATGTAAGTACAGCAAACTGCTTGCATTTCATATGATGAAATGCTACCAGGAAAGCTTAGAAAATTCGTAAAAGTAATATAATAAGCATTCCTCATAGTTAATGGGAAGAAATTTAAGGACATTGGATTTCTTGTTTCAGTCTTCCTGACAGGACAGAAAGTCATTTTCATGAGCTGCTATATCATTTTGGCATGTTTTTTTATAATCGAAAAATAGAGTAAAAAAAGTTAGGAAGTATGTATTGTCAGAGAGTTGCAATGTAGGATAATGGATTTAAATTGATGTCTCCCACGGGGAATATTGTTCATGCTGACATCTGTATTGTGCCTATTGTTTTCACACATTCATCAGGAAGGGATATGTGAGCACTCAGGGCAACAGAACCTTTTCAATATCCCTGTTTTCAGGCAATCTCTAACATGAAAAGGAACTGGGAAATTATAAGATAATCTTACTATATGTTTGCAAGAGCAAACACTAAAAAATCAGGAAGCCAGTGTTTTCATTCTTACTAATGTTAAATTGAGTATTACTTTCAGCATAAGAAAGACTGGAAGATTGGTCCCTTTAACTCATCCTATTGTGATTTTGTGATATCTTAGTTCAAATTCAGTAATTGTGTAAGTCATGATTAGTTTCAATTTTCTTCAAAGAATGGGTTAAGTTTCAGACTGAGTAATAGTATCAGAAGACCTATGATTTAATGGAAGAACAGCCTTTTACTACATAAATTTTATTGAAATGTTATCATTGAAATAATCAAATTAATTACAAAAATGCAGAAGTTAAAAGACTTCTGCTCATGCAAGGTACTGACAAATGCAAACTAGTAACTGAGCCTTGCTCCTCAAAGAAATGGATAGAATACAAAAACCCCTTAAGCAATGTAATGTTAAAAACATATGTTTTACTTTTCTTCTGGATAAGGCATATTACCTGGAAAGAAAGAAAAAAAACTCAAAAATTATCATTTCAGTGTAATTCATGAAAATATGGCAAACGTATGATAAAAATGCTGGAGCTGTAATATTATAGCCCTTCACAAGATCTAAAAGGAAGTTATGAAGGAAGTACATTTCTACTTAGATTTTAATCTAAGGCTAAGTAAAACTAAGACATCAAATAGAAAGGAAACTAAAAAAGAAGATGTAAAGTTTAGATATGTGGCCTTAAGTCTTTATTTACTTTAGGCTCTACAGAACAGGAGTTTTAAAATCAATTTGAAATATCTGAGTACCTGAGTACCACAATAGGACCGAATAATTATTTTGATACACCCCTGTCTTGGTAGAAAGGAACAGAAATTAATTTAACCTCTACTGTATATAATTTTGTGATCCTACTTTCACATACCATAAACTCAATTCACGTTCACTGCTGTTTTTCTATTTCATATTGTTTATGGAAGCATACTGCAGGGGGGAAAAAAAGAAAACCATGAAAAAAACAAACCAAGAAAAGAAATTATTACCAGGCTGGAGCAAAGTAATAGAGTAAGAAGATTGTCTCAGACTTCATTTAATGTCTTATTTATGACTTATAGTTGTTTTCTTAACTTGCCTGCAAGGTACATGAATAAATACAAGTCAGAAAGCTGTTATAATATACATAAATATTTATTCAAATGCAGTAATTTTTCTGTCTGATAACTACCACTACAACAGACTTGAAAAGGTTTTTAGTTTGAAAAGTTGCACGTTCCTGGATTTTAGTAGTATTTTTTCTCCTTTCCTCTTCAGTTTTATCAAAATAATTCATTTTGGAAAATGGCTGATGAATGTTCATGAAAAAATATGCATATGGAACAACTTTATGAAATTGTAAGTTGAAAAGCATTGTACTGCTGGAATATGCTTATATTTCTTGACTCTCATGTCTAAGGGCAACAGTTTTCATGCAAAACAAACAAACCGATAGGTTTCAGGCTGTTCCTGCTGGATTTTATTGGGCTTTACTTGGAAAAAAATGAGGAATGCCTACTTTGAGATTTACAAAAATATGATACACAAGCAAAACCTTCTACTCATTTTGTTTTAAAATGCCATGTGAGTAGATTCAGCTATATAAACTCAGAACTCTTCATAGAGAAAGATTTTTCATAGACCAAAGCAAGATGTCAACATGACAAGTTCATTGTGCTACCCATCCAAAATTAGTTACTTTCACAGTAGTATTTTCAGTGGTAAATCTCTGTTCTTGCATATCATCAGCTCCCTGGAAAAAAAACCCCACTGAGATAGAAATAAGAGCACTCAATTCTTTTTAAAATTAATTAGATTATTTATAGTTTATTGTTACTCACACTTAGAAATCACCTTTTGGTATCTGATGTGTATTTTTTTTTCTAGAATAAAGATTGCAAAGATTGAATTAAAAAGATGTTGTAGGGACTCTGAGGATGATTTAAATGATCACTACCAGAATAAAAATCACAAGTAGTTATTGGAGGTTAAAGTAGTTTGTGACCTGAGCTCCAAAGAAAAGAATGTAGTAAGTCGGGACTTTGGTCAAGAAATATGATCACAAGCTTAAAAAAACAGTAAGCCTGTACTGCAAAAAGAATTTAGGACAAAGGTGGAATTTGACACAGGAATGCAGCTTCAAACAAGTTGCTAACTAGCTCTCAAGAGTATCCCAAAGGCTTAAATATAACTCATGGGCTAGCTCTTATCACCTCTTCAACTTGATCAGGCATGGCAAGTCCTTAGTCTCAAAAATGACTGATTTGGGCCCCATTGGCTGAGAAGCCAGGTGAACTTAACCATTATTGACAATAAAGATCAAGATCACTTATTCACAAAATCTTTTAAATAAGTTTTGTGAGTAGAATTGTTAAATTCATTGTTTTCATCAGGCAAAAATATGTGACATACTTACATGGCTCACTGCATACATTTAGATTTGCCACTTATTTAAAACAAATTCCATGTTTCTATCCATAAGCACCAATAGGTAACTCATTCCACATAAAGCATATTACGTGGAATACAAAAACGTGGCAGTATCTACTTTGGTCTGTAGAAAGCCTTACAAAATGGTACATTCACAAAACGGTGAATTATCATTATATCATGTTTATTCCAAGAAGGGACTAGATGAGTTAATGACATTTCATTATCAGTATTAATTAATTGTATTAACTCTGCTGCAGATCAGTTTAGCGATAAGGTTTTCACCAATGGTGCTATAAAATCTAATATCGGATGGAAAAGGGCAGTTTCCTAAAGAAGAGGCAAAGTTCCCAACGGAGAGAGAAAAAGAGGGATTGAGAGAATAAAGAGCAGAAATGGTAAGTTAACAATGAGCACACTCACTTATTAATGATGCTGAGTGTAACCATAGCGTACTAAAGAAATAATAATGACTAAATATTTAGTTGCTACAGTTACTATCCTTGATCTTTCTGTGAACCTCCCAAAGTGACAGTGGTAAGCACTGCTACGGATCAAGGCCAATTTTGCACTTTTGCCCATGGACCATAATTAAAATAGATTAATGAATAAGGAAATGCCTGTGGAAAGAGATCAGTCTTACAACATTTCCCAAAGGTTGTAAGTTTTTTTTCAAGACTAAACTGTAGTTTAAATCTGGCCACTTACTGTAGATTCTTCCCTTTACAGCATATTTTTTCACTGCAGAGAAGCCAGCTGAGCATGCATTCCAGTGAGATAGAGACACTATTACTCATACTCATAGTTTGGCTTATAATAGCCTTGATTATATGGGCATCATTGTTTTCAGTGGCATAAAAGGATCTTGTCGCTGTGCTTGCATAATGCAAACTGTTTCCTTTTAGGAACCCATGGAAACAAAACTGTAGATGGAAAGGATTATTATGAATTTTAGATCTACCCCAATGGGTTCTTTCTGTACTTTTTCTGAGAAGACATTTTTCTTGTGGTTTCTACCTACCATTGGTTATATAATTTCAGCTGGATTTCATTGCCTCTGCCTGAATTACCATGAAGGACCACCATATACTTTTAATGAGAGGGTGTTTTTTCACTCCAGATACACTTGTACCTCATATCTGAAACTGACTTAGTGGGATGAAATGAAGAAACAAAATTTTTCACATTTTTCATCAATACTATGTGTTACTATTCAAAAGAGAAAAAAGGACAGACTGGCAGAAACAGCAAATTACAACCCCAGAGTAACACTGAGTACACAGACGATGCTTCTTGATTTTTTGCGGTGACATCAGCTTCTATCAGTTCTTGCCAATTCTGTCTCTATCTGATTGGAAGCAGACAATGCATTCTGATTCTTACTAATTCCCGGCTTCTTCAGGTAAAGTTTTGATTTCTGGTTCATTTTTACATCCTTGTTAAAAAACTTCTGTGTTTGTACGTGTGCGTTTTGTTTTTCAACAAGTATATCTGACACCTCTCTGACTGCATAATTTCTTTGTATTCTGATTTGTTCTGTTATAAAGGAAATATCATAAGAATATATATATATATAATTTGAGTGCTACATAAATGAACACTATACAGCACCATATCTTGAACTTTCATGAATCTGAATAGCTCCATGGGCATTTATGACCTAATCAGCACCCCCTAGGAACTGGCTATTATGTATGTTGATCCTTCACAAATAAATAATGAAGAAGACAAGGCCATTCTATATATCACAGCCTCAGGTTTCCCTACAACGTGTTTATTATGAAGGCATATGGAAGGACGGTTTTCTTTCACCTCTGTGTTCCCCTGTTTCTGAGGTTAATCTAAATTATACAAGTAACTAGCAATCTCAGATGGAGATCAATGGTGAATGAGGCATTCTCATAAAATTCTTTCACTGGCTGCTTACACCACTACAAACACTTTTATTGAGAGAATTCTCAATTCTGACTATTTTGCCCTGACAAATCAGTGGAAGGAACAATAGTCTGAAGGACGGTAAGGCCTACCAATTACTGATTTACATTACTTACTGTGAATGGACAGATGTCTTGGAGACGTAATTTTACACAAGCACATAATATATTCTGAGCTAGATAAGATATCTGAGGTTATGGGTTCATTATAACATCTCAAAAAATAACACAGTGCTGAACAGCCATAAAAACCAAACCAAGCCATGGTGAGCGCACTAGTGATAAGTACTATTCGTTGTTGGATAGAATATTCTACCATGGCCAAGGCCATTATTTCCTAACAGAAACATGGGTTTTGAAGACCATAGTCTAACACAAAATCTCAAAGGGAGCTGCAAAAGATAATTTGATTATTTGCTTTTGATTTTATCATTTAAAGGACATTATTCCAAAGTTAAAGAAAAAGTAGAGGGAAGTTGGAATTTTAGGAATTTTGCAGGCCTGGTGACCTTTTTTCTAACTCCGAGAAGACATTGTTGAAATAGCAAGATCAGAGAGAAAGATAATAGAATGACACAGGGACTCAAGGATTTTAGTTATTTAGAACCACAAAATTAGTGATGTCACTTTCCTTAAATGGAGGATTTCCCTACTCTTGGCACATAGGAGATCAGTTCATGTTGCAGTGGTTGGTGCCACATTGGGATTAAATATTTTCAAGTTCTGCATGCTTTTTCAAATATCTCTCTACTTGTTCATAAAATTGAATGTATGCAGTTTGTATACTTCTTATTGCTTAGCTTGGCTTCTGATTTCCTTTTAACAATGGAAGATGCTGTCTGCCTAACACAAGGACACGTATTCAGAAACCACAAAAGTGGATATTCCTGTTAATACATTTCCTTAAAATGCTGCTTTTTACAAAAAGCAATTACAATTGTATATGAAATGAATCTGATGTTCAGTGTACTCTTGATACTAGCACAGACATTCAGATTCTCGCTTAAACAAATTTAGCTTAAGTGGAAATTTTTGTGTAGTCAAAGGAATTTCTCATGTGATTTTTCTGTAATTTCTGTTTCAGAATAGCTATGATAGACTTTCTGTGGTGATTTCAGCTTACCTGATCCTACAAGTGTGAAAAAAATTAGTAAAACAGAAATAAATTTGGGCTTCCCTCCTGTTTTTGTGCAATGTTGGAACTTGATATTCCGATTAGTTCCGATCTCATCTGAATTACCTACTTCTCTCTCGGAAAGAAAATGCACTTTGCTTATTTGGCTAAAGTCTGCATGGCCTTTAACTTCTTTGTTCCCAACTCTTCGACCTCATCCCCACCCCAAGCACTGCAGGAGGCATGGGGAATGGGGGTTGCAGTCAGTTCTTAACATCACATTGCTGCCGCTCCTTCCTCCTCACACATTTCCTCTGCTGCAGCGTGGGTCCTTTTCAATCCTTCAGGAAAAGGCTGCTTCTGAAAAGATTTAGTGTGGATCCCCCATGGGTCACAGGTCCTGCCAGAAAACTTGCTCCTGTATGGCCTCCTCTCCATGGGCTGCAGTTCCTGCCAGGGGATGACTCCAGCCTGGGCTCTCATTGAGCTGTAGTTTCCTCCAGGCATATCCACCTGCTGCAACATGGGGTCCTCCATGGGGTGCAGAGGGGACAACCTGCTTCACCACGGTCTTCTCTGTGGGCTGCAGGGGAACCTCTGCTCCAGTGCTTGGAACTCCTCCTCCCCTTCCTTCCTCACTACTTTGGTGTCTGTAGGGCTGTTTCTCTCACATTTTCCTCACTCTTCTCTCTTACAGCTGCTGTGCAGCATTTTTAAACTTTTCTTAAATATTTTATGACAGAAGCAACACCAGCATCACTGATGGGCTCAGCTTTGGCCAGTGATGGGTCTGTTTTGGAACCGGCTGTGTGCCGCACACGGGCAGCCCTTAGTCTCTTCTCATAGAGGCCACCCCGTTACCAAACCTTGCCAAGTAAACCCAATACAGTAGTATAGAGAACTGGCTGTGTAGGTCTTACAATATTATCCTTGTCTAAGTTAATCTATTAAAGCCAGTTTTTATGCAACTTAAGTCCAGTGGAGTTTTGTCAAGAGCTGTAACTGGAATAAAAATAAGATATTCTAACTGTCTTTATTATCAGAAAGGTCCTATACATTCATATTTCATTATAAACAGCTGAAAAAAGATTTAAAATATTTCTACATGCTTCTAAGGAAAAAATGTTTTACCTAGGATCTTACCAATAGACTACTTGGACCATGTTATTACAGAGAGAGTAGACATGGATTTGCAAAGCATCTGTACCTTAGGACATGATCTTCTTAAATGATCATTTAGGAAGAGAGCAGATGTCCCAGTCCAGCTAGAATTCATTTGGAGATCTTGTTCTGACACATAATTACATAAATTTCTGTCTAATTATCAAGATACATATATTGAACAATGCAATGAATGATTGAGAACCTGAAGGTGTTTCTAAGCTTCACTGACTGCATGAACCATAAAGGATGACTCTAAGGCTGAAGAGTGCTGGAGACCACTGAGGGTCTGATGCTCATACCTGAAATATGATTTATGCTTCTGCCCGAAGCCATTCAGGAACAAAGTGAGATAAACAAATAATAGGACTTAGTAGGTGCAAATCATCTGTGCATTTCTATTGTAGAATATCAAAGTTTGTCTTGTGACATGGGAAATCTTAATAAGGCAAAGCATACTGTGACTCCAACTGTCAAGAAATATGATTTATAGCTTTGTAGGGAATTTATTAAACTACCTGAACTCTCTGAACCAGCCATTCTTATCTGAATACATTGTAGGCTTAGTCTTGGGAAAGCAGCTGCCAGATGAGTTCAGGAAATTCACCAAGATGGGGATTAGGATTGATAAATGACTGTATATGTGCATACAGGATTTAATAGGGTATGGGGGAGGGAAGGAGAAAAGCACAACTATAACTGCTCCTTGTGTGGGGATGTATCATGAACACAGTGGACTACAGTTCATTTCAGCAGCAGGGATTCTATTTAATATTCTTTTTCTGGCATAGAATAGAAGCAGGTGTCTGCACTGACCTCTCTGTATTCTTGGTCAGAAGGTATTTACATGCTTTTGAAACATAACGGAGATGTTAAAATTTTACTTTTGTGTCTGAGATGGTGCAGGGGTATAGCCTATCCAAATAATGTCTCCTCTCTGAATCAGTCTTAGTGCATTTCCAGTGTTGCTAAGAGTGTTGGAGAAGTACTTAATTAAGTATCTCATGCTAACTAATTGTGTCAAGTTCAGCAGTTTTGTCCCTTGTGGCCCTCCTCGAAAAGAGGAATGCATCAGTAGATGCCTGAGGAGAAAGAAATTTAAAAAAAAAAAAAAAAAAAAAAGTAGCAACACATGATGTTTAATTTGGCTAAGATGCAAGGCATATAAAAAAAAATTTAACTTATAAGTGGAAGAAACAACCAGAAAAAATGGGTGTATTTATACAGCTGACAAGGTATATGCCCATCATTTGTTTAAAGGATTTGTAACCTTTATAGATCTTGTTGATTCTCTAAATCCTTCTGGCTACCAGAGCAACAGCTGTTGCTTAGATAGCCTTTGCTTTTTTTTTTTTCTTTTCTCCTTCTCCCTTCAAGTTTGATTATTGCTATGCACTTTCCATGAGATAATACTTTTAAAACATTGGGAAATCTCATGCTAATCATAATTCTTCAGCCCACTTCTAAGACACTGTTTCCCTCCAACCTATTTTCCCTTTTGTTCCACCAGCTGTCCCATGTAACAAATACATCTTAAAGGAAGTTTAAGGTGTTGGGTTTTATCTGAACAAAAAATGTCAAGAATGACAGCCAAGCAGCTAGTTCATTTCACCGCAGTCACTAGCAGCTGGAAGGCAGGGGTAAAACAGAATCATTTCCACAGCAAACTATGATCACATGATACAGAAACAGTCCCATACAGGAGTAATCATCAAAATTTACTTGAAAAATCTGAACAGTGCATTCATATTATTTTCATATTTGTTGTCCAAAGTGTTGTACTAATCAGAATTTTCAGTGACTGAGAAATGTTCACAGAAAGATTTTGAGCCTTATTTCAAGAGCTAATCAGTTTAAGACAGAACAGAAACATGTCCCTATGGTCTTTACATGCATTCACAACCAAACTATTTATCTGGCATTTCAAAACTGAACACTCTCAATACATAATTCAGAAATGACCTGTCTACAGCAGATGTTTTGATAAGAATACTCAGGGTGATTCCAACTGAAAAGTCATAAGCTGCTTGCAGAACCTTTGGGGACTGAAAGGAAAAAATCCAATATGTGTTTACTGTCTGCATTTATACTTTGTACACAAGTACTCCCAAAGCCAAATTCTCTGACCAATTTTTACAGCTGTAAGGGTTCCTTTAGGGTCACTAGTGACATTCCACTTGTTACATATCAAAGGCTGAAAACTCAACTGTGTCTGGCTTATTGATCTCCCTCTTGGACATCTACACATGCACTGTTGACTCTGCAGATGGAGTTCTGTAAGTCTGTCTTACAGATGGTCCACCACAGAAAATCACAGAACCTGGTCCAAATAAAAAGTTCTCCTGTCCCTTCCCCTCCCCACCCTCCCCAAGCTGCCATGGATGGCATACCTTCTCTAAAAGCCCATAGCAGAACAAGATGAGCAGGCTTCTGGATATAAGATAACAGGCAAATTGCCATAGGGTTCACAGCAACGTGGAGACTGCTATCTGGATCATGACCTGTATGAAGAGTGCCTGCCCTTTTTTTTGTCTGTAAAAGAGAGAAAGAGAGAAAATGAAATGTTTCACCACAGTTACAGAAAGGTGAGTTACAAACACCTTGCGACAAGCAACAGATAACTGACTCGGAGGCCACAACACCGGGAACAGTATTGAAAAAAAGAAGAGGTCTTATCCAAAGAAAGCAAATTCCTCAGCATAATAAGGGAGAGGGCTGAAAAAAGAGCTGTCTTCCCAACTGGGTTATAAGGCAGGTATTTCACAGGAAGGCAGTAAGGTTGCTTCCATGCAGCATGTAGCAGTTCACAGCTGCCTTCACTTTTATTGGCTTGGAAGAAAATTAAAGGCATAAAGCTGGAGTTTTCCAGTCTTTTTGAACAGGGACTGCATGCCTTTAGTACTGTACTTAAAAAAAAAAAAAAAGTGATAATGAGTCCATGTTATTAAATATGTGGAAGAACAGTCCAGGATCTGAATTTAAGGTTTATCTGAAAAGCAGTGGAGGACAAGTCGCTCTGGTTTTGCTTATATTGATGCCAAAACATTTTTTAGCAGATTAGAGGAACTAAGTCAGAACACAGACTGTTTTTGTGTTCTTTATCTCTCTCTGGATACTTTGCTTAATGCTCCAGCCTGCATGTGCATATAGTCTTATTAGACTCCAACAGATGGCCTGTATCAAAGTTTTCTTGAAAGAACTGTGACTAATGTGAGCTGGCCCCATTAATCAAGTGTGGTCTGTATGGAAATATTCCCTAGCTGTGAACTGAGTAATTTCAAAAGGCCTGAGTTAGAAAGGACAAGCTTTGTATATGCTCTGTGTGTGTGTGTGCATCTGTGAGGCAGACAGTATTGAAAGTATGTTTTGGGCTTGTTCTTAAGGTGTGCTCTGTAGTCACAGTTTCTTTATATAAGAACTATAAAGTTTACTAACTCGTGTTAATGGATGTTTTTTGGTCTAGGGCTTTTAAAAACAAGGGGGGTTATTTTGGTCGGGTTTTTCTTTTTTAAAAATCTTTCTGCTCTCTTAATTTGATACTCTTTGGGAAGATTCTTAACTCTAAAGCTCTCCCATTGGCAAATGAGGACATAAGTACATTTGGGGAAGGAGAAGTTTGTTCAGTCTATGTCAGGTTTATTGCCCCCCTAAAAAAATAAAATACAGTAAAATAAAATAAAAAACCAATCCAAATCAAACCAAACTAAACTAAAATAAAGTAAAATAAAATTTTATTAAAAAACCCCACAAATATCAAGCGGCTAGAACCCCAGAGAAAATGATGTCGAAGTGAGAAATGCAGAAGGGCTCTGTAACCCATGTTTATGTGCACAAAGGAATATGACTGAAGCATGGGAATAGATAAAAGGTTTATAAATGAAGTGAAGCTGAAATATATATCTTTTCTTTAACAGTTTTTTTATTGGACAGATGCAGATAGTGAAATAGTATAGGATCTCATTCTACAGTTATATATTGATTATGATGTCTGTGTAGTTGGGAGAAGAGTAAAGATGAAGAATCCTTATCCCCATTTTTCCTGGGTGGAAAAAGAGCTGTGTAGGGAGATTTTGTTAAAGAATGGATGCAGAAAACTGCAATTAGGGCTGAACAATGAAACCAGGATACTGTATTGATGTTGCGGCAACAGGCTGTAGAGTCTGCTTCAGAAAAGCAGGGAAAACGAAAGAAAAAGGAGAGGGAAAGAAAACAAGTTTAGGATCTACAATTGGAGCAGCAGAAATTTTCACAGTGGGACTGTGTGCATGAAGCATATAAGGGTTATAGATGAGGAAATGGCATTCTACATTCCCTCCTGGAGGCAGTGATTAGTGAATGCTACAACCCTCACTCGTCATGTAGTAGCTACTCCGCTTGGAACGATATCCCGCTGTCAGTGCACAAACTAGGTAGTGCAGGGCAGGCCATCCTGATCTTGATAGTGTTGTTCATGTTACATTGATCTACTTTTGAAAGCAATGTCAGGAGACCTTAAGCTAGATGGATAACCAGAAGGGGATGAGAATGTATTAAAATCCCACAATGCTTTCTTGACAATGTCACCTCTAGTGGACTCACTAATGCCAAACAGCTGTACTAAAACCAGTGTGAGTCTGGCAGAGAGATGCCCACCTACACATACGCTGAAATGACAGCCTGGAAATGAGATTTTTTTCTGTTTCAAATCCTGTACTGGGCCATTGTAAGAGATCATGAAGGTGAATTTCAACTTCAAAAGTCGTGGTTCTTTAGCAGGTGTCTGTGATGCAATTTCAGAACCATTGTGAGATGGTAGGCATAAATTTAACATCTGCAACATCAGTGTCAAATCCTCACCATAGACAAGAGTCTCTTGGCCATTTATGATTAATGAAGCTTTCATGCTTCTGCTTAGGCCCTACACCATGGTTTCAGCTAAGGCCGAGGCTTACACCATTCAGGAGAGTATGACTTGTGAGATGAAATGTCCTACTGCAGTTGATTATGGTCTCTAAGTTGGTCTGGCTATCCTGACACCCTAATCACTGTCAGATTTGCTGCTCTATCTCTTGTTATTCCCCAACTACATAAGTAATAACTTGGAAAAATGGGACATAATGAAAAATTAATATGGGCATTGAAGGACAGAGGTGGTGTGTAGTAGTGTAGGGTGCAGCAAGGCACAGCACAGATGTCAGAAGACCTTGTATGTCCTGCGGCAAGACAAGTGAGATAGTTAGGTTCCACACTTGAAGGCAGACTATCTGGCATGCTGCGCTACTTTGACTTTGCAGGATACTTCATTCTGCATTCTCCTATGAAAGCAGTCTCAATAGCACTTTACCACATTTAACATAACATTTTAGCACATTGTAAAAGTAGTCCATGAATTTCACTCTGCTACCATTACATTGACAATAGCTCACTCTGCAAATAACCCCACTGAAATACAGTGAGCTGTTTGCTCAGCTCTGTCGAGGACATTATTATTAGCAACATACAACAAGGACAAAACACAGCACTTGTTTTAAGCTCTGTTTCATTTTCTGTCATCAGTTATGAAGACACAATATCCCCATGGGGGTCTGTTTGAAAAATGAACTCTTTTCTACTTAACAAATTTAGCTTATACTGCATTGCTGTGAAGACCACTAACGATAAGATCTAATGGATGCTAAAAAGATTGCTTAAAGATCCTACAATTGTTGTTAGTCAAGTTAGACTGAACTAATGCTGAGAGATGAAGTTGCTAAGATAGTAAAGAAAGAAGGATATTGCTAAGTTATGATCACAGTGATGATGCTGGGGGAGAGGGTGGAGTACAGAGTGACAAATCTGAACGCATTGCTCAAACACGGGAAAATGTATTTGCATTCTGTCCAGCAGTTTGGATTATTGCAGAGATACTGTATAGGTCAATTGAGTTAAATTAATATCCAGGACCAGACTGTTTGCAGTTTTTGAGCCTCAGGAATGCTTCCACCACTGAAAAAATAATTTTAAAAAGTTACCAGGAATATTAAAAAAAAACCCAAACCAATAACTTGTAACATTGCAAAAATTGATGGAGTGGTAAACAACAGTAGATACAAGTCTACTAAACTGACCACTCTCAGTTGCTTGGCAGAAGATATTAATCTGAACTATGCTGAATTTTATATAGCCAAATTCAAGTTCACATAGCTTAAAAGAAGAGGGGAAAAAAAAAAAAAAGGAAAGGAAAAAGAAAGGCTTAGGTCACACTTCATTAGATGGGAAACAATATCCTACAGTGACAATGAGAAGGAACATAGTATCATTGAGATAGCCAGTAGAAAATGACCTTTTAAGACAATGCTGTGCTTAAAAGAGATATTGTTTTACTATATTTAACCATGGCAATTCAGTCATGCTAGAGATGTTGTCCTGAGGAATTTTTTATGAGGTCATCACTGTATACTGTTTTATTGTATACCTTTGGGGGAAAAAAATAAAAATTGAAAAGAATTGCTAAAATGCTAGCCAAAGCATGAAAAACCTGCCTTGTTATGATATTTTTCTTGGGGAAAGAAGGTAAGGAGCTGTTTTAATGAGATTTTCAAAATACCTGGCTGGAAAAGAGTTTATCTGACAGTAAACAGCTTTATAATCTTATAGGAAAAAAGGGCATAACAGAAGGAAAATTTAAAATGGTAATGATAATAATAATAACATACATACTAATAACTTAATAATTTAATAAACTACCTAGTAAAGATGTGGTATTTTTCCCCATCATTTTAAGACAATATCAAGACTTTATAATTTCCTAAAAATATTTAATAGCTCAAGAAATAGTTTGGGATGCTATTTAGAATCATAGAATCA
>VZTQ01010924.1:0-182486 GCA_013400755.1 Pelecanoides urinatrix
GGGGGGCGTGGCCTGGGCGCCTATAAAAGCCTGCGCGGGGCCGGCCGCGCGCGGTGCGTTACGCCACTGGGCAGCTGGCGGCGGTCCCTCACCGGCGCCGCCGCCCCCTCCGCGCTCCGCCGGCCGCCGCCCCCTTCCCTCAGGTGAGGCCCGGCCGCCCCCGCTTCTCACCGGCGGTGGGGGTCTGCGGGTGGGTCAGGGGGACGGGACGGGGCGGCGTGAGGGGAACGTCGGGGTCCGGACTCTGCCGCCGCGGCGGCCGCTCCGTGTGCGCGGGTGGGGGGGGGGCGATACGTGGCAGCGCTCCGCCGCCGGCTCTCCCGGCCGGTGCCCCGGCCCTGCCGGCCGTTACGTAACGGGAGCCGGCAGCCTCCGGAGGGGGGCGGGAGGGCGCCGCCGCGCCGGCAAGGCAAGGCAGGGCCGCGGCGGCCCGCCCGGCGTCCCCGGGCTGGTAGACGAAACAGTGCCGCCTCCTCCTCCCGGCAGCCGCGGGCCGTTCCCTGCGCCCGGCGCTTAAACGGGCAGCTCGGAGTCCCCCCCCGCCCCGAGCCTCGGCACCCTCCCGCCCTCCTCGCCTTTCCCTCCCGGGGGTGCGCGGCGCAGGTGGGCTTTGCGGCACCGCCCGGGCTGCTGGGCAGCCGCCGGGAGCCGGCTGGGCGGCATCTCTCCAGCTGGGGGCTGCTGCTGCTGCTGGGGCTGAATTAAAGGGAGCTGCGTGCAGCTGGTGCCTTTGGAGTTAAGGAGCGCTCGGGCGCTGAAACGATTTCATGCTCGGACAGGTGAAAAGTTACTTTGCATAAGCGCTGGAGGGGCTGCAGCAGTTGTCATACACCGTGTTTGTAACCGCGGGCGCTGTGTGCAGCGATTACATCGTGAGGAGTAAAGCTTGTCTTGATTTTCCTCTCTTTCTGCTACTTTGGGTTGGCTTCAGCCAATTGCGTTATGGAAAACCTATCTTGCATCTAACTTTGCAGTAAGCTGTACCTATGAGCAGGTATCTCGGTAGGACCTAACCTGACTAGAAGGAAAAACTCCAATGTAGAGTCTTGAGGATGCTGTTGAATGAAGAGGAAAAAAAATGTCAGATATGCTTAGAGTAAATCTTCTAGTTTACCTGAGGAGTGGGATGTTCTTAGAGGAAAGATACTTCAGGGTTACAGAGAGAAGATATCAAAAGGATTGCCCAGCATTCAGTTTCACACTTATTTCCCTGCTGAATTTAGTAAGAGGAGATGGAGAGGTGCTCGAGTGCTTAAGTGTTCGCCTACTTTGGATAGGTTAAAGGTTCAGTGCTCGAGGTTTTAATAAACGAAAGAAGCTATTGATTAAAACAAGTAGATAATGTTAAATGCAGCTTCTTACCATGCCAAAGACTATTCAGCTAAGCATGCAAACAGTACTCTGGCAGGGGTGGAAGGTAAAGGTAATGACTTCCCAGTTTGTGCAGGAGGCAGAGGCCTGCTTTTGGGGTAAGAGATGTTCTCTGTCTTGCTATTCTGCACCCATACTACTTGTGGATCATTGTTGGATCTACTTGAATGTCTTGAACCATACTACAAAGCATTTGATTTGACCTAGGGCACTCTGCACTGCTTCTTAACTGTGTGCTGACAGAACCAGTACTGATCTTTTTTTTTCTTCCCCCCCTCCCCGGAACTCAAAGTAACAGGAATATGCCTAAATCTTGCTATGCTGAGAGTGTTAATTCCGCTATTTAAGCAGTGGTTTTGGCTTAGGTAGGCATATATATCTCTTCTAGCTGTTGATTCATTCAGAAGCTAAGAAGCAGCACCATTTCGTGAACTGCTGTCCAGTGTCAGTGCTGTCCTAAGCAGTTCCTGGTCTGTGCTCTTCACGTGGGCTGGTACATCTGATAAACCAAATCAGAAATGAGTCGGGGCGGGGGGGAATCACTACCTCACCTCCCAGCAGAAAATAGCTGATGTGGGTTAGTTCCCTTTGCGAATTCACTGTGCAGCCCTACGCGTGACGGGTGGTCTGCTGGCACAGCTCAGGTGGTAGTGTGGAGGCAGGAGCTGCTGCAGAAACGTCAGTTGAACAACAGGGTTAATGTATGCATTAGGAGCTACGCATTGAGCCAGAAGAGAGAGCGGCTCTCTGACCTGTAGAGATTTAAACATTGTTCCCTAATGAATGGTTTTAAAATCTAGGATTTAAAGCCATTATTTTGAGGCGTGCACATGGATTAGAAATACCCAGTGCGGTTTGAAAAACATAAAGGATAGATAATGAGTAACTCTGTGGACGGAGTGAGGATAAATAGAGGTTTATGGGAGGAAAACTCTGCCTCCATGTTGAGGTTGCTATAGATAAGGAAATTTTTTTTTTTTTTTAAAAAGAAAGGGGTCCAATAAAGTGTACTTGTTGAAAAAACCTGACTTAATTAAATTGTGTCTGTTTAATTGAAGAAAGACTGTAAATAAAGTCTGTGCTGAAACAGCGTCTTTGCTATCGCTTGTGCTGTGTTCCGAGGCAGCGTTCTTGCAATAACTTCAGAATGACTTGCTGTTCCCCTTGAGAGGAGCATGCTTTCTGCTGCTGCAGAATCACCTGCGGGGCTACAGCTTCAGCCTAAAAGAGCTCTTCTCTGCTACCGTTTTTCAGCTGTTGAACATTGGGATTGTCCTGCTTTCTTTATAATCGCTCTTAATATCTGAAAACATTCTGTATATCTCTATAGATATTCTGCTAATCCTTGAGTAGAAGAATAAATAGAAGGATAGCCTCCTGCTTGTTGTGTCTAATAAGACAAGTGTTCCTCTCCATTGCCAGTGTTCTTTGTCTTGGCTTAGAAAGTTAAAACAAGTGGGCTCTGAGAGGGCTGTGTCCGTTCAGTCTTAGTCTGGAAGAAACCAAGGAAAACCTTGCTTCAGTTCCTTGGGTACAAGTCTGTGTACAAACACGCCTGCTCTGTAGTCAGACTCACAAATGTTGTCTTCAAGTTGGCAATAAATGATACTTAAAACACGTCACCTACTTGACTCTCAAATTGATTTTCATCTCTTATTAGATTATTATATTATTTATATATATATAAGATTACTTATATTACAACTTTGTCATTAAAAAGAAGCCTAAAACATGCCATGTTCTTTTGTTAACAGGAATTCTAGAAAACCTTTCTTCTCTCACTGCTTGGATCTTAATTTTAAAACAGCCTTTAAATATAACGTGCTAGGGAACTTAGGGAACTGGATTCTAATGTTCCTGTCCTGTGAGACTACAGCTAAATGTTCTTGGTACTTAGTACTTACTCTGGGAAGGTTCTTTCCTTTTGAGTAATATTTCTAATCACATCATGTCATGAGACTATAACTTGAGTTCTCGTTGAAACTGAAGAGGTTTAGTGCAGTGAGTCGCTATCATTTTTGGTGCTATCCTCTTTGTCCCCCCTAAACTCATTTCAGTTTCACTGATTTTTGGGGGGTGGGGGTGTTGGGTTTTTTTGTTTGTTTTGTTTTGTTTTTTAAAAATACAGTGGGGTACAGTAAGGATTGTGAGAGTGGACCAGTATTTAAATCAAAAGTTGAGGATGTTGGTGATAGAGTTTTGACTCCTGGCCTTGCAGCAGACTTAATTTTGAGGAGGTCACTTATTTCTTACGTAAATAAAGAAGCTGTTTTGGAATTAAGTTAGAGCTGTTCCAGAACAATTCCATGTTGAAGTACATCCTCGGTTTCCATTTTCTATCTTGTTTTCTGGATCCTGGTAAGCAACTGGGAGCTTGGAATTGGCTGTGAGGAGACTTGTATAATAAGCATCTTCAGTTAAATGTTTCAGTCTTTGGTCACCAATTAGCGTGACCTTGATTGTTGTTACCCTCTCTGTAGTTTGTCTTAACTTCACTTTTCCTTCTGCTTGCGTGGATGCTACGTGCACATACACTCTCTTGTGACTCTTGCAGGTTGCTTCTACTTGTAAAGCAGAGCTGAACTCCTTGAAAGTCCTCAAAAAACCCGCCTCTAAGTTTCATCATTTGAAATGCCATTTGTTGTGTATCTCTACCATTCAGGGAATGCTGTGCTGCACTTGGCAGTGTCATTTGTCTAATTGCTGCTTTGTTTTACTAGTATCTTCAATTTGTGTGTTCTTTACTTTTTTTTCCCATTCATTTTTTTGTCTGCTCTGCCATGCTTTACTGTTTCAAAGCTCAGCAAATGTACTTCTTTCGGAAAGACGGAAAGCTCCGGTGTTAAAGCTGTCAGCTGGACTCCCACCTTCTCTGTGTGGGTAGCGGATTCCCTCCTATCCGAGATGCGCGACTGCCATCTCTGTGTTTGACTGATGGACAGGGCTGAGGAGGAGAGTCAGACTGACGGGAATAATGTAGAGAGGATTTTCATCTTGTTTTACTTCATGTCGCTGACAGGAAGAAATTAAGCCTACTTATTTGGCAGCTTGTGCATCCAAGAGATTTCCAGCATCTATCTTAACCGAGCTTTATGTTCTTTGATTTGGGAACCTGTAGCTGATCCTTCTGCAGTAGTTTTGAAAGCTGTGCTACTTAGCAACTGCTGTTAGGGCAGTGAGAGCTTGGCTGGCCGCTGCCTTGGGCTCTGTTTCCAACTCTGAATTCCGTCTGGGAGGGAAGTAACCTTGGGTGGCTGAAAGCTATTACGGAAGTCTGAGTCCTTGCAAATGACGGAAAACTGGGAGACTGCGAAAGGAAGGAAAAATGAAGTTGGAAGTGACCTCTGGACGTCATCTAGCCTAACCTCCTGTTTGAAGTTGGGTGAGCTTGGAAGTTAGATTAGGCTGCGTGCGGGCTTGTCCCATTTAGTTTTGAAATTCTTCCAAGAATGGGAAATCCAGTTTCTCTGGGCAACCTCTTCTAGTGCCTAACTGCTGTCACTGCGAGAAACCTTTTCTTTGTGTACCTACTTAGAATTTCCCTTGTGGCAATTTGTGACCGTTGCCACTCGCTCATTCTGCTGTATGCCTGTGAAGGTCTGAGGAGGGAGTAGGTTTGCAACCGCGGTCGGAGTCAGCCCAGTATTGGAGCAGGCTGTGAAGGCCGGTAGAGAAGAGGAGAAGTTGTTTCCAATGCATGTTCCTCAAACAGGCTTTAAGGCATCATTGTATCGAGTGGGGTAGAAGACTGTCACCAAGAGCCGTAGGTGGAGAGGAGACATCGTTTTCATGACCTTTTTGGTGGTTTTTTTTTGTTCTGTTTGTGTTTTAGAAAAGTTTCATATTGATTAATAGTAAAAAGTAAACTTTCTGAAGCTTTCCTGCATGTCACTGAGTGCGGTAAACAAATAGCTCAATGAATTCTGAGTATTGATAATGTCAGCAAATACTTATCGTGTAGTAGAACTGTTTGTACTTTGTAATTGATTCACAGATGTATTAGCTTGAGTGCTGAATGAGCAGGAGGCACTTGGCTTTCTGCAGAGCAACGTTTGAATTGGGCAGTGTTCTTAATAGGAGTGCAGGTACACATCGCTGTCCTTGAGCATGTGGATACAGCTTCTTTTAAGTAAAGAGTGAAATTTGCGAGCAAGAAAACTTGATCCAGGGGTGACCCATTAATTTAGAGCAATTACTCAATTGAAGCTAGCTCTTGTTTAAGGAGGCGGACATTAGTAACAGAAGAGGGAGGTACAGTTGTATAGATGTTGCCATGATCCCTGGTTTATGCTGAAAACTAGGTGTTACAGGCTGGCTGGAGGGTTGTATGTTTGTTCGTTGTGTTTAGGGCTGGAGTTTCACAAATGGATTAAACCCGTGCTGCTACCAGAAACAAGAATTTTGCCTTCCTTTGCTGTCTTTGGCTGCCAGTTCCTGCCTCCAGATTGCCCTCTGGTACTGGCATGGATGTTACATGGCTATATAGTGAACTGTATCAGAACTGAACCAGGGTGAAATGAGCGTTTTGGGGGGATTTTTTGGGATTAGTTATGTTTGAAATAGTCTGATTTAGCTTGTTGCCTGGCTGCCTGTGGAGGGGATGAGGAGGTGAGGAATGCTGCTGTGGACAGCAGGGCTGGTTTAGAGCAGTGGTGAGGCTGAAGTGCCTGACTCAACCGGGGAAAAAGCAGGACTCCAGGCTCCCCTCCCAATTTTTACTTTACAACTTACTTTCTGCTGGTGAATGTGTAAGAATGTTTCAGCCCTTCAGTTTTGGTCATGTGGATTTCAGATGATTTACAAGAGTTGGCGATTGTGCTGCTTTTCTAGGCTCGTACGAGTTTCCTGTTGTTCCTCTTCGTGCCAGTGAAACTGTGCTTGCCCTGTCCAAGAGGCAGTCCGCAGGGTCAGTAAATCTAAACCCGAGTGCCGCTCTTTTTGCGGTGCTAGAGATGGAAAGAAAAGGAGGGAGCTGCTTCCTGACCCTTCAGGTGCAAGACGAGAAGAGATCCTGCACTCTGGAGTCAAGGGAATGTTTCCTGTGAATGCCTCCGCTTCTGGGTGGGATGATTTTTCTTTGGGTGTGACTTGTGCACTTTGCTGATGTTGTTTACACCTTGTGTGGATGGCACACCTGGTTCTATGGTGTTCACTACCAGTACTGTCAACTCAATCAAAACATACTGCTTTCTTCCCTAAATAGGCCGAGCCACTTTGTAGCTGGATTTGCTTTGTGATGTTTGTTTGTTTCTTTTTCTTTTTTTTCTTCATTAGTTGCCTTGCTGTTGGAAGAGTTGTAAAACAGTTTCTGTTGGCTCTGTTTTAATTTTACTGAGCAGATACAATACATGAGATTTGAAGCTTTCGTGTTTGGAAAAAAGTAAATCTTGTGAATTCCAAGACAGCATAATTACTTTTGAGGTATAGAGTAGCGAGGAAATCCTGGTCTGTTGAAAGGGTTATGGATCTTGAAAGGCTGAGAGCTTGGCAGCTGTTTGTGGGAAAGCGCTGCCTGTAAGCCTGCTATGGACTTATTCAGGGACTAACTATGAACCAGCCGACAAAACCCTTTTGTATCGGGTGTGGAGGCTGGCTTCAGGATGGTGGCAGCTGAAGAGCGGGAGCGCGCACGTAACTTTATGGACTGGTTGCATAGGGTTTTCATTTAGACCTGTTCCACTGGCATCTTTTTGACTGATCAAAGGAACCTTTTTTTTTCATTGGGTGGATGAACTTGATAATACATATTTTAACTTGGTATTATGCTTTTTTTCAGTGTTTGGTCTTGGGTTTTTAGGTACTTTTTGTGAAGCAGCTCTATCTGCAGTGTTAGATGTCAAAAAGATGAGGAGAGCTTGTGAAGACCCTGTCTCCCAGCTATTCTTTCTTTTCTTACCACATAAGACAAAAGTGTAAGAAAGTCTGCAGAAGGGCATCAGTCCTCTGTGAGAGCTGCTCAAGCTTATCAAGATTCTGCTACCTCAAGAACTTCTGCAGCCCCAAGAGATTAAGCTGTCTCTTTTGAAGGTAGATTCAACTCTCAGGTGAATAGGGTTGTTTTACCTACCTTATGTTTCTTTTGTAGGTACGTGGTGAGGTGACAGCTATTGAACTATGGCATTCAACAAGATTTGGTGTACCGTAGCCTTTGGACTTCTGCTGCCTTTTTCTTACGCCCATACGGACTTCTTCACTTCCATTGGTGAGACGTGTTTTGGTGTATATGCTGCATAGCTGAAAGAATTTCCTCATGGCTCTCAAAACTGATTCTGCAATGATGTGTTAATGGCGTGCAAGGCTTTAATTGGTACAGAACTAAATCCACTTACTAGCTCTTACAACCTTATTGACGACTTTCTTTTGGGAGAAACACGCTTTGAGTTAAGTCAGTCCAGTTAGTCTAATGACCCAGGCTAGTCTTTGTATTCATTACATATTCTTATAGGTATTGGATTTTAAACAAAATTTTCGTGTGGACTGTTGCACATATGTGGAAGCAAGCGAAACAGCTGTTGAGGGTACATAATGATACCAGTATGTCAGCGTACTCTTCTGTACATCAGAACTCGGGTTCTGATGGCCTGTGACTCAGCTGAAGATGCGGACTGTATCGCTTCGTGATGAACCAGTTTAGCTGCCTCCTTGCAGGAAATGAAGCAATTATTAATTAATAACAGAGTCTGTTAGGGGACCCATTGAAGTCATGCAAATAATCTTAAAAATAAGGTGCTGGATTAGTCTTGTATATCAAACGTGAAGTCTTTGTGTATTTCTGTAGCTTTGTCTTTATTTGCTCTACATTATGTATGCTTGGATGAAAGATTACTCTGTTGCAACCTATTTCCTTTTCCAAATGAATCCTAAATTAGTTCTAATAATAAATATGTGATATTACGTTAATTTCCATGGCAACAAGCTTGGTCCAACATGAGATTTTTCTCCTTCAAAAAAAAAGGCAAGAAGCCTTACTCAAGTACTCCTTCAGGGTTATTTAAGCAAATGCAGAAGGACTTCAGGGACGAAAGAGTTGAAGAGAGGAAGAACACCTCTGTTCTCAGTTCTTGGGGTTTTGTGTTTCTTCTTTTCTAACCAAACTAATTTGTTTTCTAGGTCATATGACAGACTTAATTAATACAGAAAAAGATCTGGTGGTGTCACTGAAAGATTACATCAAGGCAGAAGAAAGCAAGCTGGAACAGATCAAAAAGTAAGCAGCTTGTTTCATAATGCTAATAGTTAATAACTTGAGTCCACCCTTATGTAAAAAGTGCTTCCCAAGGATGATTAAATTTGTGGAATTTTCCCTCTGAGCAAAGCTTAAACTAGCAGATTTTGCCGGGTTTTTGTCCTAAGTTATTATCTCCGAGCCATTGGTTTGTCTATGCAGCTTTCTAACGATGACATCTAATCAACATGCTTTCTGTACGATACCTTCACTTTAGGACTCCTGCTTGCATGTAATTCCCAAGGGCGTGTAATTCTTTTAATGACAATTTGCTTAGTGGAAACTAAAATCCAAGAAGTCTCCAAATCAGCGTTACAAGGACTGCAATGATAAACTAGATGTAAAAGTGCTAAGAAGCATTGGTGTGGCCATATCGCTCATGAGCGGCTAACTGATGAACAGTAATAACTCGCTACAAGAGCAGAGTCTCTTTCTACATGCTATATTTAGATTTAAAAGTAAAATAAAGCACAATGAAACGTTTTTACTGCTTTTAAAAATAACAAGAGAGACCTGACCGTTGCCATTACTATGTTGCTCGGCTCTATGGGTGTGAGGACCAGAGCCTAATATGTCAGATTTTATCACAGCTAGAAATAAAAATTTTGTATCACTGAACAGGATGGTTTCCTGGCTTTGAAAAATGTGTGTAAGTTTGTCATGAGGATGTTTAAACAGTTTTAGATAGATGCATGAATTTTATTTTAGCCTTTGTGTATTACATTCTACCATCCAGGAAGAAAGATACTTCTGTTGGACTGTATTTATTTTTATCACTTAAAATACAGAGTTGGAATTGCTCACAGGTTTGGAATGTTATAAGCATATTCTTTACAGCTACAAATTAAGATGAGAGCGTGCCGATTGGGCATCCAGAAGTGTGTAAATACAGCTTATCGTATAAGCACTGCAGCTTTGTTTTTATTATATTAGAGGTGCTCGCAGCAAAGTTAAAATAACTGTCGCAGAGAGAGAGAAGAACCTGGAAAAAACACCAGCATCGTGTGCGGTTGTCGGGCTCTGTACTTCGGCTGAAGGATATCGGTAGCTTGCGTTGACTTAAACTCAGTGAAAGTTGGTAATTCACTGAAATGTGGAGGAGGGCTCACACCTTGTGGGTGGCTTGTGGTGGAGGCTTTTTTATGAAACAGAAACTAGTTGAAAGAAATCCTGGCCTTGTGGTTGTGGCTCACGGTTGCGGTGACTTTCAGCGACTCGTTAGGTTTGATAGTCATGCAGTGGGAAATGTACAATGGGTTTGACCGTGTGCAATGTGAATGCACAATTTGTTGAAATTGGTTTCTTCAGTCTTCGGCTTGCTAGAAGCTGGAGTTGGTCCATGGGAGCACTTTGGGCACTCTGGGAGGGAACCCCGTCTCTCACGTTGCTGCTGGCAAGAACTCAGGAGGGGCTGTCAGAGCGTAGGAAAACAGTGAAAGACAGTGTGGGAAGAGCGAATGCAGACAGCAGCACCTTTGACAGTTGTAAACATCGACCTGTCTCAGGTGAAGCGGGCAAACTTAATTCAGGCATACCAAATATTGGAACAAGCTGAATGCCGGCTCGGGTAGAGTTCCCTCCAGGCTGCAGATTTTGTATTTGCTTTATATTGGTGTTGACGTTTGGTATTCTCTGTGGGGTGTGGCTTTTTTAAGGTTAATTTATCCTGTTTCCAGGGCGTTTTTGCATGTCTTCATATTCTAGATCTGCATTGTTTTGGATAAGAAGGGGGAAGTTTGGTTGTTTTGCAGACATGTAGTAGCATAGCGCTGGTGCTACAGCGTGACTGATGGGCTTGCTGACTTGAGACTGGAGCAGACTCCCTGGATGTTTCCGTTAAAACAACAGATGAACAACAGTAGTTGTTGAAAGGTTTGCTTGTTTCAGAGTGCGTTGGAGTTGGGAATGGTTTGTGTCACTGACGGCGTTGAAGAGGTTTGCAGAGTCAGAACTGTAGCACCAGAAGGTTGATCTGGGCTCCTCGTTTGGGAGCATGAGAACTACATGTTTCTTACTTCAAGCTTACAGTATGGAAGGCAGTTTTGTGGTGGGGGGCAAGGGGCTTATCATAGGTTTAGGAGTGTGCGTCTAAATGCAGAATAATTTGAGACAAGTGTTCTGTATTTGAACTACTTTATTGTAAACTTCAGAAAAGGGAGCATTTAAAAAGAAAAGATCAAAAATGTGTGTAAAGCTTTGTTTTTGATTAGTCCTGCATGAAAACTCGTAATGGAACTGCTGGCATACTGCATTTGGTATTTGTAGGAAGGAGTTTGTTCAGCAGTATTCCAACAAAGACCACAAGAGCAACGTAAGATTTAGGCTGCAGCTGAGAAAGAAGATTGAAGGAAAAAAAAAAGGGAAGAAAAGAAAAAAGCTGCTTTTGTTCCTTCTAGGAGAGCTTTATATATAGATAATGTAAGAGCTTACAAGAGCTGGGGTTTTTATTAGCAAAGACTGTTGAGTAGCTTGAAGTCAGTTTTATAGTGTACTGGCAGACTTTTACAAGAGCCTTTAATGAATGTATATTTTCACTATAGATGGGCAGAGAAATTGGATCAGCTGACAGACACTGCTACGAAAGACCCAGAGGGGTTTTTGGGACATCCTGTAAATGCATTCAAGTTGATGAAACGGCTTAACACAGAATGGGGTGAGCTGGAGAGCCTGGTTCTGAAGGACATGTCAGATGGTAAGTGTGCCTGTAGCAAGAACAAGGGTCACGTTATAATTGCATTTACTTGACGGTGTCTTTCACATGTCATGGTTTGAATTACATTTGTAAGTCTGCTTTTGAGGTGCCTTCATAAAAAATAATCCTAGAAAACCTGCCATTTTGTTGTCAGTGTGCTATAATTTGAGCTTTACAAAAATTTAGGAAAACTATGATGTTTAAACTGATAATCTTCTTGGATGCTTTAAATTTTGCAAGGGATCGGGGCTCGCTTCAGGTACTCTCCCGCTTCTTGCAAACTAGTATTTTAGGAAATTTCATCTCTAAGCGTGATGACTCCGTTGAACAGAAAAAAGGGAATGAAACTCTTGAGTGCAAGATGTGGGGCTGTCTTTGAGTATGGTCAAATGCTGTTGCTGCTGATATGCCCAGACTTGTTAAGGTGTAATGGTTCAAAACCTGAGTGTTGGCAGAGACTGAGCGTTTGTGGAACTGATCTGAATTAGTGTAGTAAACACTTTGCTGCCTCTTTTCTTCAGCAAGAGTAGAAGCTCTTCAGTAGGGAACAGGACATAAAATAGTTGACTGTGAAAGACACTTAGCAGCAAGGAAGCTGGCACGATTGTATTTGACTTGTGAGAATCTGTCTTAACAACTAACTAATACCAGGTGTAGGTTTGTTGTAAGAAATGATCAAAAAGTAGAGGTTTCAAACAGATGCAGGGTTAGTCTCTGGTTAGTCTCAGCACATTCAGCTTCCCTGTTGCTGCTGTGAGGGTCTGAATATGCCAACTGAAAAGGCTTTGCACCTTCTAGCCAGAAATCTGGACCAGTGCATCTTAAGTCCTTCTTCTGAAGGGGGGGGGAGGGGACAGGGGAAAAAAGTGGACTGTTTTGTTTTAAGAAAGTTGTCAGGAAAAAGGAAAATATTGGGGGAAGCATAATGTGGTAAAAGAAAGGATGTACAGGAGTGAAAGGATATGGTATTTTTTTAAAGCAGGAACACCATTCCGTAGACTGATAGCGTTATCAGGTCTGAAGAGTTAAAAAGGACTACTGGAGTGTGGCAAAAATCACAAATTTGGCCAGTTCATTATTTTTCGGATGGTTTTGCAGCTGAGCGTCGCATACTACGGTTTTTCTGGTTTTGGTCATGCTGCTTAGTTGTCTGCTGGTGGATATTAGATGAACTTAGTAACCATCATCTTGGCACTGTCCTTAGTTAACACTGTAAAGCTTGTTGCGCTTCTGGATCTTGGAACAGAATAGTTTGAGTAGAAAAGTTACTCTTCTGAAAATGCCAGAGTGGCTGTCAGTTTGTCCAAACTGAGGTCCTTGCGGCGGACTCTGTTGATGCCGTTCCTTTTGGTGGCTGCGTGTACCGGGATGCCGGTTCTGCCCTCGGCTGCCCTCCTGGCTTTCTGGAGTTCTGTTTCCCTCTTCAGCGCAAGCAGCCCACCAGCCTCTTGACTATGCAGAAGCAGAAGGGGAAAAACAGTGTCCGTTCTCCCACTGAAGAGAGGATAATGCACGAGCTCTACAGGAGGGCCCTTCAAGTCACAGCAATAGCAGCGGTTGTGTGTGTGTTCACCAGAGAGGAGTAGGAACCTTTCCTAACAGGGGAGATGATTACATGTGACTCTAATGACCGGGGAACAGTTCCTAGAGATAATTTTTTTTTTACTTTACAGAACCTGCTTGTCTTCTGTTCCATAAACATTACCCTGGTGCTTCTTCAAAAAGCCCCCAAGTTTTTCTTTTTGGTTGTTCCTTTGATATCTTTTCACAAAAAAAAAAAAAAATTGAAATGCTAACTTTTCCACATGCGTCTTGAGTTCAATTCAGAGTTGTGTGAAGATGGATCTTGAGAAAGCTTTTTACCTTTGTGTGTTTCTCAAGTTTCTGTGTAAAAATGTTAACGCCCACATCCACTGAAAGCAGTTAGGTTCATAGTGGCTGCTTAGTTGCCTAAAGTCTTGTCAAAAACTGTTTGCAGTTAGACATCAGCGTTTTTGTTTTTCATCTTTTTATTGACCAGCCTTAATCTTTACACTGCTGTTCTTAGCACTGTTTGGTTTTTCCCTCTTCTAAATTATTTGTAAATTCCGTGTTACTACATGAAAAGCCTTTTGGAAGGCAGGTTGAGTGGAATGGTTGCAAAAACTACCAATATGTTATCCGTAATCTTGCCCATGTGGGGTGGTCTTTTTGTTCTGTGTAATTTTTTTTTTTTAACCTGTTAAGACAAAAATAGTTTCTGTGTGAAACCAAAGGGGTACTTCTGTCCTTTAGAAACAAACTTAGAGCATTTGTTGGTGCTAATAGCTCTTCCTGACTTACTAATGGCCTTTCCTGAAATGTTAGCTTTCAGGGAGTAGGGAGTCATTTCATGCATAGAATTTATAGAAGTCCTGGGACAAAGGAGGCCAAGCGTTTCCCTGTCTTCCCAGGCTTTATCTCCAACATGACTATCCAGCGGCAGTTTTTCCCAAATGATGAAGATCAGACCGGTGCGGCAAAAGCCCTCTTGCGGCTTCAAGACACGTATAATTTGGACACAGACACTCTCTCAAGAGGCAATCTCCCAGGTAAGAGTCATTGATGTTATTTTCGGAAGACGCTGTGAACTTTTACTGAATATCCTGATTATAAGTCATTTGACTGTGTTCCATCTTTAACTGCGTAGTGTGAAGGTAACAATAGGAAAACATTTGAGTTAGCTAGAATTTATGAAAAGTGGCATGATGTGGGTTGTTGAACACAGGTCGATGTAGGTGTTGGTTTTAATTCTGCTACACCTCAAGAGAGAGGAACGTATTGCTTCAGGCTGTGCTGGTGAAGAGGGAGACTGGAAGAGCTGACCCGGTCTTGCATACTGTCGCATCTGTCGGGATATGGTGGTTCTGTTGGAAACTACATCCGCTTGCCCGGTGGGCTTTCTTCTGCCAGCACACTGCCCAAGTCCATGTGGATAAACCGCACTGCACAGAAAGCGAGTTTCTTTCTGAATTGAGACTCTGCTTTGTCCTGTCTTTCTCCTCGCTCTATTCACATGCTTATTTTTGCTTGTGTTAGAACTTGAAAATTTCTCTTTAGTTGAAGTTTGCATCTTTCTTCTAGTTATGGTAAGATAATTTAGTGTTAATAGTTTTTAATAAAAAATCAATAGCAATGAAATTTTGCCTGGGTAAGGATTTTCCTTGTGTTGAAGTAGTTGTGCACTGGCAGATACCTAGTTTTATTGCACAATGTAATGCATTTTAACAAAACAGTTCTATCATTTATAATCCCTTTCTCTCTCATGGATAAGATGGGCCTTTCAGATTAGGAGTGACTTAAGTTTCTTTGAGCTTAAACTTCATGGAGTGTATAAACTGAAAAACAAAAGACAATGCGTACGCAGACTTAAGCTTATGTGGCATTACCCGAGGTAATCTTTGATAGGTTTGTATGCAGGAGAAGACACGCTTCTTTCTTGTTAGAAGACTCTTTCCCTGCTGAGTTTTCCTTGTTTCCTCTGTTCGAAAATAGTACTGTGCCAACTGGCAAAAAGTCAACTCTGTACAATCCATCTGTGTTTTTGCAAGCACTCATTGTGGTCAGATGCCTAATAAAATTAAGGGTAATTGGCTTTATATGTTATGATGTATAACCTTGCTTTTGGGTTTAGTTCAAGACTGTCTCAAAGACCTACAGATTCATTCTAATACAATAAGCACTTCGTTACTGTTTTCTTGAAACAGCACAAAAATACAGGATGAAGTACTTCAGCTGGACGGTTGTTTATCGCTTCTTCTGAAGCAATAAGCTGTCCAGACTGTGTGTAATGAAGTGTAATTGCAGAACCTGAAAGTTCTAGAGTATGAAAGAGAATAGGTTGGCCTCTTCAGAGCTCTGGAGAGGAACATCCCACGTGGTCACTTGTTTGTGCTCCTTGTCTTCCTTCCCAGGGAATTTCTGTTTGGCCAGGTTGCCAAGTTTTGATCAGAATCTTAACTACTGTCGTATCGCTTACTAATTCTCTTTCCTGCACTATGGGCTGTGCTGTTTCTTTGTATTAAGCATCAACCCTATTTGACGATGGCTGTCTTAATCGCCCTTTCAAGAGTTGCCTTTTCACGTGTGGATGTTATGTTGTTTCTAAATGTGCCAGGCTATGGCCCTGCGACCTGTTACCCATTCCAGAGGATCTCTGTCTGAGAGCAGTCCACCGCCACTGCACCCGATTCTCTAATCTTTGTGTTATTCTAGAGTCTTTAGCTTCAGGCTCAGGAAACTGAAGTCACTGGCCACCACAGGATGGACCACAAGGTGCTTAATTAGTGAGCAGAAACAAAGTTGTTCTGTGGGATTTGGCATTTCATGGACTGTCTCTTCAGCTATTTAATCTCTTAAGGCATGTCTTCGACAGAAGAATTCCCCTGTTTGAATGCAGCTGTGGGAGCTGCTATTAGAAATTCAGGATGTATTAAGAGGTAATCAGGAATGTAATTTTAGCTGTAAAACTGGCAGGTCCTGTTTCCTTTTTACAAGATTAAATTTGGTTTTTCATTGGGCCTTAATTTACAGTGGCAAAAATAGGAATCTGTAATTTGCTTACTAGTGCTTTAATCTTTCAGAGGTCTCTTCAAATGTTTCTAAAAATGACTGACTTCAGAAATGTTGAGCAGCTGGGAATTTACTGACTGATGTTTTCTTTTTCCTCCCCCACTAAGTTGTTGCTAACAAGATGTGCTTCGGCAACTTTTTGAAAGCGATAATGCAATGTCTTTGAAAACAGATTTCTGAAACTTCGTATTTGGCTTACTATTGCTCTTGCTCGAAGTGTTTGGGGTTTTGAAGAATGAAGGTTTATTTTATTTTATTTTCCACAAATGGTAAAGACATTTAGCTAGTTGCTGGTATTCTGGCAATGGAAAACTGCATCTAACCGCTGATGTGTTCTGCCAAGGATTTACAGGCTTTAGATACTTAAACTGAGTCTTCAACAAATAGCCACCAGAGAAGGGAGATGTTGAAGAACAGAAATAAACTGTGCTGTGAAGAATAAGAAGTAACTGAACGTTACTCTGAAGACTGGGCTGGAATTCTGTGTAAATTCTGTTTGGTTTGGTTTGGTTTCAATACAGGTGTGAAGCACAAATCCTTTTTAACAGCCGAAGACTGCTTTGAGCTGGGGAAGATTGCCTACACTGAAGCCGACTACTACCACACCGAGCTCTGGATGGAACAAGCTCTGAAACAGTTGGATGAGGGAGAAGTGTCTTCTGCGGATAAAGTCTACATTCTGGACTACCTGAGTTATGCCGTGTATCAGCAGGGGGACCTGGGCAAAGCCATGATGCTCACCAAACGCCTGCTGGAACTGGGTATGCGCGAGAGAGATCCGCAGCGCGCCACCATCTAGCTCTGTGTTTGAGCAGGCGCTAGCTACGCATTGGTACTGAGCAGTGCGGTCCTGCCTGTATTCGGACTTGCATATGGGTTTTTAAAATGGATTATTACTGGTACTACCATTAACACTTCATGTGTAGTTTTCAGTAAAATAAGACTTGTATTACTGTAAAGTGTATTTTGCTACCGTGTTTTCAGATGGACAATTATCGTCTCAACTACTGTGTCAGAAAGTGTCACGGTTAAGGGTTGCTCCTTTCTACTGAAGTATTTTCTGCCTCCTGTCACTGTTGGCTTCTAACCGCTTACCCGTCCTAGTCATTACTGCCTGAAATCTGGTTCTCTTACTATATCTTACTTTCCTGTGTTAAGATTACTTCCCCTTAGGTACAGGCAAGAACAAAATTAATGAAATTGAATCTAAATTGGCGATACCAAAATCTCTGCAGATTATTTAAATGCAAATTAAGCATACTTAAGATTAAAAACTTGGAAAAATAAGAACTACAGAATGCAATACAGCGCGCTAAGATTCTGTCCGTTTTATGAAATACGAAAAGTATTTATGCTTCTGTAAATACTCTACTGATTGACTGTGTAAAGAATGCCGTGGGACGTTCAGAACTAAACCTAATATAGCAAAGGCTAGTGAGAATCATTTATTAACAAACTGCAGCAAATTCTGCAAGTTTAGTGATTGTTAAAGCTTTGTCACCAGAAATCTTAATTCGCATCAGGGAAGTTTTTAGGTTAAAAGCCAGTCATGCTGACCCAGCTGTCTCCCTGTCCCGTTCCTGTTCCCTTGTCTGTCCCTCTCTGGTGAGATCGGCTGGAATGGCCAAATCCTTTTTCTTAGTGCTTGGACCCCTGTGCCTGCTGAGGATCCTGGCCTCACAGTAAGCGGTTTCTTAACTGTGAGTGAGTTGAGCTTAGCTCTGAAAGCTCAGAGCGTGTTTTCCTGCAGATGAGGAAGGATACGTGCATGCTGCAGGCTATCATCGCTTCCAGGTTAGCTCGGAGTCTTAGCTATCCTGAGAATGCTCTCAAACCGGAGTAGATGTTTCTGATTTCTGTTTGAGAAGCGGTAGTGTGCATCTGTTTTCTTTTCCTTTTTGTAAATAGCCTCTTCTGGATACTTCTTCACAAGTTGGAAACTCGCCAGTGATACTTGTCTGTTTCTTTGTCAATAGATCCTGAACATCAAAGAGCAAATGGGAACATGAAATATTTTGAATATATCATGGCTAAAGAAAAAGAAGCAAATAAGTCCAGTACGGATTCGGAAGACCAGGTGGAGAAGGAAACTGAGGTTAAGAAAAAGGATTACCTGCCCGAGAGAAGGAAGTACGAAATGCTGTGCCGTGGGGAGGGTCTCAAAATGGTAAAGTGGAGTAGACTGTTTTCAAATGTATGAAACCAACCGTATCAAAACAATGTCAAGAGTTTGTATGTGGCGGGAAGGCAAGGAAGTTGTTATAGCAGTTGGCTGACCGTGTAGAACTGAGGATTAGCGCGTGTTGGATTTCTTCCCCCTTTCGTTCTGTCCAGTAGGCAAAAAGTAATACTGCCTCAGGCGCTGCGGACTAACTTGGATGCGCTACGTAATTGTAATTAATTGAATAAGGATGCTGGAAGTCTAGATTTACGTATGGAATTGAATGAGGGGGGTTTTTTTAGCGGTAAAATTATTTCGAATAGGACTGTGTAAAGTACTGCTTGTTGCAGTATTACAGAGTGACATTAATGTGCTGGAAGTACTGATTTCTGAAACTTAAAGCACCTCTTCAACTTGTAACATAACATTACGGTAGGGAAAGCGAATTGTTCCCGTCTCTTGTTCTCAGGACATCTTCTGCTTCTTAGAGATATTAACGTCATATGCAAGTTCTCTGACTCTTCCTCCACCTTGCTTTCAGACTCCTCGGAGACAAAAAAGACTCTTCTGCCGCTACTACGACGGAAACAGGAATCCTAGATACATTCTGGGCCCTGTCAAGCAGGAAGATGAGTGGGACAAACCTCGAATTGTTCGCTTCCTTGACATCATCTCCGATGAAGAGATCGAAACTGTGAAAGAACTAGCAAAGCCGAGGGTAAATGCCTTACTCTTCTTTGCCTTTTGGAGTCTTAAATTCCATGTGTAGTTTTCTGTGTGAGTGTGTGTGATTCTGTCTCCTCTTGAATGCGGATGTGCGTGCAGTGTGCTCAGACGTTGCTTTTCTCACCTTGTAGCTCTTGCCGACACACTCTTTGAAGGAGACGGTGGGGAAGCTGGAAATCCTGTGTCATTAAGACGGCCAGGTAGCAGCAGTGCAGGGTTGTCGGACTCTTCTGGCAGACGCAATTTCGGTGCACGCTGTTTCAGATAAGGAGGAGAATGTCCTACAACAGAAAACAAATGTGCTGCAGCTAGGTTGCCTTGAAGTTTGGTTTTCTGGTTTTTGTTTTTTGTTTTTTAAGTCTGTATTTGCCCAAGTTGTGACATGGAGAAGAGTGCCGTCTAGGGAAAGGCAGCCGTTCCTCTGGTCCTGGAATGCCACGTTATTGTACGGATAAGAATGAATGGTTGTATTCTCCATTCAGTGTAAAACTGACTTCTGTCTCCCAGGCTTTGAAGTTGCCCGCGGATGAAAGGGCTTTAAGAGGGCAGTACTTAACCAGCGGTACTCACTTCTTTATTCACAATGCCAGCTCATCAAATCCTGTTTCAGAAACTGGATCCCGAGGTTCTTGTTTCTGCACGCAGAATAATCCAGGGCAGCTCAACTGTCAGAGCGAACTGGAGCGTCGAAGACAGTCGGCAACCTGATGGAGTTGCCTTCTGTATCCGGTCGGTGCGACTCTGCATCTCAAGATGTGCCGTGAAGATGTAGTTAGTTAAATTGAGTTATTTTTCCATCAATTACCAGTTACTTCTAAAATAAGATTTAAACTTGTAGAAATACAATTTTCCTGCTTTTTTCCTTTGTTTTCAGCCTAAATGGCTTTTTGTCCAGAGAGAGCTGAGCAAATGGAGATTAGGGGGATAAGCGCATTAAGTACAGGACAAACGGTTAGCTTGGCCTGCTGCAACGTCAGCCAGCTGTGGGTTATACATGGGCACATCGAGGATGAGGCTGTGGCTGTCCTTGGCCACTGCACTGAGTACTAGGTAGCCTGCAGGCGATTTTAAAGCTTCCTAAAGGCTGATGTGTTGTATTTCTGAGGTAACGTTCTGAACCAGAAGCAAGAAGTACAAGCAGGTCTCTTCGCTTGCCTGTAAAACATCTCTTCCCGCTCTCCTGTCAGGCAGCTTTGCTGCAGGTCTAAAAATCAGAGCCCCGGTTGTTTGTCTGTAGATGATTAAGCCCCTTTGCTGCTGCAAAAGCTCTGGCATTACGTCTGTGGAATATGACTGAATCACTTCTTTATGGAGTCAGCACTGAAAATAAAAACCTGTGACCGTGGCGGTTTTAACTTCTGAACTTGCTGAGATAGTTGTTGTCCTATCAAATGTTTGGCTCGTGGTAAAGGCTTGGAGATTAATAGTTCATTAATGTAGAAGGATCTGTACGCGGTTAGCGTTCCACACGTTTCCTGCTGCCGAGGCCTTGCAGAGCTCAGTAGCGAGAGGATTGTGGGTTTTGAGACTGAAAGGTCATCTCCTCCTTCCCAACGCTGGGGATGTTGCCATCGCCGCCTCTCGGGAGACGGCGCTGTCCGATCCGTGCCCAGCCTTCTGCTGCGCTGGCGGGATGGAGCCTTATTGTTCGGCTCTGGGAGTCTTGCGGGAATTGTAGTTTGTGCCTTGATTCTTATATGCGTCTGCACGGGATGAGAGGAGAGGCAGCATATTCAGGGCTCCCAGTACCCGTTCTTGCTGGTAGGCATGGAGAGGCCTTGATTTACTGAGTTTATTGTAACAGTAGAGAAATACTACTTCTAATCGGTGTGGGACTTGGTATGCCATTTTGTGCCTCGAGTTCCAAAATGTGGAACTTCTTCCAAAATTTGGGCTCTGCAACTGAAGCTTTCCAGTTACGAATGATGGAGAGCGTCCGATAGTTACGTGAATGCAGTTAAATGGCACACATAAGGTTCTGAATCGGAGTATTAATGGATGGCATCAATACGTGAATGCAGTTAAATGGCACACATAAGGTTCTGAATCGGAGTATTAATGGATGGCATCAAGTAAATGGAGCACAGCAGAGGGAAGGGAAGGCCTTGAACCAAGAGTTCTTGCTCTGTGTAACTTAGGAATACAATGTCAATGTGTCCATGGATTAAGCGATTAGTTTGTGTTAGGAGTCGACGTTAAAGGAGTTTGCTTCAGTGCTGCTTTTGGTATAGAAGGAATCAGAGGGGTAGGGTTTTATCCATCTGTCGCTTATATGAGATCTCAAAGTTGCCTGGATTCAATTTAACTCTAAAACTCATCTTACCCGTGCAGGACAGAGTGCTAACAAAGGACCAATTGTACACATGCCATAATTTTGTACCGCTTCCAGCAGTTGTTGCATTGTGAAAAAAATGAAAGCTTGTAGTTTACTTTATTCGGACGGCTGTTTTTCTTGCTACAGAAGTGGAAACGTTATTTCCTGGAAAACGTGATCTTCTCTAACGCTCTGTTTCAAAAAACAAACCAAAAACCCTAAAAAACTCTCTTTTAGTCCAATTGGAGACTCCCCCTCCTTCCCCATCACCGCTTTATGATTTTCCACGCCCTCCATAAAAGACAAACCACCGCAAAAGGTGACCGGGTGGCTCGCGTGGCGGCTTGCGTGACGTTTCCCCGTAGGCTTCTGAATGGTCGGATTGCTGTGATGCAGTATGTGCTTTGTAATGCAACTATTCTGATGGTTCGCTTCACAGCTGAGGCGAGCCACCATTTCAAACCCCATAACAGGAGCCTTGGAGACGGCACATTACAGAATTAGCAAAAGGTAAGAGAGCTCTATGCCAGATGTTTTGGGCCTGTAATGAGTGTGTAGTTCTGCTCATTATGGGGAAAAAAAGAGGTGGTCTAAAAAGACAACTTTGGCTTTGTAGTCCACCGCTTTATTACACGCAGATCTGTAACAGGCTGTTACTGCTGAGTTTCTCAGTCTTTTCCTTCAGCTAGAAGTTCTGGGGGCGTATTTTGATTTCTTCTTTTTCTTTTTTCGGTCACCTTCTCGGGGCGTGTTCTCAAATGATGATCTGTACAAGAAGCAGGTCTTTACGATGGGTGTAAAAAATACATGATGCTACAAAACCTTTGGTAGAATCTAGTGTTTTGGGGTTTTTTAATATTCCCTTCCCCTTGCTCTTCTCACCAACCCAAAATTGTCCTCCCTTTCCTTGTAAAATCTAGCAGACCACTTGAAGTGCTTTTACACGTGTAAGGGATGCTTCAAGTCCCTACTGTGCGTGACAGCTGGAGCGGCACGCAAAACACACGCTCGTTAGTCACGCAGCGTTTCGTTGTCCGAGATAATCCCCTGCTCCTGTCTGGGCTCTTTTGCCTCCTGCTGACACAAATCTGGCAGAACGCGAGCTCGATTTCGCTGGGCTCCTGGTTCTTTCCAGCTTGTCTGTTAAGTACTACGAGTCTTGAATTTAGCCAATGTTTTCCAAAATTGGCTGGCTCTAAAAGAAACCGCCTGCCCCCTGCCCGGCCCCCCCGGGTTTTAATACCGGTGATTAAAGATTGGCCGCGCATTCCGTCAGCGTTAAGCCAAAATTCTGAAAGGAGTTAAACTTCTGGGTGAAGGGGAATTGTCTGCGAAACTCAGCATCGTAAATTACTTGCAGAAAGTCTCTAGTTTAAAACAAAAAAAGACAGAAAAAGAAAAAAATAAAAAGGAGGAAAAAAGTGAAAGGACAATCTAACCAAATTTTTCCAACCAATTTATTTTGATTTGGACATGGCAGCTACAGCTTCTGTTGCCCTTCTAATATTGCTAATTTAAGAGCATTGCATACCATCCAGACCAATCGGAACCCTTTCAAACACCTGTGGCTTGGCGAAAAAGCGGCCTACGAGGTGGGTAAGCCCTTGTCCTTTCTCTTTTTGTAGCTGAGCCGTGCTACTGTTCATGACCCTGAGACTGGGAAACTGACCACAGCACATTACAGAGTCTCTAAGAGGTAAGGGGAACGTCTTCCGAAGGTATACCCACTCCGAGGAAGTCCGTTCTGGGACCGGACTGCTTCGTCTCGAAACGTGGGGCAAATAAGGATTTTGCATAACTTCTACATTCTTAGTCTCTCTTTAGAAGAAAGAGGATGGCCTGCAGCAAACTGCGCTGTCACGTAACAAAGCGAGCGGTCTGCTGAAATAGAAAATAGTTCTGTATCTTAGTGGGAGGCGAGATGGAAGTGCTCTCTTTTGCTTAGCACGGCTTGTCTAGCGCAACTAACGTACTAAAACGTTAGCGCCGCCGGGGTTCTGCTTACGCTAACAAACAGCGGGAAGGGCTGCCTGCGGAGCTCACCTCTGCCGCTCACCTTCGGTATCGATACTCGCTTAAAACTAGGCGCTGCTGCAGTTCGTGGGAATAGTGCAAATTACAGCTAGTTGATAATTTTAAAGACTTTCCTTGTTTAAATGATTGACAGCAGTTGCTGCTTTAATAGAAAACGAGTGGTCTTTCAGCTTCTTTGAACCAAAAAAATTGAAATTAGGATGGCTAGTAGCTTAAGGGTTTTTATCTAGCTATGAATTTCTTTAAAAAGATAAAGGTGTTTCACAATACTGGATCACAAGAAGTCGATTGATTCGGGAATGATAATAACTCTCACGGAAACTAGAAAACCCTTGTAGCTGAAGTCTGATCCTTAAAGCTACGCTTGTTACAAGCAGTGGCAAGTTGAAAGCTTTTATTTTTATACGTTGAAAACTGCCCTGCACCTTCAGCAGCAGCAGGTCGACTTACTCATCAGAGCGCACGCAGGCTGCGGGAGTCCTTTGGAAATTGTCTGGTGAGCTCTTACGTGGTTGCTCCGTAACTTGCCTTCCGCAGGCCCCTCAGAATGACTTCAGGAGCGCACATCTTCCTGTTCGACACGTGTTGCGTTTTGGTTTTTGTTTTCAATTCTGAAGTCTGTCCATGTCCTATCTTTGTGTTATCTGTGACTGCGTATTGTAAAGCAAGCATTTATTCAGTCTCGGGCTTTGTCCTCTGTGACACAGACCAGTCTGGGGCGTTTACTGAAGAAACTTTGTTAATCCATTTGAATGTACCCTCATGGTTTCTGTCAAATCTGATGTGCTCGTAATAGCAATTAGAGCAGGTGACCGGGTTACTAATTGAAATTGAGATGCATAATTGACCCCTATGTAAATAGATGATCCTTAGTAAAAGAACTTTTTATTTAGAGTTTTGATTTTTTGTTAGTGGGAATATGCCTCAAGACTATTGCAGATGCCGCAGTCAGAAGAAGTAGTGCTGGATGACACCCATTGTTCCAAGCCGATTCCCTCGTGAACGTGTGCAGCCGCCGGTGCGGCCGCATCCCGTTTGCCGACACCTTGTCACTGGCTTTGTGACATGGTAAAATAACTATTTCTCTTGGGGCTTTAGTCCAGAATTAACCGTGTGCTGTACCTTGCCTCGGGACTCTGTGATAAAGTACAAGGGCAGCCGTTGTCTGTGAAGCGCTGCCGCCGCTTTGGCGGGGTGTGCTGAGCCTCCTCTCTAGTACCTGCTGAATGAGACCCACAAACGTTTAAGGTTTGGTGCTCAAAACGGTGGCACTCTGGGACTTCCTTCCGACATACCTGAGGAACTCGCAGAATTAAATCAGCTTGTACTGAGCTAAGATTTTTAATTCCGTATCTCACTGGAAACTGGAATTAGAACTGCGAAGAGACATACAAGTAAATGGGGCATAGCACATGGCGCAGTCAGCGAAGGCAATTTTTTGAGGGTAGGAACAGACTTGAGGGTGGAGGGGGACTTCCCTTCTCAGGCTTCCCCCTTGCCTTTGCATTCCTCCATGTGCAGATTGGTTAGGATGTATATACTTCAAAAGAGAACTTGACACCTAAATCTATAGTAGGAGGTAAAAGCCACCCCCAAAAACCCCACACCCCAAGCCAGGCTGCTTTAGAAGGATCGTGTTATTAACACTGGATCGCTGAACTTCCGTTGCGGAACCACTGCTAGAAACATCTTTCTGTCAGAGCTGTGTGAGCTGGTTTGGATTCCAGATGAATCATGGCTCCTCAAAACCAAAAAATGCTTGCTTTATTTTTTTAATAGATGACTGCTTTCTCCCTTCAAACATTCTTTCCTAGCAAATGCGCTTCTAAATTACAGCATTCCTCTCTCTGAGAGGACTACTGTTCGCTGCGCAGTACGTGGCAGGCTGTGTAAAAGGGGGCACCTTGCCAGCAGTACGAGGAGCACCATCGAGCCGTGCTGCGTGCGGTACCAGAATAAGCTCGGCCGCTCTGACACTGCTTTTTAAGAAGCTGCTTTTTCCCCCACCCCCCTTCTCCCAGCAGCCGGTTGGAGCTTTAGCATATGATGTTGAAGTTTCCACTTCAGAAATACCAGTCTGTGCTTTTATTCACTCCCTGTTGCATCTCGACTAGTACTTTTTACATACTGAGTACATTTTCGAAAGTTTTTAAACATAAATGCCAGTGTTTCGTGTGACCGATGACTGTTACAAAAGCAGCGTTTGAAATACTCGGGTGCAGCGCGGGTGTAGCTGAGACTAAGGAGGGAGCCTGCGTAACGCCTGGTACTAGACCGACTAGCGCAGCCGGAGGAGACGAGCTTTTGGGCGCATGAGCCCTTGTATATGTCATGTAGCTCTGGACAGTTGTCTGGGTTTTTTTCCTAATATACTGCTTAATCTGAAATTATTTTTGCATATAAGTATTGCGCTATTAAAAATGTCTAATAAGATACCTGATACAGAATTATAAGAGGGAGGAGTAAATGTAATTACCGATAGCTGTTTGTAATGAATATAGAAATTGTTAAAAGCCAGATCTCGGTGTGAGGAAGAAGAAAAGCAATCCCCCAGCATCAAATTCGGCATGCTAATGAAATTCTTTCAGTTTCTAGAACATATCAGCTTAGTTTGTAGATGTCTTTTTTACGAAGCCAAATACTATGGCTACGAAGCCAATACTTCTACGACACCAAAATACTATGCCTTTGTGTTCAAGCAATTTTGGGTTTTGGTGTGGTAGTTATTAAGGAAATAGCAAATCCTCCTGTAATTGTCTTAAACTGCCACGCTTCTGACTTCCCAGAAATAAGCTTGTCCCTTTTTGTTATGAAGTTTTCTGTCCGTAGTGGACTCGTAGGTGTCAACTGGTCAAAAAATAGGATGGAAAGCTGTTCATGCAAGTTAACTTGTCAGATGAGCAACTGAATTTAACCGATGTGCATTGAAGAATAGAGTTGTGGGTGTTTGCTGAATCGTGCTGAACCTGGGACTATGCGTATATTAAAAAAATGTGCTGAGCACAATTTAAGGCTATTAATTCTGCATCACATACACCACTGGTGAGGGAGTCTTTTTGTTTGTTTGTTTTTTGTTTTTTCCCTCCCCTTCTTCCCCCCACCCCCGACAAGAGCAGGAAAAAAAGATTCCTTTGTGTGAAGGAAGACCTGCTATAAATGCTCTTGAACTGGCACGCACTTACTTTGGTGTCAGCAAGGATTAAGGCTGAGATGAGCAGCAAAGGAGGGCAGTGCAGGACGATTGCTGTATTCTGCAAAGTCGACCAGGCAGAGCCTGCAGTGACAGGAGGCCCTTGTCGTGCACCCTAAACGCAGCGGGCGCGGAGCCCTCCTGAGCTCTGCCCTCACGGAAGCAGATTTCATGACGCTTACCGGGTTAAATCATGCTGTCACTCTTCACATGAAACTGTCCAGCGCTGCACGCCTCCCCCGAAGTTGTGCTCAGCCACCAGCAGCCAGGCTGGCACTTGAAATATGGTTTTGGTTCCCTGTTTCCTCCACCTTTCATAGACTTTCTTTGTATCCTTGGGCAATTAATTTTATTTCTGAAATGCATATAGTACTTTCCCCTTCATGAAAGGATGTAGTATTCTCCCTGTTGAAAGCATTTATTGCAATTCTAAATAACCCACAGAGTAAAAAGCTTGCTTTTTTCTTTCTTTGGGTTTTGGTGTGCCTTTTTTTTTTTCCCTTAAAGCCTTTATGCGTAGACTGGACAGAGGTAGCTGAAGCTTGCGCTTTGTCGGGGCTTTTCTTGTGTATTGAGTGTGAGGTTAGGATTGCTTGTGGGTGTTACCTGTTCAACACGGCTGCGTAGCATGGGGCTGCATAGCTGCTTTTTTTGGGGGGGGGAAATGCTTCATAGAAGTAGTCTTTGCATTCTCCCACCACCTTAAATCAAAGACGGTTGCGTTGTAACACTTCCTTATACTAACAGTGCTCAGAAGTGGATGAGTCTTGGTATGTGTTTGTGCAAGTCTGTCTTGAGAAATCTTATTTCTTTTACCTATAGTTTATTTGTCATTTAAAAAGAAAACAATGCTCGTAGAGATTCTGTAACCTGTGTCAGTGCCTCGTGTCACGTGTCATGCTACTGTTCCTCCCATGTAAAGTGTTTTGGTGTTTTTTTAAAATACAATTTTTTTTATTAAAGAAAACAACCTAAATTTAGTATAGACGTGAAAGTTCACTTGAGTAGAAATACTGTGATGTACTTGCCAGCTAGGCTCTGGGCATAGGTGGTTCTGTCCAACAGACTTGTAAAAGCAGCAGGAACCGCTGATGAGCCCAAAAGGCTGAGTCAGCTGCTAGGAAAAAGGTAGAACTAGCCGTCTCCATTGTCCTGCAAAAACGGGGAACACACGGGGCCCAAATCATCAGTATTATCAGCCATGTTAGTGACTAGTAGGGGACTGCCAAGGTGAAGAGACGAGAGGACCAGGGCGGGTGGCGAGTGTGCCGAGAGAGGCAGAAGAGGGGCAGGTAAAATGAAGGTGCAGTGGCTAGAATGGGACAAGTAAAGCAGCAAGAAATACAAGATCGTGGGAGCAGATGAGTGGTTTGGGAAAAAAAAAAAAAAAAAAAGACAGTGGGTAGATGAAATTGATATTTTTTTCAAAAAGAACAAAATGTTTATCTTGTAAAGAGATCAAAAATGCATTTGTGTGTTTGTTTCCATGAAAGCAACTGGATGTGTTCGGGGCTGGCAAGGGCCCAGCGGGGATGCGCAGAGCTGTGGTTCTACTGAGCTTGTGCCCTTTTCTGCCAAACCCGCTATTCTGGGCACGTGGCCGCTTCTGCAGGACACAGCTGCTGCCCAGTCATGCAGCTTTCGAGAACGAGCAACCACTTCAGAGTAGAAAATGCTACTCTGGGTCTGGGTGAAGGCAGTGAGTCTCCTGTAGAACTGCTGCTCTACCTGTTCATACCCTTTCCCTGCTGACTAGTTTGCCAGGTATTTTAAATTCAGTATTTCTAGCTGAAGAGGTCTAATTTACAGTAGGAGGCAGACATTTTGAAGATATCTTTGGAACTGCAAGGCTGACCTCGCATGTATTTTAAAAAAAAAAAAAAAAAAATTTGGGTTGTGCCCCCCCCCCCCAAAAAAATCTTTCTGTACCTGAAACATGTGCTAAATACCAAATTTGTAATAGGCCGTTTTGGTAGAAATTGTTGAACAGGTTTAGATGGTAAAGAGTTGTATGCCTTCTGCAATTGTTTTCATTTTAGTACCATTGCACAGTTAGGTGGGGGAAAAGGCCAGCTCACATAGACTCTGCGTACGCTAAATAAAGGAACTCACCAAGTGTTGCTTCAAAATGCATGAAATGTGGGTTCTAAATTAGCTGTTTGGAATGTGTAAGAGCAAAAGTGTTTTGTGCCTGTTTTAGAAAACAGGTTGAAGCAGATTTCACTGTTTGGAACATTTTCTTCAGTCACTTGGGAGTCCAGCATGGGAATTAAGGCCCTTAGTTGTAGAGCTTCCTTAAACCAGTGCAGTAAGTGTTCGTTCTAGAAACCACGTTTATTAAATGCAGGCCTTTGTAATGCCCTGGAAATATTTCTGATCACCCTACTAAATTATTGAAAAGTAGGGGGGAAAAAAATTCTCTCAACTTCAGAGTAAATCCAAATGTTGCATTTGTACTGCTAGCTTACTGCCTCGTACTACCATATTTTATTAAATTTTTTCTTTCTTCCCCCCTCCACCCCCCCTTAGTGCTTGGTTGTCTGGATATGAAAGCCCGGTGGTATCTCGCATTAACACAAGGATACAGGACCTAACAGGACTTGATGTCTCCACAGCAGAGGAACTGCAGGTAAACTGTTAGGAGAGTCTGATGATGGTGACTGTCAGTGGGCGTTTTGTGTTGGATGGCTCTGTGTGCAGCACCGTGCGCGCTGGGGCCGTGCCGGTGAGGTAGCCGCAAAAGCTCATTCAACCCAGGGGCAGCTAATTTGATGGCTGGTTTGATTCCAGGCCTCGGGAAGAACGAGTGGTTTTTTTACGCGGAGGATGAAACAAAGTTGTCTTTGCAGCATAGCGCTTACTTTAGTGTGAAATGGCTTTCTGTTGCTGGAGGGAAACGGTAACAACTGAAACTCATGACGTTTGTTGAAGTGGACGTGTAATTCCTTTTTATTTATACTAATAAAACCCAGTTTTGTTGCTGCAGGGGTCAAACTTTGCTGCTGCGGTGATAGTGAAAAGTTTAGCCTGACTGGTACTTCAGGAAAGGGGGAGAGAGAGGATGGTTGTTTAGATTTGCCATCCCATCCTTGGTCCTAGAAGGCCAACAGTGTGTCTGGCGTCTCTGGAATGGGGGAAAGACTGTGACTGTGCATGTAACGAGTAAATTTTATTTCTGAAGTACTTTTATTCATTTGCTTGGGGTTTGTAAATGAACAGCTGCTTCACCGATTCTGAGAAAGCGTTAAGACCTAGAAAGCAGGGCACCTAAAACGTGGTCTCTGAAAGCTGTTGTGCCACTGTGCTACTCCAGCAAGACTCCCGCTGGTAAACTGCCCAGGCATCTGGTTGAAAAGTGAGGTTATGAATACATAGAACAGACAAAAATAAAATGAATTGGCAGAAAGGACAGTGGATCCTCTTTATTGACATAAGAGATCAAAAAGCGATTTAGATTTGAATGATACAAAAGCACCATGACCTATTTTGAAGAGAATATAGCCTGTAAAGTTTCTATAGAAGAAGAATATTTTTCTATCCCGGGGAATACCAGATTCCTTACCCGGCATACGCTGCGCCTTGCGGTGCCAGTCTGGGAGGTGCTGCTGCTCCTGTAGCCAGACGTCTTGGGGCTCCTTGGAGCCTGGGGCTGTCCAGGTCTTCAGCAGTTTCATAAGTTTCACGCTCAGGTTCTACCGCCCGAGAGTCACTAGATGGGACAGCAGCAGGCACTCAGCAACAGGAGGATGTCTGCACCGGTCGGCTGGGGGCGGACGGAAGAGCTTTCGGGGAAAGCTGACGCTGGGGAAGGGAAGGTTCAGCTGCGGCTTTGCTGGGAGCTGGTGTCCAGCCGAGAACCGCGAAGGCAGACTGAAGGGCCGAGACCCTAAAGCTCAGAGTCAGGTTCTGGCCCTACACGGATGAGGAGTCTGGGCGAAGACAGAGCTACGGGTGAATAAACAACCCGCGGGGACTTTGCCACGTACAGTACGGTTTAGCTGACAGAGACTTGCACTTTCCTAGGGCTTGATTTTTAAACTTCATCTATCGAAAGGTTGTAGATGACAGTCAAATTCTTGCCCTTTCTTGTCTGGATGAAATACTGCTTTACTAGATTTTGTGCTTCTCCTTTCACTGTAGGTAGCCAACTACGGAGTAGGAGGCCAGTATGAGCCTCATTTTGATTTTGGAAGGGTAAGTCCTGTTCTCTGTTTCCACCTCTTTCTTCTTCACAAGCACTGTCTTTCTCTTTTTCAGGTGGCAAATTATGGAGTGGGAGGACAGTATGAGCCCCACTTTGACTTTGCACGGGCAAGTAAAGAGATGAAGGAGAGATAGTCACCTGGTGAAGCCTGGGCTGTGGCACAATTTTTTTTCTTTGATGTGTAGTATTAAATTTTGTAGCTCTTCAACTTTTCTAATCTGTGTTAGTGGAGAAAGCCCTCTAAACCACCAGCTGAACTGATAAACATTTTAGGCATTACAGAGCAACGAGGCTTTTCTTCAAAAATATGATGAAAAAAGAATCATTCTGAGGAGGTGACCGATGGCTCTTAACACAGAGCAAAGGGCGTTAGCTTTATTCTCAAGCTGGAGAAACATTTAGAAACATTCTAGCTGGCCAGGGTACTGGCCATTTCGTTTAAAATGTCTGAAGGATATACAGCTAAACCGTACAAAAACTCGGCCTGTGTCTGTCCCGCGCTCCTGACACGTGCGGCAGATGACAGTGACATCAGCTAACGCGCATCCGTGCACTGAAGCTACCGTAGCTGTGTCTGCAGCGAGAGCATTGCTGAACAGCGCAAACCTGGCTGCAGGGGTGAGAGCTTAATGCCCTCTTCGATGAGGAAAGGCTTTGTCGGCAGCGTTAGGAAAACGTGCAGCTTACCGGGTAGGCCTGCGACGTGGAGAGAGAGCCGCTTTCCCCCGAGCGGAGACGCAGGCATCCTGCATGCTGTTGAAGAAATTCTGAAAATACAGGTGCTCTGGTACCGTAGTTCACATGCTGATTGCTAGCACAGTCCTGAAACTGGAAAAAGCCCACCGAGGTCTTCTCGTCTCACCATCCTTATTTTTTTATGTGATTTAAATTCTCAACCTATTTCTGTCGCAGCTGAAATTGCAGACTGCTGGAAATAATGCCACTGAATTCAGTTGGTTATTTATTGGGCGTACTTATGTGTGATTTAACCTTCGGATTAACCTAACGCTGTGAATCCAAGCCACCAACTATTAATCAGAAGCTCTGCTCTGTAAGCACATGCTCCAAAGCATTGCAATGATCAAGTTTTTGTTTGGATGTGCATGGGTTAATTTCTGGAGTCATGATTGCTGAAATTCTGGCATGCACAAATAGCGGTCACAGGGGGTGGGCTGTGAGGTATGACAGAAGTTAGTCTCATAACTCATCAAAATGGGTTTTTTCTTGTGAGTCAAGTGATATAAAAACCTCTCAATTACCCAAGTGGATCTCTCGGCGAGTTTAAGCCTGTCACAAGCTCCTGTTCAGGTTCCTCCCTCCCTTCCAGCTGTAATGAAAGAGCAACAGCAAAGTGCCAGAGCGTGGCACAGAGGAGGCCTCCCCGCTTTGAACGCAGCGCCGGGCTGGCGGCGTCGCAGCCACACCGCGCGCATTCGCCTGCGTTTGGGCAGGGACGTGCCGTACTCCTGTCGAAAGCTTCAGGAACGGCTGCCACAGATGCCCTGCGGCTGGGACCGCGCGCTGCTTAACGAATCGCTCTAATTTTTAACGGCACTCTAAAATGCCTGTGTGCCAGGGAGGAGCGCAGCACACGGAAGGCACCTGCGGCTCCAGCGCGCGGTCGGAAAGGCCGGAGCAGGAAAGGGGGTGAGGGCCACGAAGGCAGCACCGGCCTAAGGGAGTGGGGCCGGCAGCCGCCCTCCAGGCGTGCTCGGAGCCTCCCCTGCGGCAGAGCTCTCGGTGAACCTGGGACTGAAGAGCTGCCCTCCCTGTTTGTTGCTCATCTTGGCCGAGGACAAGAGGGGATAAGTGAGTGTAATCAAATAATAAAGTTTGTGGCTGTGAAGAGGATTTATGTACTCATTTTCAGCCAGCACAGTTTAGCAATTCGTGCTTATGCCCTTCCTGTCCAACAGAATTTTGAAACGCCTGGTTTATTTAAATTAATAGGTACACACATATTGCATTCTCCCCTCCTTCCAAATAGAGGGATTGAATTAATTTTTCTGCATGAGTTTGTTTGCTGCTGGCTCAGCAGCTGTATGTCGTTGGCTCCTCTCAATAATCAAAATGAAATGCTTATGAAATCTGTTTGCTTTTATTCACAGAAAGATGAGCCAGATGCTTTTAAGGAATTGGGAACAGGCAACAGAATTGCCACTTGGTTGTTTTATGTAAGTGTTATATTTCTGCCATGTGCTAGTGCCAAAAATATCACTGCATATTCTATATACCATTGAATAATTCCATTACTGTTTTTTACTGAAGTGACTTGCAAATGAAGGCAGCCACTAACTTAGCGGTAATACGTACGGGGTCTCTTCTGACCCGTAAGTAATGCTTCCTCCATGTGTTCCTACGGAGGGTTTTTCCCTCAAAGTTGAGCGTCAGCTTAAATTGTTTGAGTGTCTATTCCTTGTATATCTGCAGCGGTATTTATAGCATGCTCATTGCCAAAACACTTGAGCATGTAACATTCGGGGACGAGGCTGGCTGTTGCCCTTCGAACAAAGTGGGCGGGTTTCAGCCTGTTTTAAGGCTGTTAATCACGCAGCCTTTGCTCTCTAATTGGGAGGTAGAAATTAAGTTGTTCAATAAGCTATTTTTATTTCACTAAAACGTGACACTTGGGAACGTATCGGCTTGCAACTTACCTGTGCCTCTTCCCACCTTCTCAGATGAGCGATGTGTCAGCAGGGGGAGCTACTGTCTTTCCTGAAGTAGGAGCTAGTGTTTGGCCTAAAAAGGTAAGCAGGGTTTTTTATCCAGAGTGACCACTCCTCTCTCTGCCTATTAAAAAATGTAGCAGATGTACAAACGTTTAAAAAGAAGCTTTAAAATGAGTTTATATGAAGAAGATTAGAGACTTCTCATGGGAGCACAGAGGTACTTACAATTAAGTGAAGCGACTGGAGTAGTACTGGTGATTGCAAGGGCCTCTGATGTTCTGCGTGTTAACGCATAGTGTTATGTTTTGCACTCAACTGCCTCTGATGCATAGACTTTGCAAAACATTACAACACTTCAAAACACGTTTTGAAAATACTCAAATCGGTAGGTAGGGTTAGCCTCGAGGCGTCTGTAGGGAATTCTCCCTGAAATGGTGTGTTCCTGTTGTTTTTTTCCTTCAGAACAGTCACGAATAAGGTCTGTCTCTGCTGGCTTGCTGCTCATTTTTAGTCAATTATCTTGCTTTCTAAAACTGGTCAGAGTTGAACGAAAGTGGCTTAGGGTTTAAAAAAAATTAACAGCCAAAGTATACATAGACACAGAAAGAGTCAAAGGAGACTCATTCCTTAGGAAAGCAAATGTCAGAATATGGAGAAGAGCCTTTGATTTAAAAGGAACGTCTGAAATATAAATACACATACGTTTGCCTTGTCATTAAGTAAGCCGGTGTGAAAGTGCGTGTCGCTCAGAGCAAAGCGCTGAGGGTTTCCACTGCCATTCCCAGGGAACAGCTGTGTTCTGGTACAATCTCTTTCCAAGCGGAGAAGGAGATTACAGCACGCGGCACGCGGCCTGCCCAGTACTAGTTGGAAACAAATGGGGTAAGTACCCCTCGAGTCTTTCTCGCTGCCTGCGGCCTGGTGGCCAGGGGCTTTGTTGGTGGGTTGTCTTGGTTTTCATTTTCCTCTGGTGGAATAAAAAGCAGCCAGAAATTAGGTCCTTTATAAAGAAATCTATTTTATAGCTATATCCGCTTCATATCTCTCACTATATATATTATGTTATAATAAAATCTGCTACTATATATAATATATATATCTATAAACTACATGTAATACTACATTTACTTTAACAGTCTTCTGTAGTTCTGCAGCTACTGGAAGGTTTTTTCCCTCGGATTTATTAGACCAACTTCACATTTGTGTGTGTGTATTAAAATACTTCAGAAAATTAAGATAATCCTGCGTTTAACTGAAAGCTGGCTAATGGGGTATGTTGAACTTCAATAGAAACATGAGCTAACCAGGTGCAGTGATCAAATACCTTTATGTCTTTGCAGTATCCAATAAATGGCTCCACGAGCGGGGACAGGAATTCCGAAGGCCGTGCACTTTATCAGAGTTGGAATGATGCAGGCTCGTCCTTTGCCTCCTCTGTATTCAGTTTGTGTAAAATGCACACATCTCCTACAGTTTACAATTGACTAACACTCCACTACAGGTTCAGTCTTCAACTACACCGGTGTTTCATCTGTGGACAAAACAAACGTGCTTTTAGTTCCCTTAAAATATCCCCTTACGGTTTTATGAACAGAATATATTAAGGTCTATGAGTATTACAGAAAAAAAAAAGGACAAAATACAGATCAGGGCCACGACTAACAGTGGTGTGTGTCTGGTGTTCCCTTCACCATCGCCCCTCTGATCAGCACGGAAAGCCAGTGATTGTTCGCGTGGAGTCCTCCTCGCAACGGCCAGTCTGCCAAGGGTGGGATGATGTGGTGGGAGGGCTCCCTTCTAAGGAAGGCTGAATTAAACCAGTTCCTATTCCTCAATTTCCAGACCTTCGGCTCCTTGCTTTTCTAGAGTGCCTGACCACTACCGTTGAGAACTGCGGGCATGCTTTGTGTTTCTCTGGCGAACGGGTTATTATCATGTTTCAGCCTGTTTTTCCACTTCCGCAAAAGCCCCAATTTTTAAACTGTCCTTCCTTCTCAGCCTCTGTGGGGAAATTTGGCTCTTAACCTTCAAAACGTGAGCCAGCAGTTACATACGCGTAGATGAGATGCTTCAGCAGTGTTGTCTCAAACACGTGCTTGCGTCAGAGCAGCCTGACAACAATTACAGCCCGTCTTCCGTCCGGTTTTTTTCTTTCATGTTTGTCCACATAAACAAATGCTGCTTTTATTCTGTCTTAGTAGTCAACTCTTACACCTGTTCCTTGGGCAGTGGGGATGGGAATGTTACCATCTTCATGAATCAAAATAATTGTGCCTTAGGACACTGGAATTTCAAATTGGTTATGAGACTTCAGGTGATGAGGTAATACATAGTCCTCACAGAATGCTCTCCACCCTCGTCCTCCCCGTTCTCAAGGTCTTGTGATAAATAGACGGCCTAATTTATAATCCTAAATCTTTTTTAGATGCTTTTTATTTTGCAAATGTGTTTTTCTGCTGCGGATGCTGGCCGCAGGCCGCAGCAGTGACAAGCCTTCAGTCCCGGGGCAGCTGTTTGCAGAGGATGCCAGAGAAAGGTGCCCGCTCCGGAGGGTTTGGCGTTGCTCTGCCTCCGCTGCAGCAAGGCACCTCGCGCCGCCCCCCCGTCCTTGGCTGCCGCTGCCACTCGTGAGCGAGGGAGCGCTGGGAAGGGGCCTCCTCCAGAGGCTCTGGTGCTGCTCCCTTCACTGCTGCTCTTCCCACGAGCCGGGGCCGGAGCCGTTCTGATTCATGCCGCCCACGCAGAAAAAGCGTCCCCAGAGTCAGCGGTGCCCACACTGCAAGAACTCACTCGCAGTGACGTTCAGGGACCTTAGTTTGTGACGAGTCATCCTTACACTGAGATGAAGTTGAAACCTCTGAGGGAGATGAGACTGTGGCTGCCGTAGCTGTTGGACTTTTGTTCTGCTCCTCAGATTCCCGCAGGAGGAATAAGTGCCGTCCCCGCTGCCACGCAGGGTGGGGAGAGGCTGCAGGGAGGTTCGCTTTCCTACGCCCTTTCTCTTCAACAGCAGCAGGGTTTTTAGCAAAACGTCTAAATGTTCCGCTAGCACGAGGACAGGAATCCAAGTGAGCTGCACCAGACTCTACCTAAGCAGTCTGATTTTCTGGATGATGACGGTTTTACTGATTTAGGGGTCAAGCCTGAAGTCTTTACAAAGGAAAAAATTCCAGTTTTAGTTAATTAGATTTTCTGCCTCAACAAAATCTTGAAAATTGAGCCAAAACAGATGAAACCAACTGTTAACACGTTAGAAATACCTCTGGAATACTGAGAATGCAGTTTAAGGTACTATAGTTTGAGAAACTGCACACTTTCAGAAGACACTTTAAAATCTTTGCTGGAAAATGCATTGTTAAATTCCTACTGAGCCTGTTAGCAACGGGACCTACATAACTGTTCATCCTTAGCCCTGCACCTTCTTGCATTTTGCCTGTGCTTTTGGCAGATGTGGAACAAAGTCCATCCAGCACTTAAGATGACAAATAAAAATCGGAAACGGTTCCACCTCATGTCTGTACTGCTCATTCATTCAAAATAGCTGGTACACTAGAGCAGTAGCTGATAAAAAATAGATTCACCAACAGAAGGGGTTATCTGAGCATATTTCTGATTGCTAAATTGTCATCATTAAAACAAACCCATAACATTTCTACTTACCTAAGTTTTCTCCCTTTCAGCCAGTGTCAGACATTCATCTCCATTCCTATCCACGGTTGTCCCTTTCCCAGCTTTTTTACTTTCTTAAGCTCCAAAAAAAGGTAACTGTGGCTGCAGGTACGTCCTGCCGCTTTCCTGCAAGAACGCAATGAACAATGTGGCATTAGGAGTCTTACTTTGGGGCACTAATTTTCTCTCAGTGCCTCTGAGGCGTCTGTAAATGCTTTTAGGAAAGCCAATCCTGCACAGTCAACAAGTACAAAAAGAAATCGATGTCTTGCCTCCACGAACAGGTTTAGAAAACAACATCTAGTTTTGCTACAACAGAAAAGCTATTTTTTTTCTAAAGTGAGCAGAGGAGTTACTTGATGCATTAAAAGAATTAGCTAAAAATTGTAGAATTTACATAAGGTAAAAGAGAAATACTGAATAAAAAGTGTCAGTGACTGCTTTAGGTACTGCTGTAGTGGAAGAAAACACTATGGTCTCTTACATGTTGAATGACGAAAGGAAGGGTTGAAGCAGTGAGAAATCACAGTTTTGTTCTATTGTTAAGCAATGTTTTTTTTCCCCCCCATCTCTGTTCAACCAACACCAAAAGATGAACGACAAGCTTGAGAGAAGTTGTGGCACGTCTGGGGAAGTTTGCTAAACGGTTACCTCCCTCCCCTCAACCACCCTCGAGTACTCCCAGTGTTAAACAGCATTTTAAGAATAGTCTCTAAGAGGCATTGCTTGAGGAGTAAAAATGTTCTAGTGCATGACTTCTTAAAGCAGCGAACTGCTCAATGGCTTGCAGTTCTTCAGGGAAGAAACCAGTTTGTCTTTGGACAGTGGAAAATTTCACTTGGTTTCAAAAAAAATAATCCCTCAGAACTAAAACTCAAGTCTGCTGAGGCACATCAGACCGAAACGTTCCAGATCATTAGAAGAGAAAGGGTAAGCTTATTTTTTTTAAGCTGCAGACAATCCATATTTCCTCCTTCTCCCCTGCGGTAGTGTTCATGCACCTGACAGGAAATGCATAAGGGATGACACAGGTGCTGCTGCTGCTTCCTTCCTGCCTTACCCCCTCATGGCTCAAAGGGCTTTTGGATCAAGAGCGTGGCTCCTGTGTGAATCTATTTTTGTATTAAAGATGATTGAAAACTGTTCGGCTCACAGTGACTGACAATTGAGAAACTGCCTTACTGTTAAATTTTTTGTAATAAAATTTTTAATGTAAAAAAAAAAGGGCTTAAAATAAAAGCCACTGCCATTAGCAGTGAAAAATCCTCCACGTCAAACTCTCCTCGTATATGGCTGTTGTAAATCTGATCACATGGATTTTTATCACCATATGTGTTTCCTGGAAACTGAGCTCACTTGTTTCCCTTCATAATCTAGGCAGGCAGATGCAGGAGATGCTCATACGACAGATTACTATTAAACACGTTCTCGGACCCAAACTCTGTGTCTCAGTTGGAAACACACAGCACTAACGTAAAGTAAAAGGGAGGGCAGATAATGCTGGGCTGAAAGCAAAAATTTACGAAAAGGAGCGGAACTGCTCTTGGGGAGGAGCGTGGCTCAGCCCCTTTGTCTCCCCAACACGCTGATTTATGGCAGTAGCTGGTGTGGGATTTAATAGTGACGTGGGAACCGCACGAACTCCTGGCTCGAAACTCAAAAACGGGCACAGCAAAGGGTCAGCTGCTGAGAGACCCTTTTCCAGAGATGACAAACACTTCCATTTCCTGAAGCCAAGAGGTCAAACAACCAGTTACTCTGAATAGTTCTAGGGAAGGGGAGACTCTCCTGCCACAGACACCAACAGCACGACAGGGACAGACTGACTTACATGGCAGAAGGTCAGGTCGATGTCTTCTCCGGTAATCAAGACTTGTGCAGTTGATACACTACAGCTGTTCCTGTGCTTCACTCTTTCGGAACAGTGGAGCTCATACTTAATTTGTGGTCATCGGGAACCTGCGAAAAAGCATAGCAAGGGCTGGTTAGAAGCCTTGATCCTCTCACCTGTGGCCTGGAGGCTTGCGCTGCTGCTGGAGCACTTGGCTGGCCCTTCGGGAGCTGCCCCACCTTCCCCGTGCAGCCCACAGACCCAGCTGACGTGCTCACAGATTTGGCAGCCACAGGGTAGGAAATAAGTCTAAAGCATACCAGCGTTTTTTTATTTTGGAAACATGAATTGATTCCATCCCCAGCTACTCCGTGCATGCTGCTAAACCGCTGCCGTGCCCCTCTCAGCACAGTGGGCCAACGCCTGGAGAACGGGAGCAGGCGGATGGCTCTGCCCCAGACAACAGGGCTCACTCCAACCCTCTGAGCTTTTTGGGGCATTTGTGGGCTGCCCCAGCCACTTGCCCTGGGGTCACTGTTTCTTCCCTGCTAACGGCTGAAGCGGGGCTGCGCCGTTGCGAATGGGTGGGAGGCTGGTGCTGTCAGCCCGGCCACCGAGCTGCTATTGCCAAGCCAGTGGCGCAGGGGCCGCGTGGGGCGAGATGCGGCGCACAGCCTTCCTTTCTGAGACGAGAGAGGGGCTGCCAGACCTTCTGCGTGTGGCCTGAGGCACCTGCCCGGGATTTGGGGGTGGCCGAGGTGGCCTTTGCCCCCTCCTAGGGAGGAAGGGAAGGATTGTGGTTCAGCCCTGTGCTACTCCTGACCAGTGCTTGTGCACTGTGGCTTCCCAGCATCCTGCCTGGGTATCCGGGGCTCTCCCAGCAGAGCTGCACCCAGAGCAAGACCACGGGGATCGTCACCATGGGAGGAGCCCCGCCTGGGTCAGGACTGCAGCAGCTGCAGCTACACAAGGCAGGGTAGGGACAGGGACAGGGACAAGGCCTGCGAATCGCCGCAGGGCAGGACGAGGTGAAGAGAAGGAAAGCGTCTGACAGCACCAGCGCTGACGGCTGGGGCCCTCCCGGCAGCACAAGGCTGAAGCGATCTGTCCAGGGACTCCTGGAGAGACCGGACCAGAGCGTGAACTTGCGCGCAGCCCCCCTAAGGGAGAGCATCTTCAACCACCCACCCATCCTCCTCCAGCTGCCGGACTCTGACCTGACTCTGCGAGGCACTGGGGCATTTCATCATCGCGCCACATTTCTCATTCCGATAATCAGTGACTCATCTGGCTCCCAAACCAGGCTTTGAACCAACCACAGATTCCCCGCTAACCTTAACCACAAGCTGCCTATTCCCCCAGCTTAGGCCTTGCTTAAACATCAACCAGCAATTCATTGAACTGGCCAAAACTGATAGAAAAAGAGCTCAGTCCCTCAATCCTCTGTCCTCCCCCCTGCCCGCAGCAGAACACAAAGGGAAGGATCCTGGCACAGCGCACGACCACGCGTCTCTGCCTGTGACAGAGTGCTCTGAAAAAGAAATGCAGAAAAGGAGCTGGACCGGCCGCTGCGCTTCCCTCCCAGGAGCCGAGCCCAGGACGCAAGGGTCAGCGTTTGCTCTGGCGTGGCTGATAACGCGAAGCCAAGAGGTTTTTCCAGCTCCATCTGGGATGGGGTTCACTACCATTAGCGTGGGGGTCATGGGCACACACGTCCAGCTGCGCTGCTGCGGGACGGGTGTCTGCCCCGTGCCGTCAGCTCTACCTCCCGTTTGTCAAACGGAGCAGAGCGCCAACAGTCTGAGAGTGTCATTAGGAGCGAGTGACTCATCACAGCCCCAGGGCGGCTCTATATTTAAGCATTACAGAGTCAGAAATGAATGCATGGAGTCAGGAGCTGCTTATCCTGAGGTCAAGACAAGGTTCAGAAACCAGTTGTCAGAGTTCACCATCGTGGCAAACAGCATCTGTGTCTCCCAAATCTTTAGAGAGAGAAAAATTGGCCTAGCGAGGGGGTATTTGCAACCACAGTGCAAGCAAGCTCAGACAACCTGTAGGTACCTGCTGTGCTCATCCACTTCAGGAAGTCCTCACTTCTGCAGCTGTTGAGCCTGAGCAGCAATTCCCTGAGATAACTGTGTGTGGGGGGAGGTGTTGCGTTTGTTTTACTCAACCCTACTTTTTTCCTGGTCTTCAGATCTTGAAGTTTGGGTGCAACCAAGCTATTTGCAGCTGGACTGAAAACGTCTCAGGAGACTGGTGTGGGGAGGGGTGGAAGGAAGGAGGAGGAAGGAAGGAGAGCGGCTCATCCCTGGGGCAGGGCAAAGGGGCTGCCACGTTTTGGGAAAGCAGCTAGACTGCTTTTTTTATTCACAAAGTTTTGCTTCGAGACAACAAGTGATGAACTAGCAGGAAAGTTTCCGACTCCTCTTTTCCCAGGCTCTGCGGTTTGCCAGCTGCTCCCCCCAGCCCTGTTCAGCTTTCCTAACTAATTCCAATTGATTTTGCAAACAGCCCGGGCTCCACGCCCTGGCCAGAGCCACCCCCCTCCAGGCTGCATGTCCTGCGTGGCGCGGCATGGACAGCTCATGCAACAGTCACTGTGTTTTGCATCCTCTGCAGTCCTACCGGCATTTTCTCCCTCTCTGTTTGCGTTCAGCAGCACATGGATCAGCCACCAGGGACTAAGGGGTGATGAAGAAAGCCGTGTTCTGGAATTGCCTCCAGAGCAACCCTTAAAAGGCTCCGCATAAAAGCACGGCACCAAGCACAGCCACCCAGGGGCTCTACACAATGTTTCCAAGCTATTTCTGAATAGCTATTTTGCTCTTTTTTACATTAACTTCTGCCAGGCTGTTTCTAAGGGCGGGGAGCACTAGGACTGCAAACCGGCGTGTCACGCAGGGCAGTGATTCAGCCAACAGAGCCACGAACGGCTCCATTCAGTGCAAGACACAGCGTGGGACTGTTGAACCCGGTTTTCCCTTCACTGGGGCTCCTTGACAATGAATTCCAGGGACAGCAGCCCATTTCCACCCATGACTGACAGACCAGTCCCCAGCACGGTCTGAACAGCAGGACAGGCCCGAGCGCTCCAGTCCTGCCCTGCAAAATGCTCCTGCAGGGGAGTCCTCAGTCCACGAGCGTCCCCGCTGCTTTGTGCCAGCGATGACATCAAGAAAGGCTGACTAGAGGCAGGGACTTGCTGGTTCCCAGGCTTGGGGGAACGCACCATCTAGTAGCAACCTGGCACCTCTGACTCAACCCAAAACATCACCCTAACTTCTCACCAGGCATTACAGTGCTCCCTCCTCCTTGTCTACAGCTTTGGACACTGCCAACCTCCCTTCCCGATGCTCTCTGCCTCTCTCCCTGGGTTCATCTCCCAAAAGACAAAGCTGGTTTGAGGTTGCCTTGGGACCCCCTGCACACCTTTTATGTCCCCTCATCCAGTAGCGCAGCCAAGCTTCCTCCCACGGGCTGGGACAGCGGTGCGCAGCTCCGGCTACGTAACAGCGTTGAGGGAGGCACCACGCAGGTATCGGCTGTGGCTGTACAACCCAATCACCTCCGGCTGCTGACTTGAGGAACCCTCACACCCGCTTCTGAGGGGCACTGAGCATGAACGCGGTGGGCGCCAGAACGGATGCCACAAGAAGGCAGCAGCTGGCTCTGGCTCCACAGCTTTTCACAGGAAAGGGACTTACCAGCTTGTTTGCTCCTCTTCCCCACTTCTTCTCTGACTTACCTGTCTGTGAAACCAAGACTTGGCTGCAGTCCCTCCTCCTCGTCCCACATCTGGAGCACATAGCGCACGGCCGTATGCAGAACAACGCAGGCAGACGGGTCCCGCAGGGCTCTGGTGCTTCAGAAGTAACAATGCAGTGGGGCTGTCTCTCCTGCAAAACAATAAAATGTCAGAATTTGCACTTAGTTTGCCATATATTTGAAAGACCCACTGCCCAGCTTCCCCTTGCCCTCTGGAGACTCTCCGCTCGACAGCCTGGCCACTCAGACAGAAATGACTGCTGAAGTTGGAATCCACAGAGATCTGCAGAGCGGCTGTTTCTGAGAGGCAGTGCTGTGCTGGGACACATCTGAAAAGCTTTCCGAGAGCCTTCCCATGCCGTTTCCCTTCCCTACTCTTTATCGGTGGTTTGAGGTTTTTTTTGCTGTTGGTGTTCATTTGGTTGTTTTCTTTTAATGAGTAACTTCTTTGAAACCTCCACCAGCTGTGCAGGCCCCCGGGTCCTGGCAGGCCAGTCCCACCCCAGAGCCAGGACCTGCAGCTCCCCCACAAGCCCGTTACCTGACTTGGGTTTCCAGCCCTTCCTCGCTCTGGGCCACCCATGCTACATGTTTAATTCGGCAACGCTGGCGTTACGCAAAAGCTGTAACAAGCAGCCATCTAACATCAGCCTTCAGGAGTCCCATCAAAGGCAAATACTCATCTACGTCATTGATCCTGTATCGGGAGGGGACATACCAAGGGATTGCCCCGAATGCAGCGGTTCTACACCCAAACTACTCCTAGCTGCTGGATCAACCCCTGCGAGCCCCAGAGGGTGCTCCTCTAGCCATAGCAGAGCAGGACACGGGCTCTCCGCCACCCTTTTCTGTCCCGGGCGTGCTCCTGCAAGGCAGCCTGCTCTGGGCGCGCAGGCATGGGAAGCCCCTTCACAGGACAAGCGTGTCAGCCCTGCGGTCCCACAGGTTTTGCCAGGAGCCACCCCCCACAGCAGCTGGGCTGGGTGGGTGTCTCGTCCCACCCCAGTACATGCCCAGGAGGGCCCAGGAAAAAGGCGAGGGGTGCTCCTCAGTCTGCTGCTGATCTATTACTCCCATTGCCTGAGCAGCAGAAATTTTGGACAAAGAGATACTCTTCATCTCCCAACAGGTTGGGGAGAGAGGGGGGCAGCCCATGCGGTGCCTCGGTGGGGTGGGCAGAGGGTCTCCCATGTGCGGCACAACCTGGGCAGACAGACCCCGCTCAGCACCCCAGGGAGCGGTCCCTTTTGGGGAAGCCGAAGCCCTGGTGCCGCAGGGGCTGCGCCTGTTCCAGCGGGATTGTGCAAACTCAAACCCCGGAGTTTCTCTGCGAGACGAACTTGGTCCAAATCTCCATGGTGCACTTTGCACTCTGACTGTGGTGACCTCATACCGGCTCCCTCAGCAGCGTTTAAAGTCCAGGGGAGAGGGGTGCTTACCTGCCTCCTACGCACAACAGCTCGCTCCACTCCTCCCTGCCTGCACATCTGCCTGGACAAGGGCTCCGGGCCCTGGATCTGGACTGCAGCATGCGGCTGCTTTTCGAGGCAGCAGTTCTGTGCCTGACCCTGGGCTTAGGGCAATGCAGCAAGGAAACAACACAGGAGAACACCGTCCACCAAGCTTCCCAAGCAGTCTCATCCTATTCAGAATGGGGCATCGAGGCCCTCCGGGACAGCTTCGAAACAGTTAACGGCTACTTTGACTCCTTCTTGGAACTGCTTGGGGGAAAAAATGGCGTTTGTCAGTACAGATGTCGATACGGTAAGCGAACCTCACTCCCGCTGGCTCCTCTCTTCTTGCCCTTTCCCCTCTTTCCCTCTCGTGCGGGAACTCGCAGCGCTCTCCTTCCCTGAGACCACAGCCAGCTCCAATCCGTGACCTGACCCCTGCTATGCTCGGCACAGAAAAGTCACTGCAGAGAGTCACAACTTCTCTGCTAGCGCCAGCACAGGGACACTGAACCTCCCTCACACCAAGAACAGCCTGATCTTGAAGTCCCTGTGCTGCGTGCAAGGGGGGGACAAGAGGAGAGGACAGAGGTTTTTCAGGAAGGGCGTACAGGCAACCAGGCTGCCCAGGGGCGAGAAGGACCAGGGTAGGTAGCGAGGCCCCGGAGAGGGAGGACGAGCAGCCCGGGCAGACCTGACTCCGAAGGGGTGGTTAGTATTGCCAGCGGCCCTAATCTCAGCAACCTTCGGAGTGTCATTATTCAGCAGTTGCGAGTTGGCTAATAACGTGGGCTGGAGGAGGGGAGGTAACAGGAAGGTAAACGAGACCTGCTGTCACCATGGAGGAACCTTTAGTACTCAAGGCGGAATGAGGCAGCTGCCGCTTGCCTTGGACTTTAGAGTGGTTTACCAAAAAGGAAGAGTTTGGTTTGTCCTGGCAGGACGAAGGGGGTGACATCTCAGGGAGAGCAGGGCAGGAGGAGCGCAGCCAGGGTGGGGGACTGGGCGCGCAGAGGTGCAGCGGGGCAGGCCCCTACGGTGCAGGTCTGTGGGGCACTGGGCAGGCGGAGGCACCGGCAGCACCTGCTGAAACAACCTGTTTGGGAACAGCAAGGAGGTTTCCTACAGACTGTGTCCTCTCCCCAGCCTCCTACAACTGTCCCCGCAGCAATAATGGTCCTCTGTCACCTCACCCTTGCCATCCACATCTGCCCGTCAGCCTCAGCCCTCTTCCCCCCAGCTTCATCCCATGTCCCTAGTGACCGCCTGAGCGGTGAGCACAGAGGCGATTTCAACGCCCTCTCCTTCCCTGGTTTTCACAGACAGAGATTCCATGCTTTGGAAAGATCCCACCGACTCGGTTTCGGTCTGCATGCATCCCATTTCTGCCAGAACACGGGCTGCACGCTGCGCCTCTCCAGCCTGCGCAGGGTTGTCTGTGATGCTCCCCAACAGATGCAGCCGGAGGGAGGCACCTCCCGCCCCTCCCAGCCCGGCAGCGAGGGTGCCGGGAGAAACAGATGGTGCAGGGCTGGGACCCGAGCTCCCTGCAAGGCGAGAGGGCAGATGGGCCACCCTTAGCCAAAGTGGGGCCACAAGGAGAGCTTAAAATCAGCCTTAAAGTTGTTGGGTGTTTTTTGGTTTGTTTTTAAATAATGCATATATATTTGTCCTCCTGCTCCAGCCAGCTCTGCTCCCCAGGCCCCACGCTAACAGCAAAGAGGGAGCGGCAAGCCAGGCCCCTCAGCCCCAGGGACCCGCAGGGAGCCAGGCACCTCAGCCCATCCCCTCAGCCCCACGGTGGCCCTGGTCCCTCAGCCCGGGGCCCCATGGCACTCCCCAGCCAGGGCCGCCTCTCTGCAGCCACGGCTGCTCTGCGGGGCCCATTGGTGGCAGCGTGTGCCCCAGGGGTGCCGTGTCTGAGGAGGAGACCCCCGTGCACACCACGGCATCGCCCCAGCACACAGGATGAGGCCATCTGCCCACCAGGCAGCCCGTCCCCAGGCCCACGCTGTGGCAGCCCCACGCCGTGTCTGACAACCTCCCTTTAGGTCCACACCACGCTCCGAATTCAGAGCAGAAAGGGACTTGCCCTCCTTAACGTAGGGACTGAAAACCCTGGTAGTGGGCATAACGTGGCTGGTACTGCAGTGTGCCTGAGGCTGGGTTTGGGAAGGCTGATACTCAGAGCTCCTTTCAGGGAGTCTCAGGACTCACCAAGTCCTGGAGAAGTCGTCGGTCTTGGGCACATCCTGAGGCTCGGGCTCTCCCTGCCCCTGTCCCCGCTGCCCTGGCCCTGCACTCCGGGCAGGGGCAAGAGCATCTCCACGGAGCAGTGCAAATGTCTGCCTGCTCCCTGAGAGCATCCCGTGTCTTACCGGAGAAATGCTTTACCTAGAAAGGAAAACAAACAAGGACATTGTTAGCCCTGTTCTCGTCCTCTGCTGAACAACTCATTAATCATCGGCTGAAGGAGGAAACTATTGAAACACTGCCCGCGTGCCTCCAAGGGTCTTGCTGGACCATCTGCCTGTGCTGGTCTCTAGCACAGACATTGCAAACTGCAAGTGGAGGGGATGCAGGGACAATCCTAAACCAGTGAGACCAGGCGTCTGTGCCCAGAAGAATGAACACAAACCATCTTTACCATCTTGCTGCTGAATCAGGGCCTGATTGCTTTTTCCCCAGGCATGAAGCAAAAATTATGCCTTCTACTTTCTTTCATTTCAGCCAAGAGACACTGATAATAGCTTATTTTGCCACAACAAAGGTCAGGACTCACCTGTGATTGCCACATCCACCTTCAGCTGAGCACGAAGCACTTGGCTCTTCTGGCTGTAAGACTCTCCTCCTGATTTTTCAGCAGCTAGTGAGGTCTGAAAACAAACAACTTGACGGATTACTCTCTTAAATCAGGACATTAGGGTTACACTAGCATTCGCTAGCAAATACCTCCTCCTCCTTACAAAATCTCTCTGGGCATCTCAAGGCGGGGAACAGCCTGAACGGGATGTACATCCCTTAATAGCTTCCTTCAGTTGTCTGGCCAGGCAGGACTTCAATGCTTTGCCCAGCATTTGGTCCCGAGGGGCTTAAGATGAGGAGGCACATCCAGGCTGTGGGTATAGAGCCTTAAAAGTCAGTCTCTCCAACGCTGTGGTAAGTATGGACAACGTCTGCCCAAAGCCTGCTTGCCTGGGGCAGAGAAATAACAATGGGGTCCCAAGACCATCTATTCACCCAGAAACACATTCGCTTTCCCCCACCAGAGTACCCGTACCGCAGTGTCTGAGACCTCCTGCATCGCCAGCAGCTGTTCTAGCCAGCTGGCTGCTTTCCAGTCTCTTGGCCTAGCTACAACAGCCTGCAGATATTAAAATGCATCAGGGAAACTCGCCTCCCATTAGAAACTCAACTTCAATTCTCCTCTAAGGCCATGCCAACAAGGCAGCACCCTGAAGTATATCTTCTTCCAAAGAACAGGCTTCCTCAGCAATGCTGTGCTTCTGCCCATCAGCACTGCCTTGCAGCCTGCTGCTGGGCAGGTCCTGCTGTGCTTGCAGCTGTCTTCTGGCCTCTCTCCCCAGCGCTGCCCTGCAGCAAGCCTGCAGACCACAACGGGCCCCTGGTGAAACACAGCTAGCAAAGCCCCATCGCAGACCGGCCTGTAAGGATGGACAAGCAGTAAATGATAACAAGAGCACCGAGGCGATGCGCATGTAGAGTCAGGAACACCTATTATTTCTGCTTTGCTTTTGTTTTCCTGTTAGCTAGAAAACAAGATGTAGGAGAGACGTTAACTGCGGTGTCTTGGACTTTATCTAGCTGAGAAAGAGTTCACAAAGGTGCACTTTACAAATGATTAGGCTTTGTTTTTCAGAGAGGAGGGGGGCAGGTTTCCTACAAGAGTGTATCTTGAAGGCAGTTCAATGTTTTGTTGATCACCACAATTCTCGTGTGAGGTTTTTTTTTCTCAGAACACCTTTCTAAGACATTATAATAGCTGTAACTTCAGCTTAATGGAAGGTTTTCTCTGGAAACTCAATTATCTCCATATCCCCAGACAGTCTCACTCCTACTCTGACTTGCCATCTTATCCCATTAATTGACAATATGCTGCAGGCACATAACGTATCGTTAGCAGTATTACAAACAACTCATTAAAATTTGACCCCATCCTGCAAAATCCACCTTGGATTTTGAACTTTCCCCTGCCTCCTACCTCAGTTCAGGAACATTTGAATTCTGAGTCCCAATTCTCACCCCCTTCTAAAAGAGCAACTAGGCTGTGAATTGCACCGAGACCTGGGTGCAGCCCTTCTCTCATTATATTGCTTGGGAGCCTTGGGTTATAGATTCAGCCCATACATAGACATAATTCCTTCTCTCTCTATAGCATAACCACCAAAATAGTGTAACGTGCAATGTGTCATCAACTCGGAAATTATCTTGCGTCACCGTACCTCAACGGACTTAAGTTATGTTTTGGTGCGAGGGTGGTGTGCTGCAACCAACGGATTTGTGCTCTTTGTTTACTGTTAACCCGGCTCTGCCTGCTCAAAATGACAATGCTTTCTGCACCAGAAAATTACATCTGGAGCATGAAGCAGATCTGACCTATCAAAGGGGGCCAAAAAGGCAGAAACACAGTAGTAACTGCTGTACTGAGAAATACCTTCCCACACAAATGCCATCACCCGGTGGTAATGTCAGCTAGAGCGCTTAATCTTGGCTTGCAGACAGCTAAATCCTTGGCGCGTACGGCATTTCTGTAGGATTGGAGAAAATTGGCTATTGGCGTCTCTCAGCTGGACAGGATTTCAGTTTGTTGTTTATTTGTTGCAAATCTGTTGTTTAAACAAAACCGCTCTGGCAATTTTTAATGTAGAAGGTGCTGGGAACATTCCTGTGTAAGACCTTTTGAGGCGTTTGGCTGTGAGGTCTTCTCAAGAACACAGTAGATTTAGGGCTATATTCACCACTGGTACTTTAGGTACCTTGACAGAAAAAAAGGGGAAAAGCGTCTTACATGGTTATCAGTGCTGACAAGAAGATAACAGTGGGAATTGAGTTTAAAAGAACCAACCCTGCCTGAAGGGCTAAATTAGATCTATTTTATGTCTATATAAATTCTCTAGCGGTGCTCAGGGAAGCAGAAACTTAACCTTAGAGGTGATGGACTTACAGAAGGCTCAACTCACACACGTGTTTCCTGGAGGATTCACACAGCTTACAAAGTTTTCCCAGAGCAGGGTTCAAATGTCTTGTTTTAACACCCCACTCTGCATTTGAGATCTCCCTTTTATAAACCCGGCTGGGACAGAAACAGACCAAGCACCGAACACACATCAAGGGACAACACAGAGAAACCCAACTCCATGAGGGGAGGTCTCCACGACTTCTCCAGGGCTTGCACACCTTCAAAGCAAAGTAAACCAGATTAAATTGCTGCTGAAGCTTCTGTTAGCTGACTGTTTGCTGGACTCTTTCTACATTGGGTAAATAATTATTCACAGAGGAAATTCTTGCTCCTCTATGCATATTAAGATGCATAATAAGGGAAGGCAGAGATAAAGGGATAGCAACTATTTGCAAAACGTGGCAGTGCATTACCACATGCAGAAAATGGACCAAGACAACCTCCTACTCAGAGCAAGATCAGACGTGCAAGGTCTAGCACAATTTTGCAGAGATCCACAGCTCACTGACGTTCTGAGAGTGAACTGAGGGTGGAAAGAAATCCCCTTGCTAAGCTAGTAGTTTAGCTAGTAGTTTCTTGGAGGAGTTAACACATCTGGGTGATCCCAGTTGTGCAGAGCTCTCAGGAAGCATGTGAAAAAGCTCCTAGGAGATTTGGGAGGTCTGAGGCACTAGCTCTAGCACGGAGGGCTGCTCAACTGCAAAACCCCACGCTGCAAAGAGGGACTTGCTCATTTGTAAGAGCTAGGGAGAGTCCCAGACCTAGGGACTGGACTCAGACCAGTTTAAACATTTGAAAAGTGCCGGGGATCCAGTTCACACCCAACACAGTGCTCCAGTGGCCATGCCAGAGGACATATGAGCTAAGTCAGGCTCTAGAGCCTCGACAGAACTGATCTGAGAGCAGGGCCAGTGTCTCAGCCAGCTCTACTACCTATCCTTCACTCCCTGCATCTTCTGGAGGAGAAGGAAGTGTTTGGGGATGCAGACCGGAGGGGAGCTGCCTGACACTGCTTACTTTTTGGTGCTACTCTTGGGAAGATCGGCTTTCCTAACATTTTTCCTTTCTTTCTCAGGGAAGGCTCCAATGCCGCGACCTCACTACAAACCCCAAGAACCCAACGGCTGTAGCTCCTATTTTCTGGGGCTCAAGGTACCTGAAAGTGTATGTACTGCCACACCCACCGTTCCCAAATGATGCAATTCTCTAATCATAGTAACCAGTTAATAATACTGGGGAGGGAAAAGGCTTAGCTGGGCTATGCATCGACTGGGTGATGGCTTCTCTTCACAGCTGAAGCCAGAGCTCCAGAAAAGGGAGGAAATAACACTTACGTGCTGTTAGGGGACAAGCGATCTGCCTGGGACTGCCAAAAGACTGCCTGCCGACGGCAAGCAAGGCGAAGGTGTCAGTCTGAGCACTGTCTAACTTACTGTCAGTCAGGGGGTATTAAGATCTCAACTGCTGGTGGCAGCGAAACGGGAATCACGTAGACAGGAGTTACATTTACGAAGGACTGGCCTGTTGCTCTGGTTGTCTTGGTAGGTACCGAAAGAGAAAGTTTCCTGAGCAGGTTAGCACTAGAAGAAGAAAAAGGGGGTGCCTGGCCAAGCAGAGAACTAGTGTGGAGAAACACATTTTTATCAAGGTCCTGATCAATCCCGTGCCCTTGTGATAGGACAGGGAGCACGTTCAATGCCGGGCAGCTCAGTGACAGCATAATGTGCAAACAGCAATACTTGAATGCATTCTCCACATCTGGCCCTTCGTTCCCTCCCATGCCTTTTGCCTCTGCCAAGCACTGAAATAAAACTGTGGGCTTTAATACGGCACCCACTTGTTATTTTAAAGGCAATTAATGAAACCATATTGAAATCACCAGGAAAAGTACTCCCAGGAGGCTCTAAGAGCAGGAATTACTATTTAGCTCACGCATTACTGCTGCCCATGAAGTCTGCAGCAATTAGGCAGATTCCTGCTCTGAAAAACCCTCCCTTTACAGCCCATTTTTCATGTTAGATTAGTTCCTTAAACTACATTTCATTGCAAACCTTGTGGGCATTTCTGCGGTACCTTCTCCTTATGTAGGCAGTCATGAGTGCTGAGCGCAACGAAGAAAAAACTCATCTCCTAAATATTACATGAGGAAGGCCAAAAAGAGGAAGAATTTATAACAAGCTAATGAGTCCAGTCTCCAGGAGACAGGCCTTCTGCCCCATCACACCCATGGTTATTAGTTAAGCTTGCTGCTTACCTCCAAGCGAGCAGAACTCCCCTGACCGAGCTGTACTTGTCCTTGGCCTTGCAAGCGCATCTGTGAGAAATAAGGCATTAATAACACTTACAGCAGATTTATTAGGCCAAGAAGCAGGACTTGTCAGGTTGTGGGAAAATGAGGAAAGAGAAAAGGGACCTTTGCCGCTGCTAGCAAGGACAGGAAGCTCTCCGGTGAGCTCTGACAAATGAGAACTAGCAAATGGTCGTGGAGCGGTTGTTCCCCACCTCTCTACCAGAAGTTAATCCCCAGAAGCGACAGACAGGAGAGAAGGGAATGTGGTCTATCCTGCATTGGACCTGCATTACTCTCACCGCTTTCTTCACACGGCGAGGGAGAAGCATGTTTTCCCTCCTGCTGCCCCAGCTATCGGGGTAACTTCTGGAAAAGAAGCTAGCTGGGCTCTGCAAAAACCTCACCCAGTTTCAGCTGTTGGAATCTGAGGCCAGGAAGCAGCCAAGGGACATTTCTTTTCTCTCTTTCCCCAGCTAGATTTGGGCATCCCTGCCATGACCAAGTGCTGTAACCAGCTGGACATTTGTTACGACACCTGCGGAGCCAACAAATACCGCTGCGATGCCAAGTTCCGCTGGTGCCTCCACTCCATCTGCTCCGACCTCAAGCGCAGCCTTGGGTTCGTCTCCAAGGTGGAAGGTAGGCTTCCCGGCTCGCATCCCCTGCGGAGGGAACAAGCGATGGCAGGGAGGGTAGAGTGTGGGCAGGGAGCCCTTTTCTTGCCAAAACAAACAAAAATCTGCAGTAGGAAGCAGCACATCTGTCCTGCGCCTGTCACAGATGGGTCAGAGCTGAGTGAGAACACATGGCTCCGAGATCTGCACATGCACACACTTCTGTCCCAAGACTGGACACCTAAAATCATTTACATTTAGAAAATATTACAAAACATGTGGAAAGAAGACAAAAAAAACCCCCACCAACAAAAAGCCCCTAGAAGGAATTCCTTCAACCCTTGGATGCCCTCCCTGAGAGTCCAGACACCTTCACAGGAGATCAAAAAACCTTCCAGACCCAGTAAGCCACACCCTGAAACCTGTATGTGGCCAAGGGCCAACAAACTGGGAGAGCCAAGGACAGGGGGTCTCTGGGATGTGGTTCACAGGTAAGAGATGACGATGGCAGCAGGGACACACCACAGTGTGGGTGGTAGCTCAGCCATTGTAAGGAAGATCTGGATTGCTCAGAAGCCCTCTGGCTAACAAAGCTCTTGTGACGTGTCAGCAGCTCAAGAGCCACCCTGGTTCCGCCTAATCTTAAAAGCATCAGTCTGCAAGTTTGAGAAGAGCTTCTTAGTAAAGGCTGCATTTGGTAACCTCTGTGAAGGCAGATAGCCCAAGCCTGCCTCTCGATCCTCTGTGCCAACATCAAGCACCTCCGCACTGTGCGAGGAGGGGGAAACATCTACCCCGCCACTACCAGAGGTCAGCCATGGCAGGAAAGCCTCCCCCAGGCTGCTCCTCCTGAGGCCGTTTCAGGGCAGCCCCATCCTCTGTAAGGCAGGTATCCATCTCTTGCAGAGGGGCTGTGTGGCAGTAATGCCGGACAGGCAGAGATAAGACCTACCAACGGAGTGTCCAGGCCAGCGTTAAAGATATTTACAGGAGAACTGGTCTGAAAACCTGGCAGAGTCCTTGAGAACAGCCCATTCTCAAAGCCAAATAAAACTCTGGTGGTGCAGCTAACTGCAGCCAGCCCCTCTGGGTTCATCCCCGCTGCTGATGGCATTTGTTTTCCAAAGGTGCAGCCTCATTAGGACACAGGGGCAGGTACTAGTGCAGATGGCTTTCTACCTCATCACAGACAAATCTTTGAAGAGTGTCCAGGCCAGCAAGAGAAAACAAAGATGTGGACAAGTGCTTCAGGCAAAGTACAGCCAATCTTTCATGGTCACTTTTATCTACAGGTCCTCGTGCAGCCAACCTCTTCCTATCTCTTGAGATTTTCCCCAGTCAATTTTTCAGATCACCCCTCTTCCTTTTCTGCCTGCAGCAGTGAAGCCAACAGACAGATCCTAGGGAGTGAAGGTGGAGCAGAGCCCACGCTCCTTGGCTAAACCAAGCCACCTCTGCCTACAGTCAAGTAGGACTAGATTCCTCAGCATCTCTGACTTGCTTGCTGCAGGAGGCACAGGTGTTGCTAACACGAACGAACCTCTGAGCCATCCTCTACTCCCCTCGCTCTGCCTCCTCTTGCCTTGTGCTCTATACCTGCCGCTCCCTGTCCTCAGGGCTGCTCCGAGCAGCTCCTGTCACGCAGTCCTCCACCTCCACTGCCATCCCAGCTCTCATCTGGGATCCTTTCCACTGAGTCACCGGGAGTTCAGAGCAAGCAGGCAGGGGAAGAGCAGCTGCACTCCCTTCACGTGGGCACAAACATCCCAGCTGCATCAGCGCCAGTTAACCGAAGCCTCGATTTTCCCCCTGACTCACTACAGCCTCTCCAACGCCTGCCAGCCGAGCAGACTCCTAAAGCAGCAGGAGCAGAACGAGGTGGTCAGAGAGACTGAGACGGGAAGACGCAGTCCCAAAGGCAGGGCCTTCCCAAATCTATTACGCGTACAAACAATCAGTGTTAGTGCCAGTGAGTAAACTCTAAAAGACCTGGTATTACCCTATTTATTTATTGACAAGCAGTTTCAGGCTTGTTTTTTGGGAAGAGGAGGGGCTAGCAGTCAGACAGACCGTATCAACAGCTCCGCTGCTGCAACCACAGTAGGATTTTTCATGCTGGCGGGCAGCTGGCATTGTAACTTCCAAAAATCAGAAAAGGTTGGTTAGTAGTGGCTGTAGGCAGCTGTGGGGAGAGGGAGCCAGGAAAGACAGTGTTATGGAGGCCTTCTGGGAAATTTGCTTGGTAAACAGCGCTATTTGCAGTGCCCCAAATGATCCATCAACCAGAAAAGCCTGAGAGAGGCAAGAAAGGAGGGGGGTTACGGGGCAGAGAAGTTAGTGCCAGATTGGTGCTACCCTAGGGAGAAAAGAGCCCCCAGTTCAGCAGAAGGGAACCTCTGGATTTATAAAAATGCAATACCCAGAGAAAAAAAGACAACCCACGCTTCCAACTGCAAATACCACACAACTCAGTGCGGGACTCGGGCTAGGGTGCTTCCACGTGTTACTTACCTGCCTGATCTTTTCCCTCTCTGCAGCTTGCGAATCCGTCGCAGACACAGTGTTCAACGCCGTCTGGACCCTGGGTTGCCGGCCTTTCATGAACAGCCAAAGGAGCGCCTGCATTTGCAGCGAGGAAGAACGAGACGAATTGTGAGGAAGAGCAGGTGCCCGGCCTCCACGAGCCTGCTGCCAAGCGTCCCCTCTCTGATACAGCACTTCAGCACAGTGATTTCTATCAGCCCTCTGGTCTAGCACGGGATGGGCGGACCTGGGCCAAGCAATACACGTCAACTGCAGCTTTTGGGCAGAGGACAGCGAAAGGGGAGACAGCGATGCCTGCTGTCCGCCACAGATGCAGTTCAGCAGCCCTACCCCTTTCAAGTCCATCAGCCTGAATGATCCAATGCCAATTTGCTCTACAGACTGATCAGGAGAGGCAAGCAGGATACAGCGCTGGTTATAAACAAGGGGCTTCACTTGTTTGTTTGCCTTAGACACGTGTATTAGCTCCCCTCGCCCCTTAACTCTCTAATTTGCAGTGCAAGGCATTAGGTTTCTGCAACCCCTGAAAATCCCCATCCATGGACACACTATTTACATTTTTCCACTACTGGTGACAGACCGAAGAGGAGAGGTAATTTGCTTTCGGTATGTTACTCACACCCATCCCTGACATTTTCCGTCCTATCATTACACACCCTGACATCCCTGCTTATTTAAATACTTGGTGGATCCTAAAACGATTCAAAACATCGTTTTAGGATTTGGTAAGCACGAGAATGGGACTTAAAGCGTTTGTGATACAGGCACAATTCATATTTGGGCAGAAGGGGACCAAAGCCCACCGCATCTGAGCTGTGAAATCACAGCACTCTCCCACAGTCTCAGGAGAGGATCTATTTAATTATTTTCCTCCTATATCATTTAGTAAAGCTTTTCCCTTAGGATCCCTTTTTACACAAAATGGCTGGGTATCCACCTCCATCTTTTGCACGAGGGAAACGGGAGGCTCACAGTCGCCTTGCATGAGATATTCAAAATCCTGGAGGCTTATCAGTCGGGTGTCAGGGCTTACATTCTACCTCTGTGGGACAGAGACACTGCCAGCTGAGAAGCCATCAGCAGCCTCGGACAGCATTCTTTCTAAAATGTGGTTAATACTTCCATTTGCTATCGGGAGCTTTTATTGCATGCAAAATTAGAATTTAAAGTGGTATATGGAATTTCATCTACATATAACATTTGCAGACAGCTTTCATCTGTGTTTCTTGTTGAAAGGAAGTTGCTACTGGGTGTGCATGCCATGCCACATAAATACTTCAGCGTCTTCTGCAAACATATTTGTGGTTATGTTCTTCCATCTGCCACAGAAAAGTTAAGGCTACAGAAGGGTGATTTGACAAGAATGGAAAGAGTCTGCCTTAGTTACTTTTCTTCTAGTTTGTGTTTAAATGCATGCATGAAGCTGTAAATTATTTAAGCCCTGTACCTGTGTTCTTGCCAGTCATCTTTGCTTTACAGCGAACAGCAACGAGACATTCATCTGGCCTCAGATAGACTGAAACAACAAGAGCCCACCGGTATTAAGACGAGGAAAATGGAAGTGACCACATGAGGGGTGCCGAGATATTTTCCGTTAAGGAGGACCTTAATTTACACTGATCAGATGCAATGACATCCTTTCCTCGCTGTGCTAATACCACTGGAAAGTGAATACCTCATTGCCAAGGTTCATCGCAGTGTGTGTCTATCAGAGCATGAGGTTGGACAGACAATCTGATTATCTGTCTATGAAACACAGATTTTTGGCTAGGGATGGGAAGGAAACGTTCCTTGTTCCAGATACTTCCCAAACTTTGTATTTCGTTGGTGAAATGGTGCCTGTTGCCAGTGAGCATATTCTTATGATTAAATGACACTTTTTTTTAAAAAAAAAAAAAAAAATCAAATCTATCTTTTCTATACCTGATAGCCGACTGGCTGGCAGATGTCGTAAAGCATTTTATAGTTCAAATGATACCAGATTAAAGCCAGGACAAGTAACTGATGACAGATGGTGATATATGCTGGAGAAATTGGGTTCTGAACAAAATCTCTCTATCCACACACTGACGCTTTGGAGACACCACTAATACAAATCATAATTTCTTCATGCTTTCAGACCACCGTTCATCCCAAAACACTACAGATGGCTGCATGCAGGGCAGCTACTGAATAAGTGCATTTTTCACTACAAAGTTAAGCCGCGGTAATCTGAAAAACCCCATGAGCAGCTCTACAAGGAAACGTTTGAACCTTCAAGTGGTGGCAGTAACTTAAAAAACCCACCAGATTATCTTACGTAGGAGAAAACCAGCGCATGAACTACAGTAGAATTTCTGCAGCCAAACTAAAAATCACTTCTCCTCGGCGCTGCTCCGGCTACTCAGTGGTGTACAGCCACCAAAGCAGCTGATCACGGGACTGTCCAGGTCAATGCACAAACCCTGGGTCATCCTCATCTCCACCCTGCTCTGAATGGGAAGAAGACACTGTGCTCACCTGGCGGCTTCCTGTTGACTTTGTGTATTGGCAGGATTATTTGCAACTCTTGCTGATGTTCAACCCATGCGGCCCGCGTGCCCTCTCCTAGTACGGTTCCTCAAACAGCCATCTCTGCATTTCCACTGAGGACGTAAAAGCAGGGTCTAGGACGGCAGGTAATAGGTGTTTACTCCTGGACATCTAACGTTCAGACTTTCACTTCACATCCTAAAAGAGAATGAGGTGGCACCAGCCAGAACACCAACCGCACATGTCGGGCAGCGCTGGTGCAGCTCGGACTTTGAGCTACGGTTGGCAGCGCTGGCCGGACCCCGGGAGCACTGGTCGGGTACGGTGCCTCTCGTGCACGCGCTGCCTGCTCGTGCGGTGCGTTTTGCTCCCACTCTGTGGCGTGGCAGATCAAATTAAACAGACAAACAAATCCCTTGGCTCTCAGATGAGTTTGGCCTTTGATTTCAGGCTGTAATGCTGACAAAGAAGACAGATGGAAGCAAGAGGTAAACTAGGGAGAGCTAAAAGACTTTGACAAATGGTTTTGTGTGTGCCTAGGAAGCATCCCCTCCGCATCAGAGGAGGAATGGCCACAGGGCAGTGGCAGATAGTAAACCTACTATCCTGCTTGCAGAGCAAACTAAATATCTTCCCCGACTGCTCCATTCACATGGTTGCACAAACCAGTGTTTCCTCCTCATTACTCTTACAGATTATTTAACTAAAAAGCTTTAGAGCGGAAAGGCTGCTTCATATGAATTTGTCAGGAAGAACCAAATAATGTGCACAATAACTGAAATAAGCCAGGAAATTAATCTCTCCCTCCACCGCTCCCCCACGTTCCTTTCACACGAACAAAAAACACCATTTGCCCCTCCAGAAGGCACCAGCTAATTAATTTCATTTCCCAGCTCTTGTTTTATCAAAACAGGTATATTTAGCAGGGGCTGCCTGAACAAAGAAGTGACAGCAGGAAATTGCCCGTGTGATGCTAATGCAGACGTGAATCAGCAGAAGCAGGAGACGCATGGCAATGCAAGAAGGAGGTTTTTTCTTTTTTTTTCCCCACATATGGTTAGATAACACATGAAGAGTGTCTTTCCACTTATACCTACTTATCATCATTGAAATATTTTCATTTATTCTAACATACACGCATATTCCCAAATTGGAGAAGCAGCCATGAAGCCATTTAGAAAAATCATGAAACTCCCAGCCCATCAAATGCCCATTCCTCACTGGAATCTCAGTCACCAAAAGAAATAAATCTGTGAAATGGAATATTGCCGAGGTGATTTGTGACTCCCTTCTAAATGGTCCCTTCAAGCGGACTCCCCATCCATTTGAGAGCAGGAACAAATTTTGGCCTTGGCAGCAATTTGGCTGCTTCCAACCGAAGTAGAAAATGGGTAATGCAGACTAGAGAGGGCTTCCAGCGCACTTCCAAACACACAGGAGAGAGGTGCACACCGTGAAACTTCTTGCAGAAAAGCTTACGAACACACTGCGGTGCCACAGGTCCTTCCTCTCTCACCCTCCAGCCCTGCCTCTCCTACTTTGTCCTTCACTGCTCGCTGCGCCTCTTTCCTTTCACCCCACATTTCTAATCCTTCATCACACAGCGCTCCTGCTCCTGAATGAAGCCCAGAGGAGCCCGAGCTGATCATCCGTTATATTTTCTTTGGAAGGAGTTTGACGGCCCAAAGGGATTCCTGACAAGCACGATGCCGCCACCATCACCGGTAATGGTGTCTCCAGCCAGCTCTCACCCACCAGGAGACGGCGAATGCACACAGTCACGCAAACGAGGCTGCCATGTCCCCTGTCACCGGGCTCACTGGGGACAGCCCTGTCCCGAGAACTACCCACGTTACAAATGATTGCTGTAAATACTTAATGTGCATTCCTCTAATCCCTTCGTCGGAGCCACAGTCTCTCCAGACCAGGGTGCATTTCAACTTCCAAACAAAGACTTGGTAGCGGCACGCTTTGGGGAGGGATGTTTATAGATATTTAATGGTCTTTTTCATACAATCAAGGTGCTATAGCAGTTATGAAAGGCACCATGTTTTTGATGGGGGGAGAAGAGGGAGGAAAATAATAATACACTAAATACAAGAGGAAACACTGTTAAACTGCATGCAATTACCAAAAGACAACTAAAAAAAAAATCAAGTTTTATTAAATACCTTTCACTATTTAAAAATAACATTTAAATGTGCCTGTGATAGATCTGAGCTTTAGCTGCCTGTAATGACAACTGTTTTACAGCTTACATGTTACGAGATATATATTTTTATACGTGTTTTTATTAACGGTCATTCAAAATCTCAGCACATCCGAAAGCTTCAGCATCATTCACAGAACTGCACAGCAAACATGTTCAGCTACGATACTATTTGTATTATCTGATGAAAGAAGGGCTTGAATAACATTTGTTTAGTCAAGGACGAACAGTTCTGTGGAGCCTGCAGGCGGATATAGGGAAAGACAAAGTTGGGTAACGCTTCAGGCCTCCAAAGCAATAGGGTCCCTTCAACCAAAGAGTTGCTGGGAAGAAACGCAAGTAAAAACCAAACTGTTCTGCAGTCCGGGTTGCACTCAGAGGGCTGCCTCGTGTGCCCAACATACTTCACAAATAATCATCACGCAGGGATGAGGAAACAAGCCCGGAGGTTCAAGTGGGGCTTTACCAAACACCTCTTGTTTCTCAAACAACCATGAAAGAAGGCAATTGATAAGGAAGGTTCAGGCAGAGATGCTGTTCCAGTGGGTGGGTGTTAGTCATCAAAGTCGATTCTGATGGGGCCGCCCGTCAGGATGCGGTTTGCCACATGACCAGATTCTTCCTCCTCCTCCGTCGCAGCTGACCTGCGCATCCGTCTCCTGCAGCCCTGGGCGCAGCGAGAGCTCTCGTCCAGCGCCCCGCAGACGAGGATGCGGCAATGCAAGAACACCTCCTGGAAGGTGGTGAGACAGCAGGCCAAGTCAATACGCAAGCTCTGGGAATCAGACTGGCAGCGCTGCCAGCTCTCAGAGAGCACGAGCGACGCAATTCCCACGGTACAGCCATTTCTGTCCCTGCAGCAACAAGGTCCTTACCCACCATTGCCATCCACAGCCAGACTGGCTGCTCCATCTCTTTTCTTATGTGCCCAGGAAAGGGCACGTTTTCCAGAGTGCCCGGCTGAGATCTCAGAGCACGGCATCTGTCTGTAAGCCAAAGGCTAGACAGGGAATATGGAGGTGTGAAATGATCCTCCAGAAGAAGGGACAAAAATGCCAGGAATAAGCTTGGAAGAGGTTGCATGGACTGGTAGGAGCTGCATGGTAGGAAGCAGGCCAAGAACGCAAGGAGATGGACTGACAGAAATGCACAAGAGCATTCACCATGAGCTGAGAAAACATAAAGCCAGGAGACTGAGGGACAAAGGAGGAAAATGCAGCTTGATGAGGGGCTAAGACTGATAGTTGAGGGGAGAAGGAGAACACAAAAGGGCAGGGAGACAGCTGCCTTTCCTGTCTGCATAGTAAAGGCAGACAGTGACAGGATTGCTGCTCCCTGCCTTCTAAATGACAAGGAGAGTAAGCAAGATCCCTGCAAGCAGCAATCAGGGAAGCAAATATTTGTGAATGTTTGGTCAATGGTGAGGGTTGAAGCAAAATCCATTGCACAGGCCAGGAGGACGCAGGTTGGAGGCAGCAGTGTCAATCAGATGGTCAAGTGAAATTGCTAAATTCTGAAAGATCTCATCTGTTTTAACCCTACTGAGACTCTCCAGGAGCTAGAGAGGCAGCTTTATGCCTTTTGGAGCAAGCAGCGTTGGCTGAGCATAACAACAGTGACTGAAAGACCCGATTTCTTCCAGCACAGAAAAGGAAAGCTATTCGCATTAGGAAAATGGCGTTATCCTTCAACTGTCCTCCCACTACAAAGCTTCTGCCCCAGAGTGCCACCAGCCTGGATGGCCTGATTTCACATTGAATTAATCAGTACGGTGTCCTTGTATCTGGAAACGTGGTAACTGTACACACAAGAGCTAGAGAAGATAGAAGGTTGAGGAGATTCAAAACTATGGACTGTCTTGTTTTGAAGATAGGACACCGTGTAATGTGCCTAACTCCCCGGGTTTCTGTTTGGTGACTGGTAACACTTTTCTCACCCAGCATACAAGGGTCCACTAAGACTAGTTGGTTTTCCCTGGAAACACCAGCAATTTTAACCTGCTATGGCATTGATGTTCCACAACTGTCCTTCATATTTATTTAATTTTAGTTGTTTTCATCCCTCTCTCCCTAAAGTACCTGCGTCAGGCTCCTGAAAGACACAACTGCCGGAATAGGCACAGCAGCATCAGCCTTGGGCCAGCCATTCCTCCTCTGTGCACTCTAATACAGCCAACTTGGTGCTGAAACTTTTCAGTCAGATCAGGGCTGATGCAATATCCAAGAGGTGGGTTTTGAGCTTACCTTGTTGTCTTTGCCCACAAACTTGAACACAGGAACCTGGAAATGCTTGGCAAGATGGTCCTTTGACGTGTACTGTTTCACTGAATCATCAGAAACGCAGCTGAGGAAAGCAGAGGGATAGGCTTTAATGGGTTTCCCAGAAATGGAAAAAGAAAGAGAGAAAACATCCTAGCCTATTTAACCAGAGAAAGGAAAGGAGGGCTTGGCTGTCTCAAGCTAAGTTACCATCTCTGTTACTTCCTCTTTGGCCACAGGAGAAAATTCGGGAACGATGGGGAAAATCACTAGCGATGATAATAGCATCTCCAGACAACGAGCCGCTCAGCAGCAGAGAGCTGGCAGGACGCGGTCCAGTCCCATCGGCAGCGGGACTGCCAGAGAGCTGCAGGCAAGTTTGTCCTCGTTTCACCTTCCTGTGCAACAGTCTGCAGTGATCAACAGAACTGTTCTACAGTATATACTGTATTACGTACTTTCTGTATACACATAAATATGCACACAAATCGCACTTAAAATGAATAAGCTGTTACCCACGTTACTAAAATACCACAGATGATGTTTTAAAAAAAATCAAGATCTACTTTGCTTTACATCATTTACATTTCTCTTCCTGCTGGACTTGATCGGACACCTCAAATTCACTACAGCTAAAATTCATAATTTCAATTTCTCCATTACTAGCACTATACAGTCACGCGAGAGGTCACAGAACTGCAAGAAAATAAACTACTTTTTTAAAAAGTTACATTTCAGGTGCAGTCTATTTACAAACCATTACAGCCTATTTAGAGTTTGACAGAGAAACAGCAAGACAAAAAGTTATGCTGACTTGATATTTACTGCTGCCTGTTGCAAAACCTCAGGCATTTTGAGAGGCCCAGACGCCTCTTTAATCTTGCATTGCAATGCAGCTTGTCCTTTCTAGCAAGTTAATTCCAGAAATGTGGACTTTGCAAGATATTGAAAACAAAAATGGTGATGGAAGAGACAAAGGTAATGGTGTGTTAGCTGAAAGTCCTACTCTTGCAGCAACCTTTAGTTTCCATATTTACACCAGAAATATGTAAGGCATTGTCAGAAATGCCGACATTTGGCATGTTCAGTTATCAAACAGCAGCAAACCCCACATCTATACGCAGCTCCGCTTTCACTAGGGCAAGTACTTGGAAATCTCTACGCTGTTTGGCTGAGCCGGCTCCGTGGGCAGCAGCCTACTGCCATCCCTCCCAGCATCGCCCTTCTGCTACGTGCAGTAGAGCAGTGTACGTTCGTGGGAGCACTAAGCATCGGTCTGATCCTAGCATTACCGTCACTACCATGTATTTCTATAGCTTTTCTCAGCCAGTGGAGGTCACGGTCTGAAGGGATATCCCCGTCTGCAGCGCTTACCGAGTTAGCTTGCCTGGGAGGCAAACATAAAAAGTCATCCAAGGGGAGCTAATAAATTAACACTGCGCATCTAGAAAAATTGACAGAGATTCCTCCCCCTTGAGGCCAAACACTAGATGTTACTAAGTTGTTTAGGATAAAGTTGCTTTTAAAAGTAGCATTCCTGAAGGCAATCTGATTGTAAAGAATGACAGTTAAAGACTTCTCATAAGTGACTGGCCAAGCTTTGGGGCCATAAAGTCAACTCATAGGCATGTCCTCATTTGCAAGCATATCAACTGTGATGCTTCTTGGACACCGGCTCAAACTGACTCCTAAATCCCAGGTTCTCCAAAGGTTCTCCACACTGGTGGCAAGAAACCTTCTGGTTTGGGGCTAAGGAGAGGGAAAAGGGAAGAACAAGAAGGAGGAACCAGGGATACATGGCGCCCCTACCATGCCGCTAAGTATGTCTTACGGGGGTTTCTGACAAATGCATTGCAGCACAACAAAAATCTCTCAGAAACCTCCCGAGTCACATTGTGCATGGGGCCATACCTCGTCCCACCCTCCTAGTAAGCCCCCCAGACCCTGCTTCCCACCTTGGAAAGGTGAGAAGCGGCAGGGAGCACAGGTATGGAAGGAAAATGAGTGACCCTGGTCAGGATACGGGGAAAATAACCCTTTCCTGTGCATAATGTGCTCAGGTTAGGGGAGCAGAGAGCAGCTGTGCCACGTGAGCTGAGCTCTGACCCTCTCATTGGGGGGCTGCAGGGTAGAGAGGAGGGCTTGGAGAATAAAACAACCACCTCACCCTACAAACGAGGGGCAGCCCAAGGTGTAACAAGATGACCCTTGCAATAGAACTACCTTAACCACATCATGCTCAGATAAATCACTCCTGACCACATCAGATTACAACGGATTGCCCTTAGTGACATGGCCTTGCTCTGGATGCCCCAGAGAGCTGCAATGTTTATCGCCTGTGCAATCGATCAATGCCTTTTATTTATTTTTGTTCTGAGAAAGAGGAAGAACAAGATCAGAAGTGGGAGAGCTGCCTTGGGCCAGGCTGGCTGCGGTAGCAGCAGTACAGGGTTTTACAGAGACTGTAGGGAGGGATCTGGGAAAATCCCGATTTCCAGTGTGGTCACATCAGCATAGGGAGAGGGTTGAGGTGTCCCACCGAAGGCGGCTCCCACCTTTTGCCAACTGGAGATGGCAAGAAATTATCAGGGAAGAAAGCAGGAGAGGGAATTTTCCCATCCCTCAGTCTAAGGTATATCCCCTCAAATTTAAAAGGTGTTTCCCTCTGGAAGCTGCAGTTAACTCCTGCAGGTCTGATCCGACATAATCAAACTGATTTAAAAATCCCACCTTTATTGCCTTGGGCTTTTGGGGCTGGGTTGATGGAAGGAAACCGGGTTATTACAGAACTGTTTGGAGCAGGGACAGATCAGCAGTGTATTCAGCTAATTTTACTTTTTAATTGCACACAGAGAGACAAAGAACTCCAGTTAGCTCAATAGCACATCATTAGCCTTTGGTCTAAGTGAGCGGTTCAATTTAAATGCAGCACAGCGCACGGGGGCTGCCACGTCTGGGGACACTGGGCCTGCAGTGATGGCTGGAGAGCGGAGCAGGAGGCCCCAGACAGCCAGCTCCAGCCCACTTTTCCCTTCGGCGAAGTTTTAATGCCCTCTGCAGGATAACAGTACCAAAGGGGCTGCTGGTGCCATAAATCCTCCAGCTAGTGCTGTGCTGAATTCAAAGGATGACATTTTCTGCCTCTCCCTTCTCTATTCGGCTCAGGTTTTGGCCACTGTTTTATATCCCATCATTTTCACTCATGGTGGGAAATGAATGAATGAGCCGTGACTCTGTGAAGGGAACAGCCAAGCCAGGGAGTCGATAAATCAATCCTTCCATTACAAATCTGCTCATAAACCCCAGAAATGTCAGGCACAGAAGGACTGCAGCCTAGGATGGAGGGAGAGCAAGCTAATGCCGAAACCTTTGTCAGAAGGAAATGAAAACGGTATTTTTGTGTACCGTACTCTGCAGGACCCTTTTGCTGAAAAACAATCACACAGGACTTGTCATCACCAGCTGTAACGGTGGATGATTTAGCCTGGCAGCTGAGGAAATAATTGTTGTCCTCATTAGACCGTTTGGCAGACAGAACACAGGACTTATATGAGCACAGTCCCTTGACTGTTGGGCCACGACACTTGGCTGTGTCTTAGATACTACTGTGGCTGGACTTTCCTCCCGAGAGGATAGCAGACTGGTTCCCAGCTGTGACATCTCCACAGCGTTGTCTGGTTAAGCTGCCAGGCACTGCTGGATGCAAACACTCCACAGCAACCTTGCACAGTGGCACTGTCACGTTAGCACCCAAACAAGGGTCTGAAAACAAGAGTAATCTTAGGAGCCACAGCAGAGCCCACAGCAATGCTCCCCAAACCTCTGACGCAAAACCCATTACAGTGAACCCACAGATCCACCCTGAGTTTTTTTACTAGCATGTCCTGGAAAGATCACTAAACCCAAACGCCTCAGAAAATTACAACGAAACCGAGGGACCCTAAGCTTACTGCATTGACAGGCATCCGAGAGAGAGAGAGCAAAGCAAGGGGAGCTCCTGGAGCTCCAACCAGGACCAGCCGTGGAGTCTTCTGCCTCATGCTATAATAAGGCCATTATGGAAAAATTGAGAAACTTGCTCCAGTTGCTGCGGCGGCCGCATGGCAGTGGCACACAGCCATCGGGGGGTTGTGCCGATTGGTTTGGCACTCTGCAGGCTGGCAGAGAGAGGATATTAGGAAGGATCTCTTTTCTACTGGAGCCAACTCAATTATCCACAAAGCTAGTTACAGGGAAATATGTCCTGTAAAGGCTGCACTTGGAGTAACCTCTCTCACTGCCTCCCACTGTCTCTCCCCATCATGTTTGATGGGACAGGTGGTTTCAGCTCGATGGCCTGGCTGCTGGTGATTGCTAGGAACACAGCAGACAGGCTGCTGTGGAGAAGTGATAGGGTTTCCTGCGTCACACAGGCAACGCAACTTAGCCCCACTGCCAATTCCCATCCAATAGTCACCAACGGAGGGAACAGTGAACTCACCCATCTTGGATCAGGTAGTACTTCAGGATCTCGTCGATTTTTGAGGTGGGAGTGGCAAAGCAGCTCTCTACTAGTGTCTCTAGTCCATTGACATGTACCAAGGGTTCAATCCCAAAGTACAGAGAGTCCCGAAGCTTGAGGGTGGGAAGAGCACCCCTGTAGGGTTCATCAAAGTCTTTGTCTTTGAAGATCTCAAGAGTGAAAGGAAAGATGCCCTGGTTGCGGCTCATGATTTCCAAGGGTGAGTTCTTGAGGTTGGGCACATAACCTTCGGAGATGGTGTACCGGCGTGGGAACTCACAGGTCACCGGGATCAGCAGCTTGCTGGTGCGGACAATGATGTCCCCATTGCTTCCTGGAGTCTGCTTCGGCAAGCCCGTCACCAGATTGGTGGCAATGATTTTATCATTTATTACCTGCAGCACAAAAAGGTGTTTAAGGGAAAAGGGAGATCATTGAGGAAGATCTCTGAGTTGAGACTAGCAGCTGAGCTTACCTTGTTCAGGAAACTCAGACATAAACTAGCCACTGAAAGTACAGCTTGTGAATTTATATGCTGCAACCAGAACGATGTTCATCCTTACCTACGACCTAAGGGCCTCTATCAGTTTGCTGTCAACTTCGATGCACTGTACTCCTGCATAAAGCAAAGGAATTTGCTTCCAATTGCTACCCATCTGCTAACATGAGCTCTCTGGTTCCTGACCATGTACCACTATAACCTTAGAAACATTATCGGGGGACCAGGTTCTGTCTCAACAGGAGGGTGAAGAGTGACACCACTTGCACTTTCTGCACCGGAATGATGGTGAAGTTGCCTCTGTGAAGCTCTGCGTAAGCAGACAGCAGTACCCATGCTGACAGACGCACACACCACTGCAGAGGAGATAGAACAAGCTCTCCCACTTTGGGATGCCACCCCAGGTCTAGTCTGAGGCCAGCTGCATGTCAACACAGGAAACTGCTCTGATGGTACAGCTAAATCAACTTTATTCCCCAAGTAAGCCATAGCCAAGTCCCCAAAGCTGAGAGATCCCAAGAGACAGGACAGCAATGGGTATACGTACATCTACAACAGTGCCGCAGGACTTCAAGGAGAAATGGATGTTGACGTGAGTGCCGTTGGATACTCCTTTGCAGGAAGTGTTGATGAGGGAAAGGTCTAGGCCCCCAACCAGGTCCTTTGGGATGCTCACCTCAATAGAGCTGGACTTGCACAGCACTGGAACTACAAGAAAAGTCCCCAGAATAACCGTCTGCACTACAAAACTATCAGGGAACATCAGTATCAGGGAGGTGGGGAAGTGCTATACTGATTATGGCTGGGGGAAAGAAAGGGCAATCATATGTTACATTTATGATACTATCTAACCATAGTAATCTAATTACCTGTCTTACATTCCTAGCTACACAACACAAACCTCCCGCTGCGCCAAATTCTCCTGGTGCAGCGACACCACAAAAGATGATGAAGGTGACTGCTAAACTTGCAGCAGAAACTTAGCTATGCAGTATTGCCAGCTGTACTTAATACTCAGTACAGGTTTGATAGATATCTCTTGCACTGATATGTCCTGGGAAGAGCCTTTCCCAGATATGGATATCAAATTCACAACACCCCAGGCAAAGCCAGTTTTTAGGACCCGTTATCAAGTTCTACATCAAACCCAGAACATGTCAAAACAAGGCAGAGTAATTCCATACAGATGCCGAGCTAAAATGGAAGTATCTCAAAATGCCACAATAATATTTTTATAAGCAATAAACCCAGCTCTGACAAACAAACACAGTTAGCTCACTCATTCCACCTCCTTCCAACCTTTGAGTTTTAATAAAGATCTCCATGTGAACTTTTCAAAATTAAAATTCCATTACATACAAAGTGGAGAAAACATACAGATTGGACAAAAGGAAAAAAGAGGGAATAATCTTCACTAAAAAAAGTAATTGCTATATATATATTCCTTGGGTGTATACATATTTATTCGTTAGATACAGGACAAGCGTACTGGTGCATATATTCTGGTCTCTTCTTAGCCAGAAAAGCAAACCTGCTCCAGAATTTCCACTTATCATATTTTAAAATTGCATGACAAAACTTCTTTCAAATATACTAGTTCCCCAAGCTTTTTCCTACAATTAATTGCAGTCCCAATCCTTGACATTCACATATGATCTGCCTTCCCTTAAGTTCAATCAAGTTAATTATGTAATCCAGGATTCTGGATCTTGGATACAAGGCACACTGCTAAAACATGTCTTTTACCCCCCTTAAAAACACTCTCATGTCTCAGCTGAGGTATTTGTAACAGCTACTGTGTACCTGCAGAGAGTATTTTTTATGAAAAGTTAATCTTTTCAAGGTGATATGCTAAAACGTATGCAGCGTGTCCAAAGCAGTGTGCTCTCATAACGACATTGCTGGAGTTAGGAGGAGTTAGCATAAGGAGTTAGCATAAGTTAGCATAACTCCTTATACTAACCATCTCAGAGAAACTGGTAATGTAATTCAAACCACCCTAGACCTTGGTACACAGAAGAGTAATCAATACTGGGAACAGTGTTTCAGTTCTACCAATGAACAGTGGTGCTGCAAGCAGAGCGACTGCGTGCATCAGCGTGATTCAGCTGTGAGCAGGCCTGATTCCCCCAGGGCAGACCAGCAACAGCGTTGCAGGGGGAGCTGAAAAGGAGCCGGCAAGGTAGCTGTGACGATATGCAGACATGTTATTCCAGGGCAAGCGATGAGGTCCTGACTGTCAGGACTGAGATGTCCCACACAAGCGAGTTTCCTGGATGCCAAGGAATCCTCTTTTATTCACAACTTCTTCCATCCCTTCAGAGAGCTGCACTCTCCTGACTTGCTCAGCATCCATCTCTTGCACCTCTGCCCTGGGCTTGCCCCAGCCTGCGAGGCTCCCGAGAGCCTCACCCAGCCTTTGCCAGTCAAACGTTTAGATTCTTCACCCTCGTACACCGCAGAGCACCTGTACGTACCGGGCAAGCCTCCTCATTACCACTTCAAACTCTGCTTTGCACCAATGCCTGCAAGTACCCTGACCCTGGTAGGAAGCTTCCGTGGCGAGTCCAACCTCATTTTGCCGTCTGCTATTGTTGGCACCATGTTCCTTGTCCAGCCTGTGGCTCCTTCTTTGGCCTTTCAAAGTACAGCTGCTCGGAGCAGGGGTTATCTTTTTGCACAGACTGCCCAGCAGAGCGGGCTCTCTGGTGCTGGGGAGCCCTGAACCACTGCTACAAACACAAACGCCACCACTGTACCCTGCTTAGCCGCACACAGGGCTTCAGCGTGGCAGGGGGGGAAGCATTTCACCATCACACCTCAGAAGAAGGTGGGGTACTAGGATGGTCTGCAAAATTCCAGGCATTTCGTTGGCTGGTATCTTTGTGGAAAAATTGTAGCCAAGGCTGCGATTTCTGTATTAATGTTTGTTCTGAATGTAGAGACAATGCAGGGGAGGGTTGATAGGCTGTAGATCCAATTGCTTCAGGCAACTGTGCCTGCCCTTCACTCTTAATTGTACCACTGCAAAAAATTGTTATTCTGTCATATCTGCTCAAAATTGCAGACCACTGCGTGGGGACATAAATTCATGAAATGCAAAAGAACAAGCGATTTGGCTTTATGAGATGCTGTAGCCCAAGACCCAGCTTGGCACCCGGCAGTGCTGCTGCTCTCATTAGCAGCCTCAGAAGAAGCACCGGCTGGGAAATGCATGGCCTTCTAACCCTCTTGGGTTAGAAGTACTCAACCCTACAAGAACATTGCTCTTTTCTGGCCTGTATCCATCAATCAGACCCTCAATCAGTAAGTATAATCACCGCTCTTGGAAATCCCCGGTCCTCCTCCCCACCTGGCTCTGCTGGAGCAGTAAGCGCTACTGTGTGCAGTGCTCACCCCTGAAAACAGTGCCCTGCATTTTTAAAAAGCTTAAAAAGCAGAAATTTCATCAAGTAGAACCATTCCATCTTCCTCTCTGAGGGATACCTGCCCTGTTGACCACCACGAAGTCTGGATTTGTTCCTCTAACTGATGTCTGGGCACTTTGTAACACATGAAACTACAGGAGATTCTGAGCACACCAGGTAACACCAGCTCATTGGTACTATCTAAAGCCCGAGCGAATTAGCCCATGACAGACTCCCTTTTATTACATTTCCAATCCTACCCTGGATATGGCCCAAGTTCAGCCCATTAGCAAAATCCCATGGAAATGCCTGAAAGCAACCACACAGGTTCTTCGTGGGCCTACCAAGGCAGAACACAAGCAGAAGACTACGAGGTCTCTCTCTCCCAGGGCAGCACCATGCCTTCTCCAGCTTTGTGCTGAGCCTGACAGGTCTGAGAAGTGGCCAGGCGAGTCAGATGAGGCCCACCAGAGAGCCCTTCACATGCCCACGTAGCTCTCCTCCACATGCAGTTTTGACTGAACGTCCCTTCAGCGGTGGCTCATCGCAGACATCTTCTCTGTAAGACACAGGCTGCAAGATACTTTCAGCACCTCAGGGGCTGTGGGATTATGAGACCCAGAAGAATCTTGGGTGCAAGAACTGGATTGTAAAAAGTCCATGAGGACTTTTGTAGCTCCATGAGGAGCTACAGAGCCTCTGCTTAACTCTCAATGCCCTCAGGAACTTCTCCCTGATCCTCTGCTCCCTGCATTCACTGCTACGGAGCTAAACTGACCCCTTGGAGCCTGGATGTATTTGCAAAGGAAATCTCGCTCGGCTCTTGCAACCCAAAACAGGAAATATGTTTATTCCATGCGCATGCTGTAGGTGCAAGTGGACAAAGCAAAAAGGACTCACTGCATACAGGAACGGACTGAAGTTCAGATGGAAGGTCTTCCAAGGATCATGTTGCCCTTGCTTCTATGCAGCAGAAGCAACAGTCAATTTTCAGGTGCTATCTTGGCCCTTTTCCAAGGGACAGCAGAAACACCTAGTACCAGAACTAGTGCCCTGCTTTAAGACATAGGAATGCCTACTGGAATGGCTACTGAGACACTAGGGCAAAAAAAGGCCTTTCTCTTTAAACCCATTCTTGGAAGGGACTGAATCACTTTAGCTGAAATTTTAAAAGCCCAGTCTGAAGCATGGAAAATTTCAGTTCTAAGAGCATAAATTTGTCAAAGGCGTACACAGCTGAAACAGAGCAATATAATGGGAGGTGTTAAGCAATCTTAATTGTAAGTGAACACTGCCAAAACCGCCTCTGATGCAAGATGCACCCAGCTGGGTCCTGTGTCTCTGTTCTCCTGCCTGGTAAAAAGAACAATGTCTCCAGGCTCTCAGTTTTGGATGATCTGTCATTAATGACAAAGCTCCATTAACCAAACTGGAAAAGGACAGACTAAGAGAACACAACAGAAGCAAGAAGAAAAGTTCCTTCAGACATACTTTTGACTTCCAGGGGACAGAGGCTGTCAGGGAGATTTTGCTGACCTACCTTGGCAAGTGTGGTTGTCTTCCGACAGAACAAGTCCCCTCGGACATTCACATTGGTATGTGTCTTCCACTTCAATACAGGTATGGCTGCAGCCTCCATTGTTATTGTGACAGCCTTCGATTTCTGCAAAGGAAAGGAAAATCAGCACACCCCGCTCCTCAGGCAGCTGCACGGCAGCTACGCAGGCCCCAACATATGCTCCTGGCTGACTAACAAACAGTATGACCAACACAGAGCTCGAAGGCAACAGCACGGTGAGAGCTTGCTTCCAAGAAAACGTGGTGGAAACCTATTTTTAATTGTACAGTTTCCTGTGGTTGTCATTTCACCAAGAAGTTAACAAGGAATTCTGTGAAAGAGCTTACCAAATTAAATCGCATGCTATAATTGGCATACATAAGAAGGCTGAATAGGCAATCTTCAGCTTGGCCCTTTCTAATTTCTGAGACATCCTCTTAAACTAAATTTTTATGTGCTTTCCTACTTCAAAAAGGTGGGAAGAAAATCCTCCTAAAGCTTCTACCATGTGGAACCATACTCACTCCCCTAGTCATCACCGAATTAAAGCCCTGAGATTTGCAGGGGAGGTGTCTTGGGGAGGACAGACTCACAGGTAGCCAGCTCCTATTCCCATCAGGGAACACCAGAGAGAAGATAATGCGCACTTTGCCTGTGGGTTTCCCAGCCGTGACGGAGGTGAGCGTACCGGCTTCCTGCATCCCCTTTGTAGGCTAAGGATGAAACTCTGCTCGTAGGAGTTAGTGTAGCAGGAATTTGGTTAGTTGGTGAGTTTTAGGCTTAGAGGTTGGCTACCCTCTAGGTAGGGTGCATTGTCACAGGGACAGAACGACACAAGCGCACAATGTAAGGTCAATTCCCCTCCCTATTTTCCCCCCTTCTAAAGTGCAGGGGAGTGAGGGCAGCTCAGCTAATTGAGGGATTTGTTATGTCTTTTCTTGTATCTTTTCTGTTCAGGTGAGGCAATTCTCTGAGGATCTGAGTTTTCGTGTAAAACATTATTCCTAGCCACTACAGCTGCAGAAAAGAGCCTGAAAGGTCATCCAAATACATTCTGAAGGTTTGAAAATCTAAGGCAGGTAAGGTCATTTCCAGTTGTTCGCTTTCTATTATAAAGAAATAACAGAATATCATGACTTTTTTACCAATAATTACCTTCACCGCTTAATTTTTTTAAACCTTTGGGATGAATACTGCTAGATGTTCTCAGTAAAACATAGTAGCTATAATATAAACAAATCATAAATACAAAATATTTCTCCCTAAGCCGGCCATCAGAAATGACTGTGTGGTTTTCATGAAATGTAAAGCAAAGAATGGAAATCCCATACTCAACCCTACACAATGTGTGGAAAACAGCCTGAACGCTGCACATGAGTCAAAGCAATTGGGTAAAGCATTATAAGGGAAATTTTGAGATACTCTTAACCCTACTCAGCCTCACCAGCTTATGTAATCAAGCTAAATCTCTTGCATTTGTTCTTTTTAGCAAGAGCTGTGAGGTGGCTCACAAGTAAATCACATACTCTAATAGCTCACAAAGCAGAGGGCACATTTTTAGAAATAAAACTCACTAACAAGATTGTAAAAATCCCCAGCAGCACTGTTAAACTCATGAAAAGCACCATTCTTCTTACAGAAGGGGAAATTAAATCATATATCAAAGGCCCTAAAATCCAACTTCGGGAACAGCAGGAACATACGAGTTTCCAAGCACAGACTATTCCAGCCCTGTCAGAAGAGTGCCGTGCTCGGGAGTAAAAACTGCCACGTAGCGCAGCTGGTTTACGTGACAACCCACCAGGTCAGCCCTGGACGTGAAAGGGTCAAAGCCCACAGATCACTTTTGGCCCCACACAACTTAACATGTACTTAAGGAGCACTTTGCACAGCAGCTTTCCCCAGGGAAGTGGCATTGTCTGGATGAGTAGTGTTTTACAGAGCTCAGAGAGGAGATTTTTCACAGAAGTGAGATGAAACGTGCTTTGGTATCATAGAGGGGGAAAACAGGGACAAAAACTGCAGCTTAGAGCCACCTGTCAGTGAACCATAAAGAAGGGTGGAGTCCAGCCCAAAAATACAATGGCAATCTCTCTCCCTGCACCATGGATGTCCACCACACAGCAGCTCATGTAAGGCTGTATGCAGGCTGCAGATGTATTCAGTTCTGGCAATCAGGTAGCTCAGAAGTGAGGTACATCTGTAGCTAGTACTCTTGTCTGAGGCCCCACAGTATCTGTGAACATACAACACAGGAGCTTTGCCTGTGAGGGGCCACGGTGCTCTTCACAGCTGGCCACAGAAAACATCAGGCACAAGTCAATTTTTGCTGCGTTTCCATATTTCTGCTCAAAGATGTTTCTACATTATTAATGACAACAGATCAAACCTACAATTTGGTCTTTAAAGCCCTGCTACGCTACCAGTCTAAACTCATCACGGTTTTCAACCTGGCTGTGCCACCACTGGGAGGTAACTGTAGCGGCTGCACACAGCAGAGCCCGCAACTAACTTACAAAAAGCAAACAGTCAAAAGGTAGCCCTAGTCTCAAATCTAGCTTCTGTTTACAGACTGGCACACCCTCTCCTGAATCTCTATCCTGGGAGGCTAAGCGACCCTCATGCTCTAGTCTAAAGTCATGACATTACCCCATACCTAATGCTAGCTGTCAAAACACAGCAGTGCTAAATCTGCTCCCGCACAACTATCATACAAATCTCCAGAGCCAAATCCGAGCACCTCCAGCAATAACTAGTTCTGTCTGGACAACCCAAATTCCAGATCCACCGCTGCCTCTCCACGCATGGAAATAAATACAAGCAAACCCTAACAGAAAGGAACAAGGCAGGGAGAACAACAAGGAGACTCATCTCTACTTGATTAGAAGGATATTTCAGTAACAACCCTCCTGGCAAGCACAGAAGTGGTATGAGTGATATTTAATCCCAGCTGCAAGGAGCCAAGAAAGAAGTAGTGCTGCAAGGGAAGGGGAATGATTTATATTGTTTCCAGCAGACTGTGATAGCTGAAACCTCACCTTCACAGGTTTTCCCATCAATTCCCAGTGTGCGCCCGATCCCGCACTCACAGCGGTAGGAGTTCTTCAGGTTAACACAAAATTCGCTGCAGCCTCCGTTGTTCTGCTCACATTCATTTTCATCTGCAAAAAACATGCTGTCAGAACGTGCTCCCTGGTAAACACATGGCTGGCAAAAAGGGGCTGCTACGTGGGAGCGCTGGTCAGACCGTGGACCGGCTTTCCTGGCCTCATGACTTGGATTGGGGCAACAGAGATGAGTAATCCTACTGAATGCTAAAGACCACTATCTACTGACAGTAGCAGAGTGTCTTGCCGTGCCGCGTCTAACTCAGGAGCAAAGCAGACCTGGGGGTGGAAGACAGCATGCACACAGCAGCCACTTCAGAGTGAAGATGGACAGTCCCACTGGGAAACTTCCAAACCGGTTCCACACACCGAGGGAGTTCGCGTTTCCATTTATCTTCTCATCATAAACTATTCCCCACTCCACTCACAAAGACATTAAAATGAAGTTAACATGACTTCACCGCATGGTAAAACTAGGTGAATACCAGAATCAGTCAAAAATAAACCCTATTTATTTTTGTATCACACCTGCTACTGCTACACGTGGCTAACTATCCTACAGCAACTTTAAATGATTCAACCCTTATTTCAAAATAAAGACACAAGAATGAAAAACAGCTGTAAACACACAGACAAAGCTGAAATCAAACCAAAACATTTTTATGAACCCCATTAAGCTTCCCCAAGAAAAGTCATGTCATGAGAAATTTCATCGTTTCGGCTTCTTGCCCCAGCTCTGGCTGCTCCCCGTCCCAGAAAGCTCAGGTCTTCTTGCAGAGCAGAAATGTCAGCTCACCGTGGTGAGACCTAACCTGGGCGCTGGTGCCACGCAGCCCACCACAACCATTAGCTGCTCAGACACTCTGTACTCTCAAAGATGAGACAAAGAGCTCAGTTCTGAGCTACTCTGAGGACTCAGCTCCTCACTGCCCCACCACGGCCCTCCCTGCTCTGCTCCTCTGCAGCCCTCCAGAGAGCTGTGGCTCCTACCTTTCCAGCTCGGAAGAAAGAGGAGTGCCTGAGCTGGCATCCTACGATTACTGGGAGCAGACTCTGGATAAAGGTTGCAGAATAACCTTGTAATAGGCTTAGACTGAGTTTTTATAAAGCAATTTACTCATGAATGGTACACCTGTGTCACATTTCTGTGCTGGCTGCATTCAGCTCTAGATCAGAGCCCTCCAGGGTGCTGAGGGTCTTTACTGAGGAAAAAGCACAGCATATGCTTTTGAATTTCTTGGTAAAGCTCTGAAAACTCCTCCTAATTTTCTCTGTTTTAAAGGCTAAAGTTCCTCTATGTCTGTCTGCCTTTTTTTTCTTTAAAGGTACTTTGTTCTCTGAGATTCTCATTCTTCAACTTGATGTAATCTGTGTGCAAAAAGTGAAACAAATAGAGAGGAAGGGACAGTCATTGTTATTGCTGAGCCACAAAACTATTGATTTCTTTTAGGCAGGCCAGAATGCTGCGGTTATCAATCAAGGTTCACATAGGGTTTCACCAAAACAGCTTAAAAGTTACTATTTACTAGATATCAGAAGCTTAAAACCAAGAAAAAAGAAAAATACCATTTTAAGAGACAGCTCAGAGATGAGCTCTCTTAGGTATAAGTGGTCCCCCCCCGCCACAGTACCACTAGCTTGCAGCTGGTGGTGGTGTCTCCTTCCACAAGCAACGCGAATGGCGTATTTTTAGCCAAAGGAATGGCTGGTACCCTCCTTTGGGAGGCAGGAAACATATCCAGGAGACACACACAGACACTTGCCTTTTCACACATGTGACAGGCTCCACACTTCCCCTTCTACCAATAAAACTAAAGCTGCTTAAAAACAGAGGGTGAAGAGGGAAAGCGCTACTGGCAAAGGCATAGAGATGCTGTTAGAAGGTCCTAGAGCTTGGCTTGGTCAAGGGCTGTACCCAGAAAATCACCTTGCTGCTCCTCCAAGTTCTGCAACACACAGCAATCTGTCCCTGCTCTTCCGCAGCAGTGACAACCAGCACTTCTGGGACACAGGCTGGTTTTCTCGAGACTGGGTTTGGAGAGTGCTGAACTGATTTTAACCATGGCTTAGTCCAACATGGATCCAGGTATTCAAGAAGTCAGAGGCAATACACTGAGTTGGTGGATCCATGACAGAAATTCAAAGACCTAATCTAACCCCTAAAAAAGTTTGCAAATGAAAATATAACTTAGGATCAGCATTTCTACTCTGGGATTCAAAGCATACAAAGTACTGAAGAGAAGTCAGCCTAGCACAGGGAGGTTCACAGACAGAGCTGCTTAGCATTACTGCAGCATCTTCAGCCCCCCTCTTATGGTGGGCTGGGAAAGGAAAAATATTCTCCATATAGGAAAGGTTAATACGGATTTGTTTGGTTTCTCCGGAAGGCCGGCAAGGTTGCGTGCAGATATGTGATTACGCAATTACTCAGCACAACTGCAAGTCATTAGAAAGATGAGTGAGCCATACAACAAGAAAGGCTGCAGGTAGGTAAACCAGTGTGATTATCACCGCTGAGGTGTTGTGCCATCTGGTTATCATGAAGAGAAGCAGCAGTGCACAATTCCTGCCCGGTATGGTTGTGGGGGGATGAAGGCAGCTCCAGCACATGCAGACAGGCTCAGGACTCGGGACTCCTGCGTGCCTCCCTGCTGCAGGAAATCCTTTCCTGCAAGCCTGCCACACATTTACTGAGTGCTGGTGCTTGTCAAGGGCACTTCTGTGCCTGGAAGTATTGCAGAGATGCAGCCAATAGATGCTTTTAATTAGCTGAGAGAGCTAAGTCAGCCACTCAGCTGCAGAGATGTGGAGCAGCTTTAGCAAAACCTTTCTGTAGAACCGGTGTAAGCAAGTGTAAATCTGCAGCAGGGCCAGGCTGCTCTCTCCACAGATTGTAACGACTGTGGCCCCTACCCTGACGCCCACAGACGTGAGGAGTGTGAAGAAAGAAACAACACACACCGGCTTTGTCAGCTATAGTCTGTACGGAAGAAACTCATCTGCCACGCAGCCTGCTGGACCAACTCTGCTCTCAACTTCTCCACCAAATCAAGCCTCAAAGACAAAGATGATATCTCCCTTCCCCCAAACACTAGCAATCCTTCCTCCCTCCATCGGTGTGGCTCTGCAGCTCCCCAACAGCCACCCCTTTCCATTGCCCCACAGACCATCTTCTTCCTAAGACCTCGCAGTCCAGGTGCTCTCCTCCCAGCACCACACACAACCACAGCCGTCCTCGCCTCAGGGGTTCACTGGGATTCCCTCGCAAACCCCTGAAGCCCACGTGCCCCTCTCTGCTCTCACTTACAACCCTCCACCTCCCTCCTGGTCACGTTATTCTCTGCCAGGGCAGTCTCCAAGTGCCAGCCCCCCGAATACCACCTTGTCATGCTGCCTAGAACCACTGAGACTGTGCTGTGATCTGCAATCCTTTGGCTCGCCTCAAACCCCAGGCCCTGGACAATGCCCCACAAGGGCAGCAAGTATGGTGAAGCTTAGTGCATAGCCCTATGCCAGCCAGCAAAACTTTTCTTGGAGGAAAGAGGCATTCAACAGAGCAGGTGAGAGGCAATCTCTAATGACAGACTGCACAGCCGTTCCTGAATACCAATGAGGCCGTACCGTGATCTTGCAAAGAGACTCTGCTACTGACAATGAAGCTGCTGCCTTCAGCAGCTGGACCGTGCAGAAAGCAAATCTAGCCTCTGTACATGCAAAGCTCCAGCGGCACCAGAACGTTTTCAGTCATGGGATGTCGCATCTCACCCTGCAGGGAGAGATCTGAACCATTTACAGAATCAAAGACCTCTTCTAGGCAGCAAGCGGGAAAAAATCCTCTTGGAACACTTTTCCTTTTTACTTACTGCTTTGTAAGACAACGGATTGAGATGCGAGCAACGAAACAAAAGGAAAAGAAAGCATCAGTAACTGACACAAGTTATTTCCGCCCTTACCAAGACATGTCTGTCCATCAGGTCCTAGTGTTGTCCCCAGGGAACACGTGCAATCACTGGTGTCCAGGCAGGAGCCCTGGCAATCCACCACATCACAGATGTCGTAAAAATCTAGGGCACAACAAGAACGTTGTCAGCACAAACCACTGAGCGTGCACTGAAAATACTGTATTTGTACCGTCAGCTTCACGCCCTACGTCTAGTCCATCAGAGTTACAGACCTAGCCCACATTAGGAAAGTTGAACCACTGAAGCTGATGACAAACAATCTAGTTTAATTACTGTAAATCAGAGATGCAAATTTTGGCTTTGGTAGCACGCCAAGACCAACCACAGGGCCCACAGAGAGCATTAAATCACTGCGGCCAGGTCAGCTACAGAAGATTTCTGCTAGCTGAACAAAGGCCAGAATTCACGGAGGTGAAACAGTCTAATCGATCTCCTACAGACAGGTCACCGTCTGCACTGCATCACCCGACACGCTTCTGGGTGAGAAAGCCAGAAACCAGTCACCACCTCTCTCAGGTACATGGATGCTCACTACCCCTCCTGCATCACGGGGACGAAAGGGTTTCGGAAAAGCCATCTCAGCAGTTACTTACGCCCACAGTACGCATGGAAACAAACACTAGGCTTGGTTAAGTGATACACATAGTACCCGCCCGGACACGCCTTCACGTCAATCGTGGTATTCCAAAGGCAGCAGTTCCCATTGAAGCTGGCACAGGCTTGACGTGGGACGATGCCATCCGACTCTCGCGGGTGGCTGCCATTCAGCCAAATGGGAGCATGGGTGCCACAGTGGTTCTCTGGGATGCAGAAGGTAGGCATGGCATCGCCAGCCATGCCAGTGAAGCGATACCACTCCCCGTCAATTTGACTGTCGCATGTCGGCTGGCCGTGGGAACCGTTTATCTGATGATCTGTGTTCCTCCAAGGCTCATTCAGGCTGATGTAGGCAGAGCAGGGGTCCAGGGCTGAGACATGCAGCAAGAGACAAGAGAGAACATTTGATAGATATCAAATCAAGTTGTTGGCTGATATTTGAAAGGAATGCAAAATAAATTATTTTTCTATTCTTGACTTAACAGAATCATTGTGATAGACAGAGATCCCCGGAGAGAAACAGTGATACCAGAAACAGTGATACCAGCTAACTAATTGCCTTATGGACAACTCAGCTTAAATGTCTTGGAAGAAAAAGTAAATTAACAGAGCTCTTACAACACCATGCAACAGTCTGACTTGCTGTTCAGCCGCTGTAGCGTACGACGGGAAAAAAAATAATATAAATAAACCTGAGGTCCAGAGAGTAGACACTACACACTTCAGGGTACAATTTTAAACAGTTAAATATAGGAACTGCTATCCCAGGTCACAATGAAGTTGATCTATAGCCCAGCAGGTTGTCTCTAACCAGGAGCGTATGCTTACAGAGGTGAGGTAGGAGAAAGAGACCCTGCTCCATTTACCTGGGGTTTTGTTCTCCACTGTCTCTCCTCTAGTACATTTATGCCAAGGTGAGTTGAAAGAGCTGCAACTCAAATCCATACACTCTGTAAAATTCTGCAGCTGGGCAAGAGAGAGAGAGGTGGCAGCTCCCTGTATTTAAAAATCCACTTAGATGTGCCCTGGTCGTCTTCAGAGACTGTCCCGTACTTCCCTCTGCCAAATGCTAACCACCTCTACGATTCACAGTATCTATTGTGGTTTTGTGTGATGTTGCTGCCTCCCTGCATCTGAAACGGCTTCCTCAAATCTTTTTATTTATTATCTTAAAATCTAGAGAGCATGAAGGTCTGAATCAGGACCTTCTAGGTAGCAAAATATTCAACTCTTTACACAGTCATGATCCTTGCAAGCCCACAAACCCTCCTGATCTCCACAGGAGATCAGAGATTTGTGAGTGAAGTGAGTGATTGTGAGGGCAAGATATAAACACATGGACCTCCTGGTACGTGCATGTCTGTTCATCCAGTGCACAAGGAGCATGTCCCTTTTCAGAGGCCTTTCTGAACCTTCTGCAAACAGTTAAAATGTAAGAATACCATAGGGAGAAAAAAAGAGAAGAATTAAAGTGTTCATTACATTTTCAGTCTTCTAATTAACCCTGATTTGGCAGCTTCCTCCAGAAGGAAGGAGGAAATCCAGAGGTTTCATTTTCACTTACATTTAATACCTGATTAAACACCACTTACCTATAACTACTATTCCCTGTTAAGCAAAATGAATGCTAATACTGTCTTGAGTAAGGAAAATTGATTACCATTTCTAGAATTAGGCTAATAAAACCAATCATTCTGATTAAATGCATCTCAGACTAGAGTACCCTCTACTTCCCACACCACATTTCTTTTTAAGTTCTAAAATTGCTCTCTGTTTTGTTTAAACAATAGGGTGATGCATTTTGGGTTGGGGGAGACATACTGTTTCTATTAGAATGCTCTGGATGCAGACAAACCTATTGGTTCATCATTTAGATTTGCTTCGCTGACTTTGAAGTGGGAACTACGAGTGCTTCAGAGAATGGACTTCAAGCCACCCTTATTTAGCTGCATCCTCTGTAAATATCTGTCTCACTGACACGCTATCTCATACCTTCTCACAAGTATAACATCTTTTTTGACAAACATCCTTACACCATCCTCAGCCATAGACACATTTTATTTGGCCTCAAATCCAGCATAAAAGGCAGGAGCAGTTGCCGTAGTCATGAGCGTGCTACAAGCTGGCACAGGGAGTGCAAGTCTGGATTACGAAGGGAACCTCTAGTGCCATAATTCACAAGATGCCCAGAGGAGCAGATTCACTCCCACCACAAGCAGCCCCTCGTTCTGAGCAGCGGAGGGGGAACCGCAGCAGGAATCTCTGATGAGATTCACCAGGCGATCCCTCGTGAGCTCTCGATTTCACCTGCCTCTCCTTGCCTCCCCTTACCCGCAGACAGCAGCAGCACTGTTAAATCCCATCCTCCAAAAGCTTGCTTGACTTCTTGCGACAGGAAAACACAGGTCCTGCCTTTGCACACAGCTGAAGAGAGCTTCCTCTGGGCTTCCCTGGGTATAACTCACTTGGTTTCCACAGGATGACTTGGTATAGCCTTAGGGCGAGTCACTGACTAAGATTAAGAGGTTTTTGTGGTGTTAAAAGCCAAATGAGGCGAAGCGAGGAATGCCCTGTCATCTCCCCCACTGGGCAGCACCAAAAATACACACGCTCTCATTAGCTTTCATATAGCATCATTAACTTTATGAAATATCTTTATAGACAGACTCTGAAAACATTCATCCAGGGAGATCACATTGTCTCCTAAACAGACAGGAGATAATTAAAAGACAAAATTTACTGAGATGAACATGCAGCGGCTCAGAGGGAGCTGGAAGAAGGCGTTTCAGGGAATAGGGTAGCACACCCTCCCATCCTTCATTCTCTGAGAGCTTCAGGCAGGAGCGAAGGGGAGGAAGACAAGCAGAAAAAGCAGACGGTGCTCTTTCGATCACTGCAGACCCTCCACGGCCACCCTCGGACTGCCAGGGCTGCCCCGAGCCAACCTCCCTGCCAACACCAAGCAGTTTTTGGCAGAACAGTTTACTGAAAACTAATCTGAGTTTTTAAGAAAAAAAATCCAGAAAAAAATAGAAGCAACCAATCAACCTCTCATCTCTTCTCCCCAGACAACGAAAGCATGGGGGTTTTGCACAAGACATATAACTGTCTCCCACTCCGTTTTTCATTTTTCTTGGCTCAATTTTTTTCCTCCCCAACACTTCTTGCGTGGCCTGAGCAATTCAGTCTGACAAGCATTAGCTATGAAGAAAGGTTTTCAATTTGTAATCTTGATGATATCATTAGTTCTCTAGCTGACAAGCTCACATATATATTGGATGACAAATCAGACTCTAGGCGAGCATTCATAAGCCCACTATTCTGCAGACAGATTAATCCTGTGTGTATTGTGTAACCGGAGGTCTCTGCTCTGGCATGGCCAAGCAATGAAATGAACAGCACTGCGTTATGACACTAAATTCAGTTAAGATTTGTCAAAGAAGCAGGTGAAAAAGTAGCATAATATCTACTTATAGAGTCTTTCCCCCGAAGGGAGAGGAAAATCCCAGAGCGTCTTGGCAGTAGAGATTCTCCCAATATGGGAGCCTTCACGCTCTGTGACAGAAAGGTCTTTCCAATTGGGAAGAATTTCACACCACCTTCAAAGAAAAAGGATATTTCTCATATCTTCCAATCTTTCACCAAGGCTCAGCGTGAACCTTAAAGACGGCAAACAGAAATAAGCTTGAAGGCAATGCCCCTTTACTCACCCATCGAAGACACTGGCTGCAACTGGACGACAAAGCAGATATAGAAAAACAAGTACTGGAACATCCCACTCAGCCAAGGAACAGTTACCACTCAAGTAACAGAGGCCTGAAAGCCCTTGCACACGCTGTGGCTCTTGCAGCCGCCTTCTCGGTGGAGCTTCTGACCCCCAAGCTTTCTGAAGAGCAAATGCGATAGCTCTCCTGGAAGTTATGGGAGGAAGAAGCCGAAGGGATGTGGGGTACAGCTCCAGCCTTGACCTCTGCAGAGCAGCTCTGCCCCTCATTGACAGCAGAGATGTACTTACTGATCAGTCTTGTTTTTTGGACTCAACCCGCTATTGTTTTCTGGCCTGACTGACCCACAGTGACACCTCCACTATCTTATCTGGAGAAGAATTCTAACCAGGGGACACCCGGACATCCCGAAGGGATGGAAAAGAAGAACAGATGGGTGCTTGTTGTTATCTCTGCTCCTTCCACAAGGCATACGACTTCATGGCTCCCCACAGGCAGAAAACACCAGCTAGAGAGCCTTAACTGCAGGAAATAGTGGCTAAAGGAGGAGAGCTGATCCTTCCTAGCCAAGATTGCAGATGAGCGCTTGGAGCAGAGCTACAATAGGAACATCAGTCAAAGTGAAGGACTGGTGTCCCACAGGGAAATAAGCTGTTCCTATGCTACACAAAGACCCTTTCCACTCCTGGTTGCACAACCTGACCATTGCAGCGAGATTATCAAACAAGGGAAATAAAGACATTTTTCTGCAGTAGTCTTATGATCTCTGTCTTTAAAAAACAAAACCAAACCAATAATCAAGAACCCCAACATTACTGAATTAACTTCCATGCAAAACTGAGTAATTGAGAACCTCTGCCTTACTGGTTCAAGCCAAACTAGATTGAGTTGCAGGTTATAACCACGTGCTCTGGCTATAGATAAGATGCAGCACGCTGAAATCTGTTCTCTACTAAAGCAAACCAAGCACCACAACTGGCAGGGAGAGATAGTAAGGACAACATGAATAAGCAGGAAGGGATCTTCCCTCTCATCCCACTAGCTGCAGCTCTTATTACAGAGAAGAGATTTAAAGCTGTTTTTAACATATACGCATCTACCGGTCCCTCCCTGCTTATAAACAACAGTCATACAGTTCTCCAGGAAATCACCTGCAGGCAGAAAGCTCTCCATCAGCAAAGTACAGCTAAGCCTACAGTAATTGCACAACCAACCGAGTGTAGGCATTTCCTCCTTTCCTTTGCACTCTACATTTCTGCAGCAGGCTGGCATAAGGAATAACATCAAGGTTGACATGCTAGCTTCAAATCCCAGTAGGAAAAAAATAGCTCCGTTATTTTTATATTGAGTTTACATGAGACAGGGAGTTGAGTATTTGCCTGCTTTGTAGAGATTGTGCATTATGGAAAGTTCTCAGTGGCCTCTGCCTGGGTGTTCCCCTGGCAGGGAAGTGCAAAATGCTGCTCTGCTCCACCCCAGCAGAGAAGTCTTTCTCAGTGGTGAATGACTCCAGGGAACAACAAAAGAAGCTTTATAAATGACTGTCGTTGCTCCCACCAACAACAAAAAAAATCTTTGTGGCCTTATTGTGCTGACAGCTGTACAGTACCAGAAAAGTTTTTTCAACAACAGGAAAGGAGGACAAATTCACTATGCAAAGCTAGCAAGGCAGATAACCCTCACAAGGTGATTATGTGAATTCCCAGAAGAGAAACTAAAATTGAACGGAGAATAATACAGCAAGCCACAGGAAGTTATATTTTGCCATTTTCACTGAGAGGTAGATTCATACTTAAGATCCTGGGTAAATAAAACTGACAATCTGAAATTGAATTTTCTATTTGCATTAGAGGTGTGTGTATTTCTCCGAACCTTTTCATTACCAGTTGCTTTTATCTTCGTAGGTGCTATATTAGGCCTGTCACTAGTGATGTTTTGACGGTTATATGTAAGTGACTGACAACTGACAATTAACGTAGAGAAATGAACTGCATCATAGCAGTTTTGAGCCTCAAAGGTGTGACAAACAGGCCCTACCAAGTTCTCCAAAATGGATTAAAGCACAAGATGCCCCAGCATTCCCAGAAATGACACTATCCCAAATCACCATACCATCTAATTCAAGGAAACAGTGTAAAGCTGGAGAAGATGCAGTGCGCTGCCTCTAAACATTTTTGGAATCCACAGGAAAGACAAAGACCATCTCAGTCTTCGGGAAGAAGCACCAGCAGAAACAACTCTTCTACCAGCACTTTCTCTTTGCTTTGCAAGTTAGTTCAGGTGACAGACATAGCTCCAGATCCCCCACAAACAATAGTAGCCTGTATTAGAGTAGGTCACTGCAAATTTATGCCTCAGGGAGCTGGAGTAATTATTCCTGAAAGGGAAAGGGGGAAAAAAACCCAAACAAAAAATCCTCCTGCAAACAGACCCTCTGGGAGAGAAGATCCAATTCCAGTGGAGTACTCCAGATGCTGTAGGGCCTGCGCTTCCCAGGCAGATCTGGTAAACCTGTTGTTCCTGATCTCCACTTCCCCACCCCACAGATGAGTGAACCTAACTTCCCAAGAAGAATCAGGATCAAGTCACTATTTCTTAGTAGTAGTCATCAGTATGGGTTAAAAGATATGAAGAGGGAAAGCAATATTAAAATAGAGGGCTGGGATTTTATTTTGGTACCCAAAAGATGGGATCTCCTAAATCTGCTGTGGTCTAGGCCTGCGTGTGTCTACTCTTAATGCAAGAAAGGATGATAATTTTGCAGGTGGCAACCACACTTCTTGGCCCTCCCGGAGATTTGGAGGGTTTTACGATCCTTACACAAGGAATTCAAATTCTTCAAAGCACTGGCTAGGCTGGAAAGCCTCATACTATTTGTAACAGACTAATGAATAAAGATGCTTTGGTGTCTGCTGAGGCTGGCCTCATCTTTGTCAGAGCCACCTCTCAAGATGCACCAAAGTTTGATGCAGGCGAGGTGTGTGAAGAACAACTCTTGGCGCAGGAGTCTCTCCTGCAGCCTGCCTAGAAGAGGAGGCGGAAGAGCTAATCAGCACTTCCTGCCTCTGAGAGAGAGGAGAACCCGACACACACAACAGGATCCCTGTCTGCAATCGATTTGAGGATGTATGTTCACAATAAGCCTTGGCAGGCTGCCGAGATGGATTGCACAAATGTCAAGGACTTGGAGATAGGCCGTGTTGCTGTAAACAACTTGTCCCAGGACACAGTGCCATTGGGAAGGGCTGTTGAGAGCAGAGAGTGAACATGAGTTTGGTGAAGTACGAGCAAACTCGAGACAAGAAAAAGTAAAACACCAAGACCCCATTAAAATCAGACAAGTACGTAACTTGTAGTTAAGAGTAGCAGTTATTTCCTTTCCCTCAGTGGAGCCCTGCGATGTAGATCTTGGTGTTTCGAGAGTGTTTTTCCACAGATCCTACAGAACCCAGTGTATTTTCCATGATCCTCAATTTCTAGATGGAGGAATTAGGGCACAGACAGCATACCCACAATTGCAAAACTAGTCAGGGGCAGAAACAGGAGTAGGACCCATCTTTTACAAGTTCACAGAGCCATAATGACACAGCATAACACCAGCTTCTCCCATACTTCAGGGCTTAGATACACTGCAAGTTTAATTTCCATTCCTATATTTTACTTTTCACCCCTTTAATGTCAGTATAGAAATAAAACTTTGTGGTTTTTTTTTTTTAGAAAGGAATAATTGGAATCTCTTGGGATGGGCAGAAAAATACTTAAGATATAAAAATCTCTTTCCTATGTGAAAATGAAGTCATACAATGTGGCACAGAGGAGAACAATTTGCATGTACAACTCCACACAAAAAACACAGAGGAGATCAAAGAAATTGTTCCACTGGCTCAGAAAGACAGGGCAACTTGGCCAGCCTCACTTGACCAACAAAGTGCCAAGGTCTGACAAGCCAAGAAGCTTCAGATTATCTTGCAAACCCTCTTAGAGCCAACATGGAAGTGTAACAACTTGCAGCAAGGTGATCATCACCACTGCCTGCCAGGTAGGAAGGGTTACAGGGGAAAAGAAAAAGGGTTTCTTCCTTGCTCTTCAGGAAAAAGGACTCATGAACACATCCCCTGGATTGGTTTGCAAGGTAGAGCCTCGCAGGCATGGCAAAAAGGGAACCTAATGCATTTCTGCAGACAGTTTTGAGCTTGATGTGTTTACTTGAAAGCTCCCTCGCAGAAAGAGAGGAAGAGAGGTTAAGCAAACGAATAACAAAATTGGTAGAAAAAGCAGCATGTGAACACTGCAATGCACACTGCTGTTTATCCTTCACAGGGTCTTAAGAACGCAGTGTTACATTAAGATTCAGGCAGCATTGCCTGCTCTTAAAGTGCTGCCGGGTGACAGGACCCTATTACCTGCCTGGCACCTAGACATGAAATAGCTACTGCAAGAGAGTTTGTTGATGTTGATGTACAACAGTATAGATCAGGAGAGCAAACAAACATCACCCTTCCCTTCAATGTTAGCATTCAAGGGCAACAAAAGCAGAAGCACCGAGATTTTGAGTTTGAGGTTTGTGGCATGTCACCCACCCCCAGCAGAGACCACGTGTGGGCTGGTGATGCAGCAGTCTTCCAGAGGTACGGACTAACAACTCCCACTGGACAGCCCATACTTCAGGGTACAATTGTAGACTCTTATTTTATTCCTTTTTCCACATCGTCTCGAGAACAACATTAAAGCACGTGCAGGTACAATTTTGTCACACCTTTTTCCTGCTTTCAAAACAGGGATTGTGGGTCTCGATGTCAGAGTCTTCAGTTCTTCTGGGTGCCAAAATGGATGACTCCTTATGCAACTGTTCCAAGCAATTTGTTTAGGGAGGGCAGCAGCTCATCTGTACACAGCAGCAGACTAAAGGCTGCTAGGAGGAAGAGGGTTTGTCAGCATTGCTGAACTAAATTCCAACAGTGATTAAAGGTAGGTCACAAGGACTAACAGCTTCCAGCCCCTCCTCTCTGACTTTAAAAAACATCAGAGAGAGTTGGCTGTTTCTAAAACTGGCCAATCATGGATTTTTTTTTTCCAGTCAATGGACACGATAAGAAAAACAAAAAAATCTTCTGGCACCAAATGTCGCATTCTAACATCCCATAACGTTAGGACAAAGTACAGTCTGCTGATTCCCAAAGTTAATGAACAAACTATACACCGTCATGACAAATCAAACCACAGCCATTCAAAGGACCAGAAGCTTAAAACTTCAGTGTTCCCCTGAAAGAGCACTTGAATGCAGTATTAGAAATACACTGACACCACTTGGTACGGTTTAGGTTGCTGGGTGTTACACGCCCATATATATTCTTATTCTGCAACCTGCCACATGTCTCCAGATTTTGTCAGCCTCCACATGGAGCTACTATGCTGGTCAAACAAAGGCAGATCTTTGTTAGACCAAACATCTCTACCTCACCACCTCAACTGCTCCCGAGATCCCTGTTACGCAGCTAGGCATGGCAGCAAGATATCCATCCGAGCTTCTTCAGGAAAGTTATTATCTGCATCACCACGGCCTCAGTGATGTAAGGTCAAGAAGAAACAACCTAAACAAAAAGAAATGGAGGAAACTCAGGAGGCAGCTGCCACACATACAATATTCTCTTCTCAGCTGGGGAAAATAACGTTATTCAAGAGCACCGATTCAAAAATTGAATAGCTATTTATTGTTCCAGAAGTACATTGCTCTTTTATACATATTTCATAAATGATACAGGATTTTACACATGTTCAGTTTTTTTTTTTTTAAAGGACTTTTCTCCATGCTCCCTCCCTCATCCCAAACACACACCAAGGATTCAGCTACAGGATCATGTTCATTTTTTTCCCTTTAAAACTCACCACACAAACAGGATAAAACAGATAAAAAAATAATCACACAATGTAATTAAATTGAAAGACAGAGGAAAAAGGGAAGGGGAAAAAAGAAAAAACTAGAAACATGCACCCATTCGGTCCAACATGCCATTGAGTGAGAAGAGGCAGCAATCCCAGCTGTGTTTCCACATCTGCAAGGCACCTGGCGTCTAATTAATACTGATTTGTTTTTTTCTTTCCTATTTTTTTTTAAAACAACCTTCTCCAAAAAAACCAAAAGCCTCTTTCCATGACACAGTGAGGAGTAGTAGTGAAACATCAAAGCAGCAGCCAGCTTTTCTGTATATAAAGCTTAGTGCCCTTCTCCCACCTTCATCCTGTCTCCACAGTATTTATCAGCAGGATGCTAAAACAGACTGACCTGCTTTGAATGAAGAGATGTTTTATCTGCTTAGAAATCAGCCAGCCTTGGCTAGAAAAGAGGGCAATGGGTTGACTTTCCTTCCTCTATTTCTTTTAGCTAAGAACAAGAGATGTCATTAGCCACTCCTACGAAATTCTGACCTGTGGGTGCAAAGTTCATTTAAAGCTACTTAAGTAGGGGAAAGTGCTAGAGAACTGAAGTAGTTCTGTGGCTTGCACTGTAAGAGCCCCGGGGTTTCAAAAAGCCTCTGGGCAAGGAAAATGCTTTGACCATATATATGAGACCTTTTATCCCATTACACAAGCAGTCAACTATCAAGTTTAATTATTCCATGTTCCAAAACTGTTCATTTAAGCAGGTGTCGTGATTCTGCAACAGTTTCATAGTCCTTTAAACCTTTCATAATTTCATAGTCCAGGTGGCTATCAGATTTGGGGTAGGAAGAGGGGAATCTCCCTCCCTTAAGACTGAATACAAAAAACCTCTCATGCAATGCTGCCGTTGATTTCTAGAAGGAGCTCAAGGGCATTGGGACGCAAAGTTTATAGAGTTATTATGGAATAATCCAAAATATCAATTATCAAATGTCCAGAAGAAAACTCGTTCCTTCTCTCACTTGGCTACAACCAATCTGTGCTACAAATAAGCAAAGGAGGAAGTCAGTGGAGCACATGGGGTGGGCTGGGAAGGGGAAGCTCACGGTTTTCCAGTAGAAAGCAGTCTTGCAGTAACTTTATAAAAGAGACCAGGTCTGATCAGGAGTGTGCGTGTTAATGGCGGTGGAGCTCAAGTTCTGATCACCAGCCATGCTCCAGGTGGCTTGGATTCTTTGTTCTTTTTTTTTTTTTCCCTTTGTGTTTTTTGAGAGAGAGAGAAAGAGAGATCTGAATCAGGTAAAGGAAAATTTAAAAAGCTAAGCAGGCTGCTGGTGTCTTATCAAGAGGCAGACCCTGCAAAGCTGGAAGAAGACACCCCTAGACCCCAGCATTACATTCTTCTCATGAACCCCCCAATCCTGTATTTGTACACAATTGCCATTCAGACAGTTTTTAAACGGGACTATTTGCCAAGCCCTTTTCAGAACTAACATTCCACAATGTCCCATCTTCAATTTAAGAAATTCCCCCCCTACAGTCCTTTGTCTTGATTAAAGGTAAAAACCCTCCACCCCCACACCACCTCCCAGCTTCCACCTGCAATGCTTTAATTAAAAAAGGCAAGAGCTATGAACAGGTTTTTTGCCGGGGTTCAGAGCTTCTTTGCTGATCAGTCCTTTTCATCAATTTGCTGGATGGGCAGGTGAACCTGAAGTGGGTCTCGAAGCCTCTTAAGGTCCAATTCTGCCTAAAAGTAGAAGACATATTATAAAGAACAAGCTCCCAATACACCTTCCCCAACACTATTCCCCTTTACAGAATGGAAAGCTTTTCTGTATTTCCTTGTGTTTCCCGTCCAGAAGGGAAGCATTCAAAAAGTAAAACAAAGTCACAGGCTCGTATTTGGAAAAACCGTTCTTGGCACTTACTGAAAGACATTTGCTCTGTACTTCTCGGAACTTAGTCTGCATGCAGCCACTTAAAAGTAATAAGGTAGGGAAAATTTGATCCCCATAAACTCACTGGAACTTTTTTTTTTAAAGAACAAACTAGATTAATGGGAATGGCTGATTCTAGAAGAAAAGCTCCATGAAAATACAGCCACCCAAGGATATCTGTATTCAATACAGCATGAGAAAACCCAGAGGTCTTTCTGGGTTTTCTCATGAAACCAAGAGAGTCTAGCCCTGACCCCCCTGTACTGCTTGTGCAGCTCCTTCTCCAAGGCAGGGGGAGAACACACCTTGCCCTGGATATCCTAACACTGTCATTTCCAGAGCCTAGGAATAAACAGAGAATGATACACAGCAGTGAAAAAGAATTTGATAGCTCTGCTTTTTCTGCTCATGCCATCCTTCTGCAGAAAGGCTCTCAGAAACACGAGGAAAGATCTAACCCGACTCCTTTGTTGAACAGATCCCACCACGTGGACAGTCTGCCAAAAGGGTCCGTCACCAGAATACAAGAAATCTGCCCCCATTGCTGCTAACAATACAGCTAAGTTTTTTGAACATTATTTTCCAGGACTGTAACCCAGTGCACTGAAGCGCTATGTCAGGAAGACAAACTGAATGGATGCAAGTCTTGATTCCTCACTAAATCCATCTGGTATGCAGGAGCCGAGAAGAAAGGAAATCTTGAATTAGGTTCCTCTGAGCATGAAGTGCCTGAAGCAACTCAAGACTTGCCAGCAGTTTCTAAAAGGCTCTTACAGATAGATACAGGCAACTGTTTCATGTTGTTTTACACATCCAGCAGTTCTATTCCTGGGCACATCAAAGTCAATTCAGTGATTGCACTGGGGCTGTGACAAGAAAATGAGCTGAAAACTTAAGATACATCCATTCTTGTTTGAGGTGCATCTATTAATAGTAACCAAGAACTAGCACGCAGTAATTTCTTTGTCTTATTTCTGGAAAAATTCTTGTTACCTGAGCAATTGCATCCTTGAGTTGATTGTATTTCTCTAGATCGAATTGTGTCTTTTTGGCTCCTTTATGGAAAAATAATAAGTACTGTCTGTCTCTGGCATCTGGATAAACATATTCCTAAAAAGAAGAAAGGAGAAAAGACAGGAATAAAGCATCAACAGGGTGTAACACAGGATACCATTAGCCCAGTATTTATCCGGTGTGTTTTGGGAGGGTGACTAGTTTCTGTCAGTGAAAGCACAAGACCAGACAGCATTGTCTAAGCTCACCCAGTGTAGTGGAGTGAGCCCAGCCAGCAGCTAACCCCCCCACCCCCAGTCATTCACTCACTCCCCGCAGTTGGGGGAAGAGAATCAAAAGGGGAAAAACCAAGAAAAATGTATGAGTTGAGATAAAGACAGTTTAATAAGTGAAGAAAAATAAAACCACCATAAGAGTGACGCAAAAGCAATCACTCACCACCTCCCACCAGCAGGCCAATGCCCAGCCAGTCTCTGAGCAACAGCAACTTTGGAGAAACTCCTCCCCACAGTTTATAGCTGAACATGACATTATATGGCATGGAATATCTGTTCCATCAGTTCAGGTCAGCTGTGCCGGCTGTGTCCCTGGCCACACCTCACCCATCCCCAGCATATTGCTGGGGGGCAGGAATCAACGAGAAACAGAGGCGGCCTTGATGCAGTGCAAGCACTGTTCAGCAACAGCAAAAACACTCGTGTGTTATCAAGACTGTTTTGGTCACAAATCCAAAACACAGCACCACACCAGCCGCTATGAAGAACATGAACTCCAGCCCAGCCAGACCCAGTACAGTCAGGCATTTGCTTCCCTACTAGTATGTTACACTCCAGCAGTGAGTTACCATCACCTCCCTCTTGTCCTGAATGTGTGAATCCTTCCGTGCAGAGAGAACAAAAACTAACACATTTCAGGGTTCCAATACTGACAAGTTTGTGGGGAGAAAAGGAGGGGGAAAAAAAAGCTATAAATACCAGAAGAAAACCTTTGTAAGATGGCCCTTACTCTCTTTTTCTTAAGGTCATAAACAGGCAATAGCTAATTAAAGCAACAATAGTTGCTCATGAGTTCATGTCTCAACCAAGCTACGCAGGCGAGGACAAGAATCCAATACCACAGCTTTTGCCAGGGATACTCGACTGCAAAAAGTCACTGCTTTTTAGAGCGTGCAGCTAACTTGGAGCAGCAGAGCTGTTCACACCACATCCCACATAGCCTCTACAAAGCACAGGTCTGCCTGCTGAAGTTAACTCTCCCTTGCACTGGAACACCACACAGCCTCTGTGTCTGGTATGCATCCAATGATAAGGGCTGTCAGGTGGGGAAAAGCTGCTTTCAGAGTCAAGCCACGCCTGAAACACAGAGATTTTAAGTCTGGCAGAAGTACTAGTTTATATGGAAGACTGGATTAAAACATCAAATCTGAGTTCAAACATGGCAGAAGTTCCAACCACACTTGGCAGAAACTATAGCAGGAGCCCTGACAGGGGCACATGTGTCCTCAGCCCCTGAAATGATGCAGCTGACACCACGCTGGAACACCCGCAGCATCTGTTCTGGTGGTCTTGTGACAGTAGAGACTCTTTGAGCCCTCCCCTCCTTCATTATTTACGTAGGATTATGAAGTTTGAATAGGAGTGTCGAGACAAACCATGTACTAGAAATCCACACAGAGTCTGTCACGACTACAAGGATCCAGAGGAGCACAGCTCTGCGTTATGTGAAGATTTTCCAACACTGGAGCAGGTCTAGTTTTTGTAAGACTGAGCCTGAGAACCAACAGAACTGGAATTGCGTCAAGGGGCAAGCATTCAAATAGATCTGCTTCATCTGGATGAGAGCCCAGATCCACAAAACACCTTTCCAATATGATCTCTGAACCTTTCTGGTCTCTTTAAAAAGGTCAGCACCTCATGTCAGAGAGGCATGCTTCCCTAAAACTCATTAAGTACCTCATGTACCCATAGTTTATTTGAGCTGATGAATCACAGCACTTGGAGGCCTCCAGTGCAAGTCAATGTGTGCAAGGCTGCGTGTGTGTGCGTGCGGAAACCATGACCTGTCAGTGGATGAACCTGTATAGCTAAAGCAGTCAATCACAGAACATACGTAAGCATTTATGGTTAGACAACCAGGAAATCAGCAATGACCACCACCAGAAAACCCCACAAACATACATGACCATCCTGGACAGCAAAAATTAAATCAAGTAGCATCTAGGTTCTGACAGAATAAGGAAGGGGGCAAAATAACTTCTAATAGGTACAATTTTGCTATTTTTCTAGGGAGCAGAGCTCAAAGCAATTCTTCTATTGAAGTATCAATGTCAGCACAACAGGTCCTACCTGGCGAGTCATTACGAAATAAGCATACATTGCCATGGCACTACCATAGGTGATGAAATAGGTGACTGGTTCCATAATGTCCCAAGAATACTCCCACCAGGTTAGGCGGGCCAGAATCCCAAACTGAGTGGCCATGTAGGCCAGGCCTCCCCACAACACCAAGGTTGTCCTCTTCTCTGCTTTCCTGCTGAGCTCCATCCTTACCTGCAGGAGATAGAAGTACATGCCTTGTATCCTCAAAAATAATTATGTTAATATAATTAAGAGAGAACGTAAAAATAACATCTTGTATTTATATTAAATGCTAAGTGGTTTGAGACATGATTTGAGTCTAGGTTATGCAGACAAATCCAGACTTCTTTTCCATCCGTACCTTGCTATCATTCATATTGTACTCTGAGCATGCTCTGGATAGCTCGCAAAGCTGCTTATTTCTCTGCATTCAGAGACATTCTGCATTACCCCCAGTCTTTATTACTACAAAACCCATTTCCAATTATATCAAGCAAAGAAACAAAATACTTCCACAGAAACCAGAAACAGACATGGTTTTGTATACGCTTAGTGCATCTGCTGCTTCAGTGATCTTAAAACTATTTGAAGCATGCCAGGGACCTAATTAAAACCTTGAAATAAATTAAGGCTGCATTTAGAGGATAAATAAAACACAATGAGAAACTTCTCACTTTTTCTAGTGGTGCTAGTTGCTCCTTCAATTCCTCTAGTCTCCCTATCAGCTCCTTCTCTTTGTTCAGCTGGTGCTCCTCAATGCACAAGGCGGTATACAACTGCTGAACCAACGTCTTGACATCATTCAGCGTCGTTGCATTTTCATGGCTTAAGAGCTCTAGAAAAAAAAAAGAGAGACTGATTTATATGCATTGATCCACAGAACTTCTATATATACTCTTCAGAAACTGCTATTAGTCTGCGCAGGAAACACATGTAACTATCTTCTCAACAAACAAGCCTTTGGAAGAGCTCCAGCACTCTAAGACAATGCAATTTCTTCAGGAGAAAACCAGGCTTTATTATTGGATATTCCTAAAATTTGATAAGAACAAGGAAAAGAGATAAATGCTATTAGCTTGCCAGATATCAACAACTATTTCTGATCCATATTTATATACAAGGCTTAATGAAGACAAATGAAAAACTAAACTAGTATGATCCATCACACCAACTGTCAAGAAACAGGCAGAATTCAGATTGCAGACCATCAGCAACCATAGTTATTGACAAAGACAACCAAAGATCTTGGGTTAGCGGTCCCAGAACATGCAGTGTTATGCTAATTATTTTGAGTACTAATGCTAGGAATTGTTTCCAAACACTCTGTGGGCAACCCTGCGCTGAGCTGCCTACAGGGCAATGAAATTCTCCCTCACAGTATTTAAATAAAGACAGTAACAGGGCCACTAACTGAAACTGCCTTTATCCCTGCATTTCAACACAAAAAGGATTCCTGAAGGAAATAAATTTGTAAAAGAGTTGTGACTAGTGGCATTGTCTAACATACTCCATATGGAAAAAAACAAGTTTCAAATTAAAGTAAAACAACTTGACATTATCCAAATAAAGAAATAAATTTTTAAAAAATAATTTTTATAGCATGCTTGGGCTTGTACCTTAGGTTATCTTCTCAAAATATGATTTTACCAATGCATAAAAAGTTACAGACAGCCTAAGTTTTAACACTAGCAGCTCAAGAGGAAGCAGTGACTCAGCAGTCTGTGCCAAGGCACACAGAAAGTCCACCACATCCCCCTCCCAGATAAAGGGCTCCTGTTCCCCTATGGAAAAAAACAAAAAGTGTTCCTACTGAAATGGCCATCAAAAAGGACTTAGTATTTAAGATTACAGCATTCTGGCATTTCCATTTCAAAATACACAGGATGATTTTTTGTAAAAACGGAAAAGCAGTAGCTGCAAAGTTTAACAGAACTAATCTCGGTGCCTATTTACAGGCACATTCATTTTAACACGAGCTAACTATAGAAATCTCTTTGGCAAATGAATCGGAGGCAGCAATTTCACGTAACCTAGGTGATCCTGGAGCTCACCTACCAGCACACAATGGGTATATCATACAAGCGAGCTAACCAAAACCACACTGACTCACTGACACAGACTTTGCTCTCTCAAACGTTAGGCAAGTGGGATGTATGAATTGCCTTACCTTGGGACAGCGATTTCTCCAGTGCAGAAACAGACACCATGTTTGCATTCTCATTTAGCTGTATTAAAAATTACAGACTAAACCAGCTAGGCTCAATACCATCATCTGCTTTCAGGGGCTAACAGTTGGAAGAGATACCTTGTTAAAATCCTCACTCCACTTCTCTGGCTTACAGTGTCTTACAAGTGTGTGAAAACACCACATTCAGGACACAGAGCGTGGGGTGAGAGAGCAGGGTGTAATTTTTTTGCTTGTGTGATATCCAGGGATTTAGATATCCAGTCTTAATGGAGAGTTTTCTGTTAAGGTGCTTTTAAGGAGTTTGGAAAAAAACCTCTCTAGTGGAGGGCAGTCTTACCCACAGAGAAGGGAGAAATGGCATCTCACCAATGCTGCGCTCCCAAATCCCAGAGTCTCCTACATAGTAAGGACAAGTGGCTACACAAAGTACCCCGAGTCAGAAATTTCTTTTTTACTTGATATTTTTATATTGTGAACAATAAAATGCTAGAATACATTTTTATTAAAGGTCCTTGGAAGGTAACTACATTTACAGAGGAAGATACCACGTATCAGCAGATCTTCCTAGAAGTCAGCCACCCAGAGAAGTCTCAGACCCAAAAGATATGGTCAGTCTCCTGATTTTTGATAGATCAACTTCCTTTAGCATGTTGTCTTATTCAGGCTGCTCAAGATGGTAAAAGGAACATTAACAGTTCCCTCACAGCTTTTGCCTTATGAATGATTTTGTTCCTTATCTACTACTTGAAGAGAGAAGGCCCAAACACTGGGGAAAACATCCAGATAAATAGGGGAAGGCATGTGCACCTCAATTGGACATGCAAGTCAACTTATAAATCCTTCCTAATTTGTCTGCCTGTCTACAGGGCTAAAAATCCCTTTCAGAAAAATACTGCTTGCAAACTTCATATTATTGCCTGCAACAATAACAGAGCAATAAGGTAGACAAAAATCCCCCACTATTTGTGAGCCAAACAACAATCCGAGCAACATTTCCAACACTGGCTCTTTTGTTTAAGTCCTCAGCAGTAAGTACAGGCACGCAAGAACCTGGTGCTTTACGAAGCCTATAAAGTTGCCTAGGAGAAAGAGTAGCCGGTAGATGAAAAAACCAAGTTCCTGCCTCCACCAGTAACTCTGGAGTGTCTCAAAAGCTTCTTGCAAGTTTTCACATCTTGAAAGTTACAGAAGTGTCCAAGCCCATTATTTAAAAGGATTTTCATATTGATTCAAAATGGGTTGGTTTCCCTTCCTATTTGATTCTTAGTAATGTAAACTTGTAAGAGCACAGTCTCATTTATTTCACTGTTTGTTAGCTAACAAGGTTTCAAGGTATATTTGCAATATTCTAAGTACCACACTTAAAAGGAAACAATGTTTACTGTCAGGTAAGGGAATTATTTTTTTCTTCCAAATCGGATAATTTAAGTTTCAATCTAATTCCCATTTTGTCTCATACTCCTTTAACATGACATAAATTAAATTACTTCTCAGTAATTAGAAAAAAATTCAAACAAGTTTAGAAATTAAAAGGAATTAAATCTCTTCATTTATTGCCCTTATGGGGGGTACTGGCTTTGAGCAGAATGAATATTTGCTTTTCATCACTGACTACTCTGATTATTTAGATATCACTAAATTAGACTCCAAGGACAGAATTAGAAACAGAAAGGTTTCCTTTAGAAATAACACTTCTTGTTCTTGTTCAAGTTAATAAAGCATGCTGCAATTAAACAGGGAATTGAATACTGAAATTTATTTCTGATGTTTACCAGAAGCAGGCTGGTTTACCTCTCTTTGGTGGTCTAACGTGGTACGCGACATCATTAATGATCAGTTTGAAGTCATCCAGCAGAAGCAAATCTATACCTGTGGAGGCAGCAACACGTGTGCCATCTGTAAGGCAAACACAGGCGACTCATGAAACAGTAGAAACAAAGTACCTAAACACGCTGTGGCTAAGCAAGTTGTAATGCCATCTCAAATCCAGTTGGACTTCCACATTTTCTCACAGACAATACTCTTTGTCAAGACAGAGATATACTTTGGGAGACCTTACGTGGCAAATACTAGCTGAGGTATATATGCAGCTGCTTTTCTATATTTGTGATATTTTGGGTCATCTTACAAAAACCAATTTGAATATTTTACTACGTTTTGCAATACAATCCTTTTCAGTGACCTTCATCTCTCCCCACTGGCATTAGAAATGATTATTTCAATCTCTGGTATCGGGCAGCTTTGACATCACTAACCTAGCAAACATCTCCCTCCCAGGCCAAGACTTTTACTGAAATAGCTGCTTTTATGGCACTTTCCCAAGACATCCTCAGGATGCTTCAGAGCTTTGATGGCTAGCAGACACATAGTAATTGAGCAAAACATAACAAAATATGGCAGTAAGTGAAATATGACTGAATTTTCATAGCTAAGCAAGATACTGTTTCCCTTGTACCACCTTTTACACCCGATTACTTACAAATCAATTAGAACACCTACACAGGTTACATAGCTTGCGTCTTTCCTACTAAATAGCGGGAAACTCACCAAAAACATAGTCTTAATAGAGATAAGCTAAGCATTAGGAATGTTTTCCTCCTCCTTCACTCTACAGCCAGATTTCCTTGGCAGACCTGACTACACCGGGACAGCTAACAGAATATTCTTACTCTAGGAATGGCATTTTTACCTTCTACTTCTTCAGGAATGTCCAAGAACTCGCACCATAACAAGCTTTTACTTAAAAAGCAAAAGGCTGGATGAAAATAGCTGGCAAGCGAGTAAATCAATTAGTTTTGGAAAAACCAGTACCTGCCGAGTAGATTGCAACTCGATCAATTCCCCGGTCCTCTGCTTGCAGCTGTTGTAAGAACACACCAACAGAGTCTGAGATAGGTTTAAGTGTGAACTGGCAACGTTCACGCCGGGATGGAAGATTCACAGAAATCACAGGTAACCCGTTTTGGTAAACCACCGTCACTTCTACAAAGACAACAAAAATACAAGTTTAGCATTAAAAATGAACAGATCTTCTTGCAATAGTTCTGTATTTCTCCCATGGTGAAAAAGGCAAACATGGTTATGAGCTGAACATGAAACAGACTGTAAATTTTTGGTTCGTCTTTTATCAAGAGATGTGTCCATCAAAGAAAAACGGAATGATGTCAGAGGTTTTCACTCCCATTAACTTGGCAGTATCTGTTAAACTTTCCGTGCTTTGTGGAAAAGTAAAAAATATTTACTCTAAGCACTATGCTGTTTATACTAGAGGCAACATAATATCTAAAAGCCACAACAGTATGTTTTGATTAGTTTTTGAGAACCAAAGTATTTTGGACTATAGAAGACAAAACACTGTGCAATTTATCAAAATTTATAGCCCAGAAGACAAAGGCAGACTATTAGGAAACATCAAGGAAGGACCTACTTCAAACCTTTTTATTTTTGTTTAGTTCTTATTTCCTCCTCTTTGTGCTAAGGCAACAAATATTTAAGAGAGCAGTCAGGAGCATGAGGTTGTAGGAACATCCCTCTGAATTTAAGCTTCAAGGTCATTTAATCTAAAATTCATGGGATCAATACACTTTGTACTTCAGAAGATAGACATTACTTCTTTAGGTGTAGATAAAACAACATTTTATATTTCTTTAGTGCTGTCAGGAGCTTTTTCAAGAGCATTCTTAAGGATTTCAGTGCACCTTTCTAAATTTTATGGTAGTGACCTGTATAAACTGTAAGCTAGTTATTATTTTATTGCCAGAAAGACAGCCCATCCTGTGTGCTCCAGGACATCCATACATAGAAAAAAAGTTAAGAGTTCATATTCCCTAACCCCTCTTCTGAGGTACGAGCAGTTGAAATTTTCCCCTAGTGCAGAGTTGCTAGGATATAGCAGCACACCTAAAAATGATTCACTTTAAATGGCTACATCTTTTTCTTAGGTAAAAACATAAGGTCTTTTTTATTGCACAGAGCATTTGCCATATCTCAAGGATTGTGCAGTCGCACCCCCCTCGCCTCCCCACAGCATCTGGCTTAGTATTCCCACCTGTTGTAGCTTTGGCCAACAACATGAACCACACCATCGACTTAAACTCATCTAACTCATATATTGACATGCCAAGTCAATTTAAGCAGCTAACATCAAAACTAGTTGGTCAAAGAAGTCAGTGCAAGTAGAAGTAGAAGGAAATAATGTAATTTTAACTACCGAAAGAAACTATTTCTCAGCATGCCACCGTTCGGAAAGTTTTGCCACCAACAGCCTTTACACCTCCCCTTTCAGTGATTTGCTGCCAGATGACGAACTCGTGTATCACAGGATCATTTGCATATTAGGACAAGTCTTGGGGCAATGTGCCTTTGTGAAAAGGGAGGCTCATGGATGTTGAAAAATCATGCACCAAGTACACTTATACAAAGCCAAAAGAGTTCTCTCAGGCTTTTGAGTTTACTGTCACATGCCTTCATAAATTGAGTCAAGCACACAAAGGCTTTTTCCCTCTTGCAGGGGATTGCTATCCAGTGCTGACAAAGAGGTCCTCATGTCATCTTTAAAGATTAGGTGGAAGTGACCAAGTACCGACATCTAAAATGACTAAAGCATCCCAAGAGGCCCCAGTATTTGGAAGCCTAGAAATGTCTATTCTCGAGACTCAAGACACCTGACAGGATTTCAAAGATTAAAACTCAGAGAGAACAGTCAGATATTTACTGGGGAAAAAAAAAAGCAAACTGCCAATTTATTTGGACAGTTAGACAGAATTTCAAGCTCCTTATCAGCAGCTGTTATGACACCAGCTATCAGATTTTTACATTCTTTCACTCAAGTATTTGAGCAAGAGACTGGTAAGAAATAGATTAGCATTAGCTACACTTGTGATGGCAGGCTCAGAAAGAATGATCAACATGTTTAGAAGCTTAAAATAGCCACTTAAGTGTTGAATTCATTGGTTCTGCACGCAGCATATACAACATTAACTTATGTACTGCTTACATAACCACAACACACGAAAAACATTATTTAAAATGCTACCTTGATTATCAAGGCAGAGGAGCCAGTTTATTGTAGAGCAGAATAGATAACATTTGCACCAACGCTTTTCTGTGTATCCCCATTGGTACAACACAACCACAGCTCCATGACGGCCAGCTGTGGAGGAAGTACCTCCCAGCACCAGCCCTGCCGCATTTTAACCCTCCACAGACCAGACGGAGACCACAGTGATAAACGCAATAGGTCAGACTGCACCAAGAGTCATCAGCATTGGTAGCACACACAAAACCTTTCTCAAGGATTTCCAGCTCAGTTGAAGTGTTAAAGACCAAACTATTTCTTTTGGAGGACAAGTTCAGTAAGTCTGGAATTACAGCTGGTTTATGTTTTCCTTACAAAAAGCTTGTAAAAGTAATTTTCTAGCCTAATTCATTGGTGGGGAAAGTCCATAATTCCAGTTTGGTCCTCTCATCACCTCCCACACAAGTAATGTCTAGTCAGATTTTTACTGCACTGGAGAGGGAAGAGGCAAATAAAAAAACCAATCTGGAGAACATGTCAGTAACAAACCTAACAGACAGCAATAGAGGGCTCCAGTAAAAGTTATTAACAAGACACTGCGATATGGTTGTCTGCCTTGCTCTCCTCTGCTCTGACAGCCCTGTGCAAGAGGGCAACTACAAGTTAGTACGTAGACAAAGCATTTTGGCATTTCACTACTTATAGAGCTAACATTTTGGCTAATCTTCACCGATTAAATTTCAAAGCAGTATTTAAATACAGGGGACAAGTTAAAGAAAGTCATTGTGTACAAGTGTATTTTACAGACACCTACAACCTGGCCAGGGATGCTGCTAAATAAGACCATGGAAAATTTCAAAGCTTTACATGCTATATTAAGCGTGAGCTTGCTTTGATGTATGAATTCCATCCAAGCACCACAAAGTTTTGACTCAACCATACGTGCACCAGTAACAGGTCATTAGTATTTTTTAAAGATTTCTGTTCTTGCATAAGAACAACTTAGGCAATATGTTCGGCCAAAACAAGGCACGGTTTAAAAAAAAAACAAGGGGGTGTGGGCAAAGAGGTCAGCATTGAACATTTATACTGGTAAAGGTGAAGTTATTGGAAGAAATAACAAGAGAAATATTCAAGCACAATATGAGGAGGGGTAAAATCAAATCAGGAAAGTAGCTACACACATTATCCTCTCAACCTTACATGTGTCCTCTACACTTCTACCTATTTAAGCCTTCAGGTTTTTATTTTGAGTTCTCCAGAGCAATCATGTTCTCTTTGTGTTTACACACACTCACTATCCTGGCAGGGGAAGCAATTGAGCCAGAACCCTTTATTTTATTAGCTTTCAGGCTTTATTAACAAACCTTAATGGGGAGAGGATCCACTAACCACTCATGTCAGTCAGCATAAGTGCTCTCCTCTTCGTGCACAGCATGCAGACGTTAAGCAGGCAGTGATCTCAAAGCTGCTTGTTTCCTCTTTGCATTCTGGCATACTGAGATTTTTGAAGTTCCACCAGTGCATTCTTTTGCTTTATGTTATGACAACCTTATCAAAAGAGCTTAATGTCTGAGCTGTCCGAGAACTTAAATAAAGGAACAAAATTGCCGTGGCTTCACAACTTATTCACTGCAGCAAACGGTGCTTTCAACAGTTTGAGCAAGTAGCTGGTATGAACTGCACTTTCATTACAAAAATAAAGTTAAGAGGGCACGCAGTACCCTGAAAGGTAGGCATCGCACAGACCTCATGGCTACATCAGGAAAAACTCTGGCAAAAAAAATTTGGACAGTGGCACACGATTACATCTTTCTTTAGAAAGCCTGTCCAGTTTTCTAAGGACAGTTATTAGAGAAGTTGATCATTCCCTTAGTTCTTCTCGACTGACTTGGTTCTCTGTCACTTCCTTAGTTCAAAAGTGGATTACCTCCTAGCCAAAAAAGCTTCAACAGAAAAGGGGGTCAGGGAACACCATTTAAGTTAGTGAAGTCAAAAGCGAGCCCAGAGTTTCTCCCTGTCAATACTCACCATCAGAGGGCACTACCGTACTGCAATAGACTACTCTCACACTCTGCCAAGGAGAAAGCCTCTGATGCACCTAGAAAACACAAGCAGAGCGAAGAGGACAAATGTTCAGTGCCGCTGGTCTGGCAGAATCACGCCCCAGTGTCACCTCCTGTCCCCCCATCACCGACCCCAGTGCCTGAGCCCGGCGTTTCCTCCCAGCCGCCGCAGGGGTAACCCCCAAGCAGGAGCGCCTGGCAGGGACGGCCTCTGCTCTTCCCATCTGCCACCCAGCAGGGCTTCCCCCCTCGGCCAAGCTCACCTCCACACACCTCACTCTCCACGCACACAGTTTAAAGTGAGAACGTACAACACAACAGCTGTGGGGGTTTTTTTTCCTTCCTTAATGTAAAATGTATTTTTAAAGCCACGTTGAGTTAATCAGTTTTAAGAAATCAATTTAGATTACTATGCAGACGTGGAAAGTAGAAATCACACAAGCATCAGTCTTTAAAGGTTAAAAAATGATGTTTTAGCATAGCAGTAGGGGAGGGCTAGGGAGTTGTGGATTAAGAGGTTCATTCTCTCAGGTTGTTTTCTGTGCTAACATGTTTTTTTTTTTTCTTGTCCTTACAAAGGGAAGCCAAACTCTTAAGATACAAGTAGTAAACATGCCTGTTTGTAGAAGAACAAATTGTTCAGGATAAAAAAAAACACAAAAATTGTGGTACTGAGCTATTAAAAAAGAAAGAGCCCAATAAGAAGAAAGTGCATAAATGGTTCGTATGTTCCGCAACCTTGGCAAGGGACTAATTTGTTCATGAAAATCTAGAATCAGACTGATTTAAAGTCTGCCTTCTAGCTTAAGTTACACTCGTCACATACTAATCCTCTCCCAACACTGAAATTACAATTCTGGCACAAAAGAGACCGATTTTAAAAAAGAATAAAGTGCAACAGCAGCTCTCATTCATCTACGCCGGTATGTATTTCAGTGACTAGCACTCAGATTTTTCAACAGTTGCAGTCCAATATGGGCACTCCTACAGTCTGGGATTTTTTTGTTTGCTTGTTTCTAAAATGCCAAACCTGCATTTCTATAAAGGTATCTCACAGGTAGGGCTTTGTTTTTGAAGTAAATTTCTAATGGAAGTTTGCAAACAAAACCCAGGCTGTTGATTATTTCTCTGCCAAGTTGTCCAGACCTCCATAATTTAAAAGGTTGCTTTCAATAATCTACTTAAAATAGCTTTTTCTGCTACTTCACTTTTCTTCCTAAGCCTGCTATGCAAATCGAGGATAGTTTCAACTACAGTAGTCCAGAAAGCAGGATCTATGGCCCAGGTGGTCGGCGCATTGACAGCTCTGGAAATTCACTCTCGTTTATGCTGTATTTACACTCCATTTTTCTCAGTTTTGGCAATGAAAATCAGTCAAGTAATTTTCAATTTTTCTCATTGCAATTGCATTTTCAGCTTCCCACAGTCAAGTCAAACAGGCAGCTAACAGGAAAAGAGAAATAGGCATTAAACAGCTGTAAATGAATTTAAGTGGGTAGTTGCATGTTTTGGCAAAAGTAATGTTTAAAAAAAACCCTATGTGTTCGGGACCAAAAGGCAAAGTTACCCTTTTACATTCAAAAAATAACAAGTCTTCTGGACTAACAAACCTCCATGTGCTACTGCTGAGCAACCAGGAACCCCCCACACCTGGAAAAAAAACAGGTTTAAAACTCAAAAACACCCAAGCAAAACACAAATTAGCCTCACACCCTGGACAAATCAAGCTCCGTTGTCTTGGCATCACTATTATATTATGAAAAAAGTCAGAAGTTTCAATGATCAGAAGCCACACCAGTACAGCAATAAGTAAAGCCAGTTTTCAGAACCAAATTCTATGTAAGGAGGGGAAGCCTCTACAGCAAGTTTAAAAAAAGACCTTTTCCTATTTGAAACCAGCAACTTCCATTTTAATCCTTCTAAAAATAGCATCAGACCAGATACAATATTAAGTGGGCACAATTTACACAGGGAGACACAAAACCACCTGCAGAGAACACTACCACAAAGCACTGTTTATACACTTATTTTACCCAATCCCACGGCGGAGCTGGCACTTTCAGATACATGCTTTTCACTGCTTTATGCTTCCCTTTTATGTGGCATTAATCATCTAATCATCTATTTTTGAAATAGTGCACATCAAGAGCCTGCCTTTCTACCAGATTCGCACAGCAGTCCAAAAATTTAGTAGCAGTTTTCAGAAAATCCTAAAATCCACTAAACCCAGTGTTATTCCATTGCAAAATAGCTATATAACAGAAAGATAGTATCAGCTAGCATCTGCCAAGACTCTGCCTCAAGGCCATGAGCGTTTGACAGGTGTAAGCTAGCGCCAGAAGTCTCCTGCCCTCATGCAATACAGGCAAGAACAGGGGAAAAGGCAAAACGGGTTGAAGAACAGGGCATGTTAGGTGACTCATCAAAACGCTGAGGTGTCCCCAGATTTAACCTCTTGGACAATTCTTTCACCCTGGTTCAGGTCTGAAACAACTTTATGTTTCATGAACCCAACTGCAGTATGCTGCCATTACATTTTACATAAAGAGATGCTGGTTAAACTAGATACATCTGTCACTCCTGCAGTTCTGAACTGTGCCTTGTGATACGTGCTGCTATTAGAAATGTCTTCTCTAAGAAAACAGTTTTTACTGGTTAGGAAAAGGAAAAAAGGAACAAATGAACTCAAAGTCAGCAGAGACCTAAATGCCATCTCCTGCCATCCAAGGTTAGTGAGAGCTTAAGGAATCATGAATCGTTTTTATTCTTGAAGAACAACTGTTGTTTTAAAAGTGAGATGGAGAGAAACGGCTGAACCCTTTATCCAACGTCTGCAATTCAACAGCCTTATGCAGAGATGTGCCAGAAGGCTGAGGCTCAGGACTGAAGCAGTTGTGGGGCGGAGGAGAGGAACTTATTTCAAGCTTTGCTGCCCAGATCTCACGATCATTTGCCTGCAGATAAACCATTGACAGCTCACCACTTCAGCAACGAAATGCGGAATAACTACTTCCAGGTTTCAGTTGAGACAGACTTGTCCACCACTGCCAAAATAAGCGATATTTGGAGTGTGAAAAGCACCAAAGCCAGACCACTGAAATCAGAAGCTTTAAACACCAGAGTAACTTTCTGGGTCTCAAGAAAACAGATGCAGGAATTCATTTTTCACATCCATTCGATCCTTTGTTTCCTGTCTTATCCGCGGTAAGATGCATGTTAAGAGGCTCAGGGTTATGCAGCAGCTTCACTCCCAGAATGATTAAGGGAGCAAAAGAAAAAAATCCCAGTCCTTTATCTAAAACTAACACCTCCTGCAGCCTATCAAGGTCTATATTGGACAATCCAAAAGGTAAAAATAACAGCATCTCTATAGGTCCTAATGTAGCTATTTCAATTCCTCATGGGTGACAAAGTTAATCAAAGCCCTACTGGAAAAAACAGCCTTTCATCTACCAGCAAGCGCTCTTTGATGGGAAAAGAGGGAGCAATCTGGCAGAGCTCGTGTTCTGCATTTTATGTAATCATCAGTAATAGAATGGTAACAACTTTGGGGTACCAAGTCTTCAAGCCCTAATTAAAATAAAAAAAGAAGTTGTCCAGAAAAAAAACAAAAACAAAAAACAAAACAAACAAACAAAAAACCCAACAAAACCAAAAACACCCCACAACACTCCAAGCACAGAAAAGGTGAATATCTTAATCTAGAACACAACTAACTACTAACTCATTACCTGGAGTATCAGTGCGGCAAAAGCTCCAGAGCTTTTGTAAAAGACAGAGCATTCTCCATGTAAAAATTTCTTACCATGAGTGAAATCTTTAAAAGATACATTTGCAAGTGTCAGCTGCAACATCTATTTTACAATTTATGAAGCGTCTCCTTTAAATAAGGTTGCCTTAAGTCAGACATGAAGCAGCTCACCTTTGCCAACAAGCAACAGCTATTTTCCTCTCTATCCTGACTTTCACAGCATGAAAAACTGAATGTCTTTCCTGGCTCTAACAGTGGTTATCCTAAAACCTCCTGGTTAGCATCTCAGTGACAAAAAATTGCTGCTAGCTTCCCTGAACATTCACAGTAACCCCAAGCCACCCACCTCAAAAGTGCTGAAGAGCTCCATTTATTGATCTTTCCCTCACTTCAGGGCTCTAGCTACTTCTACTCTTTACTCTGTCTGTTACATTTTGATCTCTCTGAAACAGTAATTTCATTGTAAGTCTTTGGGTTCCTTTTTGTCTTCCCATTTTGCTTCCTCCTCATACCAACTGTGTTTGCAAAGCAGAGGAGAAACAGAGCAAAACCACGTTCTGACCAGAAATCTGCTGTCCAAGCTCCATGATGAGTAACTTATTAAAACTATTAATATTTTTACACCGGCGCATAAACTCCTACTGGATTTAAGTACAACTGTGGTGGGGTGGCGGTGACCAGCACGGTGACCAGCTCTCTCGTCCCCCTCCTCAAACAGGATGTCAGGGCGCAGGGGGAGAAACAAGATGAAAAAGCTCATGGGTTGGGGTAAAGGCAGGGAGATCACCCACCCATCGCTGTCACAGGTATAACAGACTGGATTTGGGGAGAGTTGATTTATTGCCAATTAAAGTAGGTAATAGCAAGAAACAAACAGAAATTACCACACCTCACCACCTCACGCCCTTTTCCCGCATCTACCTTACCCCTTCATTCCAACTTCTTCATCCCCTCAAGAGGCATGGGGGAATGGGGCTTCCCTCTGGAAACACCCGCGCCGCAGCATTGCGGATACTTGCCCAACCGTGGCCTCCCCACAGCTGGAAGGGGAGTCTCTGCCCCACTGCCTGAGCACCTCCTCCTCCTCGGTGCTCACAGGGCTGTTCCTCACTTTTTTTGTCCAATTCCTCTCCTTTTTTCCAGCGTTTTCCCCCTTTCTTACCTCAGCTTCCCTGCGGTGCCAGTGCTGAGGGGCTGGGCTGTGCCTCAGCAGGGGCCACAGGAACCTGCTGGAACCGGCGGGAACCTGCTGGAACCAGCCTGAGGCAGCCCCAGCCCCTCCTCAGAGACCCCTCAGTCCCACTGCCAGCCCCCCGGGCACCCAACACAGCGCCTATTAAAGCAAAGGTTGCAAATAAAGTCCTTCGCGTATGAAGCAACGCAGGGCACAGACAAGACCTTTTTGGTCCCTCACACGGGCCTGAGGACAGCAGGGGGAGAGGGAGAAAACTTGATGGTGGCCCCTACACCCATGATACCAGTGAAGAGGGATCCTGCTCTGCCTGCTAATTTCAAATGCCTTCATCATCCTCCCTGGCTTCCTCAGAAACCTCCAAAGAGATAAAAACGGGCCAGTCTGGCATCGGAGATCTCTGCCTGCATCTCTCACCCCCTGCTTTGCCACCTCCGTTCCTCTGAGGCATCTGGACACCTTGGCCTGCTTCCATGATTTCCTTTTGAAAAAAATCTCAATCTTCCTCCGAAACTGAGCCCGACTTTACCAGGGATTTGTTCAACAAATCAGTAACCTTCTATGGAAGGCCTCCTCCAACTTCTTGCTACAGTCTCTGGATACATTCGCATAGTAAATATTACGTGAAGTATTTCCTTCAAGGCACGCACCGTGCTTCTGCTCGAGGGCCTGGTACACAATAAAATGGCGCTTGCTCTTGCAAGGGTAACGCTCAAACCATGCTGCCCTGCAGCACGCAAAACCCCCAAACGTTTGGTCAGAGAGGGGAGCGTGGCCACGCTCCTGCAGCAATGGCTGCAGTGAAGGAGCCCCACGCCCCGAGCGCCATTTTCTCCCCGGTTTCCAACTGCTGCCTTTTTAAACCCTACAGCTTGTCTCCCAGGACCCGAGGACTTGCCTGATTAAATCCCACTGGCTTGAACTCATTTCTTGTTCTCTTTGCCAGTGCGCCCTTGCTCACATCCCACTCGAGAGGTCAGTTTTTGCTCCGAAAAAAAGTATTTCGCACCCGTTGCCTCCACAGGACAACGTTTCTGCAGATGAAGGTCAAGCAAATGAGAACCCATCTGAACTGCAAGTGCTGTTCCTCTTAGGTTTTGTTTCTCTTTTTTGTTTTAAAATCAGGCTGAGGAGATGGACACAAAAAAGGCAATGCCAGCAAGATGTGGGAAGTGTTAATCTTTGCATTTGGAAGCACTTCATACGACCTACACATTAGCAAATGGTCTTTATTTGCCACACTTCTCATTCCTGCCTGAATTTTCTCTTCTTCCAGCATTAGTGGAGAGCTTCATCACATCTGCTAGGAAAGGAACATACACAGGAGGTGAGCTATAAATATTCCTCTCTCATCCTGCTTCCTTTGCCCATCTGCCTAAAAAGAAACAGGTAATCCACAGTGTCCAGGAAGAGGTGGGGGTAGGAAGAAGGAGATTCATTCTTCGCAGAAAAGGAAAAAAAAAAAAGGGGATGAAGCAACTGCTTCTTGTTCTTCATTACGTCCTTCTCTCAGGCGTTACTGCTGCTGTGGAGATGCTGCAATGATAAGTCTTAGGAACACCACTGCTTTTGATGGCTTTGATAGAGCCTCTTGGGGGCAAGAGAGGGAAAAGGACGTAATGAACGGGAAAAAGTTTAACAGACATGTTACGCACACTGGTCAAGCAGTCTCTACTGCTTTTAGCAGGTGCTTCCCTTACCACCATCCACATCACTTTTCCCCCAAAAAAACCCCACCACCCCCACAAAAAAAAAAACCCAAACCAAAACCATTTCTCAGTCCATATTCTTAATTTTGTTGCAAATGTCAGCAACTTACAGAGAATTCCACTATTCCTACTTTATTTGAAACGGATTGTAGCCACAGTACACCAGACCACCATACTCCCTTCTTCCATCCAGACTTCACACAGTCCTTCCTACCTCTAGCAGGCAACCCAAAACACGGCTGGAACATCTCCCTTGCAGTTTGTGATGCCAGATTACTGTTTCACTATGAAAATATTTTTGCTTTCCTGGAGTAGGATGGTTTGAATTTCATTTCTTTAATACAGCCTTCATGGTTACTGGAAAAAAAGCTGAGAATTTTAATTCCCTTGCATTCTGAAGGCTTGAAAAACAGAAACCAAACAAAATACCATGACACATTTAAGCCTGTGTCAGCTTTAAACCTGAGCACAAAGATGAGGCACAGCTGAATTCCTTTCCCTAATTTCCAGATTCATTACTTGAATCTTCCTGTACTGAAAAGGATGGTACCTCTCTTCTCAAATTAAAGGGGCTTCCAACACTGGTTTAAAAAGTAGTTTGAAGAATTTAATAACTTTTGATCCCACTGATTTCAGGGTTCATGATTTTGTCTCCCTCAGCTACTCACAGCTGAAGATTGTATAACCAGAGAGAAGGAATCAGATTCCCCTTACCAACAGTAAACTCAGGCCAGTTTACTGTTCTTTTGTTGCTTGGTTTTTTTTATTTATTTTTCTGCCTCTAGCACTTATCAACCCCAGTTGGTAATTTCTTTTGTCTTTGTTACAGCCAGTTCAAAAGAAGAGCTCTTACCCCTCCTCTCCCACCTTGCTGCCATGCTGCATAAAGAGCTTCCCAGAGAGGAAACAGCAGCTAACGGACACATCCCTGGCACTTACACCATGAAGAATGAAACAATAAGCAGAGTTACGAAGTGAGATTTCCACAAGTGCAAGGAAATTCCTTCTGCCTCGGTGCTTGCTGGGGAGCAGCCAACTCGCACTGGTTTTTCCAGGGAAATAAACTCAGAAACAAGGGAACCTTGCTTTCAGCTCTTGAAAAGAAACAGCAGGCTCTTGCAGACTTTGGAGTCAGTGCCAGCATACGTACAGCTTCAGAGAAGCTGCACGCTCTGAAACATAAAGAGGTACAATGTTCTGCAAGTCACAGCAGCCCAGTACATCCCAGTACTGGGGGCATCCTACACCATCAATTCCCTGCTCATTTTCCTGCAGGAAAGAACAAAACAAAAAAATCTCATCTCTCTATCTAACCTTACCTGTGTTTGGTCCAAAAAGGGAACTGATGGAGCAGAAACATAAGCAGTCTTTGTGGAGGAATGCCTTGGACAGTAAGAGGCAGTTCCTTTGTACCTAACAAAGTCACATCACTTCAGTCGAAGCATTAAAAACAAAAAGTAGTTCCTTCTCCCAGATGGTAAGCCTTACAGGGTAAGCGTGGAGACCGAATTAGCTTTAGCATTGAATCCTTATTAAGCACTTAGTTGGGCAGTTTAAAAGTATTTTAACACCCAGAAGTGCCAGATATATTTTACAGATGCTCCGACATTCAGTTCAGGTCCTACAACAAAAAACATAGGTTTGATAAACAGCTATAAATACCTGTGGCCAATTGACATTGGCCAGGTCTCTTCTGTAAGAAATACCAAAGCTTAAGACATTCAGCTTGGCACGCTTCTTCACTGTCTACGTTCAGCTTGCATCAAGTTCACTAGGGGTGTGATTAGTGCAGTAAAAATCAATCCTTTTGCTAGTCCCACATGTCTTACCATGAAGCCCTGGAAAAATCTTCCATTTGATTTAGAGTGGATGCCTGACATTTTTCCCCTAGATATGCTACCTGCCATAAAATTTGTTACTGTGCAACTCTGACTTCCAAGTCCCTTATGTTCCCTGGCAAGTTACCACATGAAAGCAACACAAGAAAATGAAATAAATTCCAACAAAAACATATGAATATTTTAAAGCCATTAAGGACCACTGTTTCATTTTGCTACCAGACCACAGATCAAGGAAACTTCTGTGCAAACGTGATATCCCTATATGTTAATGTTTAATATCCTTTAGTTAACGATATACCTTGTTCACGGGATGGCCTCCCACCTCCGCCCTGAGAGAGGAAATGGTGCAATGCTCACCCACTGCGTGCCACAGGTATGTGCCTGGAGAAGGCAACTCAGCAGAAGTTAAACATAAGTGAAAGGCAGTGTTCTGCAGGGGCAGATCTTTTTGACATACTAATGAAGCGCAGTAGGAACACAAACACACTTATTTTGAACTTGATGTCTCAATAGCATGTTAAATTCCATTTGGAAGGTTTCCCAGTTAGAATTTCCTCAGCTCACCTCACCTGCGAGGAAATAGGAAGCTGGGGTTGACCCCTTCTGTACAGCACAAGGAACAGCCGTATGGTACCTGATAGCATTTTGCGTAGTTTTGGAAATGCTAACGTCACAGTATTTCCCAAGCTCCTCACCACTGTCGTGTTACAGTTCCAGCCTGGCTAGGGAGCACATAGAGGAGCCACTTTGGTCCTGCTCCTCCAGAGGAGGGAAGCATTTAGCATCTGTGGGACTGCTCCTCAAACCCACCTATTCCCAACTGCAGCAGTAAATGGGTCTGACTGGAACTCTGGTGCCAGCACTGACTACTTCATCATCAGTCATCTCTGCGAAGATAAGGAGGAGACCCAGAGATCAAAAGGGCTTTATTTAATTGACCACTGATAAAGGAAATGACTGTAATGGCATCTCCCAGCAGCACTCACTAGCTCAAAGCTATTCATTTCAGCATCTCCTGCACAGCATTACTGTGCTACAAAATTCAAGAACGTAATTAGACATCAACGCATGAAAGCACGACAGAGGTGCTAGCAGCTAAACAAAGTTTCAGGAAAGCGAATTACTAAAATCGATCATTCACCTGACAGCCAGTGCTGTCCTCAGAGCAAGCTCAGTCACGTTCTTCAAGCTGAGTGCGGTGGGACGAGAGGCTGAACGCTCTAATGAAGGGCTGCTTCTCCCCATTAGGTGCCACTGCAGAGCCTGCGGCAGGCCCTCATCGGTGCCAATTAATTCTGTCACTTCCTGGTCCTCCCTCCTCTATCTTAGGGAGACCAGTTGAAACTGGGTTTATGGACACATGCACTATACACAAACACACCTTTAGTTTATACAATGATTAAGTCCATACATCGAAGCTAAATCGCTAGTTTAAAAGCCTTAAAGAAAAACAGATCAAAAACTTTCCTACACATTTTCAATGGTTATCAAGTTATCCACTACCAGTATACGTGATTACAGGAGAGCATTATGAAAGGAGTTCCCAAACATTTGGTTCCTTTTTGTTTTCGGTTTAAAAATAGCCTTTTCTACTAATTCTATATAATCCAGATTACAAGGATTGTTTTAGTAGGACTTCAATTGCAATTTTTCAGATTGTTTCAGCTGAAATATTTTTCTTTTGCTTTAAAAATCCAGAACACAACATTTACCACGTTTATACCTCTAACCATCTAAAAATGTTTCCCAGAGAAACCATTGCAGCTTCATCCAAAGAATAAGACACAAGGAGCATCCAACAGAAAACAAATCAGTTTTCAACAGCCAGTCCTGAAAAGCCAATTTGAACTACTTGCCAAATTATAGTCTGTAGACCACACGTCAGAGATACGCATGCGACCAAGGGTTTGCAGTTCACACTTCTTTCCAGTATGAACACTGAGGCTTAATTCATATTAAGAGACTGAGAAGCCTTGGAAACAAAGCACTAGAAAAATGACCATTTTTCTAGTCATTAAGACAATTTAAGAATCAACAGTCCAGGGAAAATAGAAGAGGGGGACTTGGAATGGAAAGTAATGAGAGATCTTTGGCTAGGTCACTTTCTTAAAGCTTTTCCAAATCAATTAAACTGGGTTTAATATATTGTGATAGGTGTTCCGTGGCCTAAAAATGTGGCAATTTACAATTTGGCTCTGAATTATACAAGCCATCAGAGTCACCTTTACAGTTTGTGTTTTCATTGACAGTCTCAGCTATTTGATAAAAATTGAATCACTCTTCTAAGGAAAATTAAATATACACATGAAACAGAGCAAAAAAGCCTCCGTGGAAAAAACACGAAGGGACTGGCATCAAGGTAAGGACTTCAAAACATCTGCTTTCGATCCAAGCAAGGAGGCTGGCCCAGCCCACACAGAATAGGATACTCTCTGTGTTTCTCTTTCAAGAACCTTTTTAATGCTTTTTCACTACAGTAAATAGACCTGAGAACCAGGACTTATCCTTTGATCCAATGCTGGTTATTAAAGTTCTTTCAACCTTGAAACCCAGGTTTATTCTCTACAGAGACAGTCTTGAGAGGCCAGAGAGCCCCCATCTGCCACCACACACCTGTACCACTTCACACACAGGTCCGCAGCCTGTGCTAATGCAAGTTGGGTAAAAGCCCCCTCAATTTCCCAGATACATACACCTCCTTCCAACAGTTTCACCCCCTGCCTTGGTATCAGCAAGGCAAAGAGCCGAAAAACTTCGCCCCATAACCACCCAGGCCTCGCAAGCAAGTTGTTACAGAACCACCACAGCACTGGAGACAAGTTACACTTTTACTCCGTCATGCTCTTTGCATTACAGGGACTTCACGTGTGCAAGTGAGAACAGGCTAAACACACCAGAAGATTTATGAAGACCTTCACCAGGACCAGTCAGTTTGGGTCATTCCTTAACAAGAAAAGCTGAAGTTCCTATGCAGTAAGGCCACTTCCTACTCCAAGACGTCATCACCTTAAAGCAGGTCCGAGTTTCCATCTGAGTCTTGCTGTAGTCTTACTTTGGCTGTATTGAGTGAACGATGGAGAAAGCAAGTTTCTACAGCTGACTGGTAGGAATGCCTTGTCTTCAGAGCAGCCCTGTGCTTCTGAGGTCTGCTGGGTTCACATTTTCGCTGTCTTGTACTTGCGCTGAGGTGCAGCTCGCAATCATCTCCAAAATACCAATCCACAAACTTAGAAGATCCAGACACAAAGGCAGAAGGAATCAGGTTTAGGACCCTATTACAATTGGTTTCTTTCATCCCTGCCTGCTTATGCTACTTCACTGCTGGGTAAACTGGATCAAAACAACTTTGAAGTGAACCACAATTAGCTGTCAGAGCTGCTAGTCATGATTATTTCCAATTGTTATCTGCTAAAAGCTTGCATGTCCAGAAATATTCTCATGAGACATTGAAAGTAGATTCCTCTTATGACAGGGTTTGGTTTTTTTTGTTTTCAGTAGAGACAAAGCTTATTACTATAACAAGACAGAAGGCAGCAAGGCATTGCTGCTAAGAGTTCAGGTACAAGGCCCAGACACTTTCAACCAAATAGTTTATATTTGCAGAGACCAAGTCCCCTGATAGCACTCTCGAACTGATTCAGATAGCATGCAAAGTTTCACCTTTCTCAGCACAGCAGTGAAAACACATTAGCCATTGAGGAAGCATTAAGAGAAGTACTAAAATAGCTGGCTGTAAGCAGTATAAGTGGCTGTTCAGCTGAATACTAGGCAATTTCATAAAAGGGCTCTAGATGCAAAAAAAGAGTCATTGGGAAGCCAGACTGCTGTTTTAGACACACAAACCAGTAACACATCAAGTCCACGTTAAATATCAAAGATCACTAATTTCTGAGGAAAAACAGTCATGATGGAAACCAAAACCACACACAAAGCATGGCTTGAAAAGCAGTAGCTAGCAAAACAAAGAACACAGGTCACGGACTTGCTACAACACTGCAAGGCAGAACAGGACACTGCACCAACTGCAAACAGTATTATTTCAGGAATATTAAAGCACAGCAAATCCACTCAGCCGGAGTATGTCTCACATGGATGACAAGAAGAGATGGTTTGTCCACAGACAAGCATGATTTCTGTGGTGGAATTTGGAATAGTCTTGTGCTATTATCAATAAGGAGGCTGTAGAGCAAACAAAAATCCTTTTACCTAGCCCTCTCCCATAGTGAGCACAGTGTATTTCAATTTAAAAAGGCAAAAGAGTCATCTCTACATTGCGCTCCTGTAATTCAAGAACATAACTATTATTTTAGGGGAAAAAAATGCATGGGAAAATATTAAGACCGACTTTGAACTGCAAGAGTTTGAATACAGTCTGTGAAATCACACATAGGTGGTGGGTGACTGGCACACCCTTCTCCTCTTAGAACAAATTTATTTTCCCTATTAGAAACCAAGGAAGATGCATTCCAATATGTCTACAGACAAGAGCAACAGATTAATTTAAGTTCACCAGATCTTTTGGTGGCATTGAGAGGTTCTCAGCATGCAACAGCTAAGAAGGTATTTATGAAGTCAAGCTGCATTGGCCAGACGAGGAAAACACTGGCCTCTTCCAGCCTTTCTGAATGAGACCATCACCACTTCTCAGTTGTCACAAGCCCCTCCTTACACCAGGGGGCTGCTACCATCACCTACTTCACAAAACACAGTATTTCACGTTTTTAATTAATAACCATAACCAAGAGATACAGTAACAGTTTTACAGACTAGAACATAGTCTGTTAGTGGTCCTTGGTTTGAAAACATTTGTAAGTGAGACCTGTTCTATTTCTCATGGTAGATGCAATGTGTTATTAATGTATATAGTACATCTAATAACACAGAAGCAAGTTTGACAGACCAACATTACACAGTAATAAATCTAATCAGTAATAACTGCTGTTCTCCTCACCTTCTTCCTTGCCTATTATAAAAAGGAAAGATAGATTTAAATTTAGAGCATTAAATTCAATGAATTTGACACTATGCCCTTTTGGATTACCAAAGGCTTGCCAAAATCTTCATCTTCCAGACCACTGAAAAAGCCAGAAAAGCATCATCTCCAAGACCACCCTTATGATTTTGGGGGCTGGTGGGAAAACCCATTGACAAGTTTGTAGGAAAGTATGTGGCAGCTGAGGAGACTCCTTCTGGGAGAGGGAGTTTTCCCACACAGGTTTATTATTCTTAACTCAGCTAATTTGAAACTCCCGTTTTGGAATTCTGCATCTTCCAGACAGAAAGTCTTACCTATGGAATAAAGGAAGATTAAATACCTGGTTTCACCAAAGGAGCAAGATCTCTAGGAAAGCGTCCTGTCCACATCACTCCTCTTACCAAAGTGTCAGATCTGTACATAATTTCCCTGGACAGAGGCAGCTTCTGTGATGTTTAACCCTCCCGACCCCCCCCCAGAAATCAGAGCAGGAACTTAGAGCACTCCTCCTCCCTGCTGGCCGAAAGCCACGAGCACGCACAGCCAACTCTGCTTCACGCTGCGGTGCTGCTTCTTCACTGATCCGTGTCACAGATGTCATCAGCATCACGGTCCCTTGCTGGCTACCAGCAAGTAGGTTTTAGCTGCAGGAGCCCCTGCGGACATTTCTTTTCCAGGCACCTCCACGCTGCCAAGTCACAAACAAGCCCCTGCAGATTTGTAGAGATTCCCCTTGAAATTGTTTGGGTGCTGAGAGATTTACAGTCAGGTGCTGCACAACTGCCCCACTACCCCCCATTAAAACAAATTGCACAGAAGAATCAACACCTCTGACGCTTGCTAGTTTGGGCAGTAGCTTATTGCTGGGTGAGAAAAACAACTACTCGTGGACTTTGTGTAGAAGGAAGTTAGAAGGATAAACAGAAGGAAAGCCTGCACAGCCCAAAACAGATTTCAATAAGCTTTCCCACATCGTTTTCAGCCCAGTAAGAGACTTAAAATGCTCATTCTGATCTGGCTAGAGGTAACTTTCACAAGTGTCAGGCTCACCTTAATGGGGTGACATGAACTTCCTTTTATGCCCCAAACCTTCCTAGAATTGCATTTAAATGCAAACGCTTTCCCTGCTTCCCTCCTCCCCCCACGAGCCAGGATTTCTTTGATTCTCAATGTAATTAGGAGATAATTTTAACTCTGTCACTAGATTGATTGCACTGGTGCTTAACTGCGCTATTAAGCAAATCACTAGCTGACATGTGGTATCTTTTCCATCTGATAAAGCAACGCTCAATTTTAGTGGGAGGAGGGGGGAGTACTCCAGAGAAACAACCACCACTGATCCTTAGATTGCACAGGCATACGGCTACAGCTGTTAAAGCACTGCTTGGAGAACCATATACACTTTATCATTAATAACAGAGGCAAGACAAGCATCCATAACTTTAGTCCAACCCGCTTGGCATCCTGCATCCAAGGTGACCTGTGAAGGACAACACAGCAGCTAGATGTTGGAACCATCACTGGGTAACTTCAGCAGCACCACTCTACATATGAGTTGTAACAGCCAAGCAGAAGACCACCAGTTTTCTAGTTAAGCACCAACTGTGCAAAGACCCTTCCTACTTCATTTTTACAGCCCTGAAATCCCAGAGTTCCTGCGGCATGTTCTAGCAAAGGCTATTAGAGCCTATCAGCTCCAACTTTGAAATGCTGCTTTCCGTGTTTATCACATTAAGAGACAATATAGCGTGTTCAGTCATTCGCTGCTACCTGAAAAAGGCTCCTGTGCCTCATGCCTGTTTGGAAGCAGACTAATGCAAATGAACACCAAGTTAGACAGTCCAGTGTCTAGCAAGAAGCTTATTTCCAAAACCGCATGACAACTGGCTACGTTCTATGCAGGGAGTGTTTTTCCACCTATTCCATCTGGTGATTGCTTCAAGGATCTCAAATTAAATAGTTAAGTAAACAGCAATAAATCATTTAATAAGTCATTGTGCCCAAATCAATTGTCAAGGAGTCAGGCGAGTTCAAAACAGCTGTTTTCTCCTTCTAGGAAAACCTTCTGTCCAAATACGAATTTGCACAGAGGAACCATTCTGAAGTCTGTGACACCAAGGCCTTCTGCTGCAGCAGCCACGGATGCCGGCTTTGCCAACTACCTGCTTAGCAGCTGCTTCAGCAACTCGTTCCCTCCACACCTTGCCTCTGAACCACTCAGTCTTTCTTCCTTGTGGGTGCAAGAATCAAAGGCAGTTACAAAGTCCAGATTTTGTAGCAGTGGATTTATAACCACAACCGCAGGCATTTTGCAGTCCAGCCTATGACCGAAAGGCACCTGAAAATGCAGTGTTATTTTTGAGTTGTATCTTCTTTCATTCAGATCCTGTTTGCTCAGCTGAGCTTCCTCAAAACTCATGTCTACTTTCTTCTATATAAAATTTCTAGTTATTTGGTTTGATTCTCACTAGATACGTTGCAACCCGAGTCTAATGCTATACAGAAAGAGCAGACAAGCAAGCCTCCATTTCTAAGAAAGATGGGCCTGTGAGGCTCTTGGATGACAGTGGAAACCAAAGCTATGCAAACACATACACCTGAACACACACGCCGGCACAGTGTCCGTACGGCAGCAGGGCCGACTAGATTCCCGGCTTTACCAACTGCCAGAGTGACACGAAGTTTCTGTTTAACAGTGGACCATGTGAAGAGCTGGAAACGTCAGTTCACTCCAGCAGACAAGTGTCCCTGATTAGCTGTCTTCTGTGCAGTAACTGGCTTTGTCTGGTCCTCGGCAACAGTAAGAAAAAGCAAAGAGCTTGCTTGTAGTGAAGGTTGAGATAACAATGGAGGCTTTAAACTAGTGTCAGTGTTTGCTCTTTGCAGAAGGTACATTTCACAACAGCCATTTGGGTGGCTGGCACCTTTTTTGTTTTCCTCTCCTATGTGCTACAGCACCTGGGAACAAGAGGAGTCTGATACAGAGTTCAAGCAAAGATATTCCATATCTCTTAAAAGGAATCTCACATGATAGAAATCACTAAAGTATTAACACAATGAATGCTTCTTATACTATTTTTATTACATTGCAAGAAAAAACCCTCAAAGGTCTCTTGCAAGCCAATCCTGGGAATCCTTCCCCCCGCCCTGCTTTTTGCCACAATAGCAAAGTTTACAGTCCCAGACCACGGAGAAGCAGCTAACCTGGCCCAGCTGGGGAACCAATTCAAATTCCAGATGGGCTTTTAAAGGTCTTTACTGACCTGTACCTTAAAATACAACACAGACTGTCAGCACTTTGCTGATCATTGAGCAGCATTTGCCTTAACATGTCAGCCAAGTACAGTTTGCCGGTGCCTCACAGGGCAGGGGGTTGGGGCATTTCTGTATAAGTCATCAGGGCCATCTTAAAAGTGACCACTACAGCCGTGGAACAAACTGCATGAATAGGAGAAGGTACTTAAAGTCAGCTGGCTTATTTTATAACTGTTGCTGACAGCACATATGATTTGTGTAGTTACAACAACATTTTGCAAGAGTGCGGTAGCATTTCAAGCTTCTGCCACCATCATTTCTGCAGCCATCATCTGGTAGCAGCTTTAATGGCTATTGACAAGAACAAGATGAGCAGCAAATTCACAAGCTATCAAAGACAGTACTATTAGGGCAGCTCATGGATGTCCATGCCACTGTAATACATGAGCAGTTATGTAGAACCCTACACGAGCAGAAAGAGTAGAGAAGTTTTTGTTGTTGTTTATAAATAAAAAAAATTCAGAGCTTCAGGTAAACCCAAAGCATTATAAACATTAATACATCAAAACCAAAAATCCAAGGATGAGCAAGAGGACTGTTCTACTGTAAATTTATATTTCTGTACTAGTGCATTTGTACTCCTCTTTTTTTTTTTCCTTTAAGGAGAAGACCATTCAGTGTACTATACGTAGCAAGCAACTGATACAAGTCAAGCACATGTACAGGACAAGGGAGATTTTATTCAACCAGTTCATACATAGTTCAGATTGGAAGTTTCCAGTGCTTTTTCTTTTTTAAAACACAGCTTGCAAACAAGCAGCAAGGGCTTCAGTACAAATTAAACACATCTTAACAGTCAATGTGGCATCCACACCTGACACAAAGGCAGGTAACGCTGTAGTCATACTGCAGTTCCGAACAACAGGCCCACTAGTGACCACCATCAAGTGGGGGGTAACTGGACTTTCAGAGCAGTAACCCATTTCTGCGCAAAATAAAAGTGACAAGCGCCTTCAAAGCACCCACACGAGTCTGTCGGGTACAGGCAGCACAGTGGAAGGGGGTCAGTTCCTACAAGCACTGGCTCTCTTGTCACCCTGAACATTTCCATGAGCTCTCCGTAGCCAAAGCTCGCTGAAAGCAAAGATCTTTACGGAGCATTTCCATTGCATCACAAAACCCCGACTGAGTCCTTAAACCCAAAGACATAATCATCTTTGCAAGGCAGTGAGCGAGCATGTCTTGGACTTGACTAATACAGCAGAGTCATCTGGATTTATTCGTAATATCTTTTCAGAGCAAACCTAAAATACAAGAAGTGATACATGGTCAGACTATGCCACATATTAGGCAACCTCATACCTTACATTTGCAGCTGTTTCATCAGCTGTCACCAGTCATCTAGCACTTCTCACATACAAGAGAGCTGCCTTGCCCTGTTTACCAGCTTCCCCAACCACACTCTGACCTCAGCATCTTCAAAACACGGGTCCTGACACCATATACTACACATACAGTACTAACATAAGCACTTCATGCACTCCTCCGTGCAGACAGGCAGGAATGGAAAAGCTAAAGCTTTCCCTTTGTAACTGCATGACTGATCAAGAGTTACAGGGTTAGTGCCAAAGTGAAAACCTCTGTAGTTTTGTCACAGGCTACCAGCTTTGGCTGAAAATTTGAGTAGAACGTGCCTCTGCTAGTCACCAGTCTACAGAATAACATATTTAAGAGCTCAAATCACATTGCATAGGGAAAACAAACCCTGCATTCCTGGAAGAGAAAGAAGACGGAAGAGGAAGGGTGGTTATTTATATGCAGAAATACTAAGCTGCTTTGAAGCAAAAGGCTCAGGTACTTCAGTTTGGGGTTTGGGGAATTAGTTTGGATTTTTTTTTTTTTTTTTTTTTAAAGCCATTGGGAGAATAAAACAGTGGAAAAGAATTTTCTATACTGCTACAGCAGAAATGGTGGCTCAGCGGCAGTTCTCCAAGAATAAATTCATGGTGGTGAAGCATGTGGAAGGAAGCAGATCCACATCACCACACTCGACAGTAGGAAGTGAATAGGAGAGACAAGGATCAAAACTGAACCCAAAATGGAATCAGTTACTGCACTGGAAATACTCATTGGACCCTTAGCACACCTCATTTCAGGGCTTCTCAACAGGTCACAAGACGACGTGCAAATGTCTCTCCCACCCTCTTGCACAGAGCACACTGCTTGAACGCCTGGAAGAGTGCAGCAGCCAAACCTGCAACACATCCTTCGGGAGGGGACAACAGGGAACGAATACGCAGCCTCAGCATTTCTTCTTCACTAGCACATTTGCACATGCTCAGCAGGCGAAAACCCCCCCTTCCAGCTGCCTTCTGACAGCCTTGCCAGTTGTTTTATTTATGCTAAGCTTCTCCTCTTCCCAGATAGCAGCCATGCAGTATTTCAATATTTTACAACTGCAAGTCAAATTTACTGGAGGAAGGAAACCAATACCTACTTCCACTATCCCAAGTTTCCAGTCATCTGGACTGTACTGTGTTGTTATCAGCCCAGTACATCCCACAGTGAATCACCAAACCCCAGTATTGCACACAGTGTGATGCTCTTGACAGGCTTTTATAACATCTACCCTCTTCAGGTGTCCTCACCTCTCATCATTCTACCCCTCACTGCTCTTCATTACCATCCAGGGAAACTTCCACAACTATTTCCTTATGGCAGCAAGGCCGAGAAAAATATTTTATGAACTGTGCAAAATTCATTAGCTTCTTGGCTCGTGGACATAAGAAAAGTTATAACTGGCCCATACAAAGATATCCAAGGGTATTTAATGCAGTTAATTTCTGGCACTGAAACAAGAAGAAAAATTGAAGTGTTTCAATGCTTGGCTAAATTTGCTACAATAGCTGAAAAAGCACCTTCTAAGCAAGTTTATCCATGAGATCACTGCTTTGTCATGTACATCGACAGTTTGATTAATCACAAAACTGTTTTCAAGGACTTGCCATAAATGGTGAAATAACAGAGCAGACACTGCAGAACAGTTCTCTAACACATGCATCTCGCTCTTTATCCTGCTGCCTAAGAAGCCATTCAAGAGTGATCTCTGAATTGAAAACATTTTTTTCCTAAAGTAACTAAAGAATGTAAGCTAGCTGTGTCACTTCTCAACCCTCTGTTTGTACAGCACTTAAACTACTCATTAGGGTCTTTCAAATGAAAGATGTCATGTAGGAAAGCACCAAAAGAGGTCATTCAGGTAAATAGCATGTGATTTATCAGTGTACCTGCACATTGGAAGTGTTCTTCCTCCAGTCAATAAACTTTATTCCTCCTTAAGAAGGATTTGACACAGACATCAAGCACAAATTGTCCAACTCTGGAAGCAGGCAGTACAGAGGTCAAAATACACCACCCAGCTCCAAACCATCACTTTTATTTTTGTCTTGCTCCTTGTAAAATAAACTTCCATTTTACACTAAGGGTGAATTCTCAGTTGCTGCCAGCTCTTGCTTTATTCCCCAAACTCCTTCTTCACCCTTAGCCATCCTACTACCCACTGTACGAGGGTATGCTGCCAGGACATCACTACTACTTAAATTAAACCCTCCCATCATTATGTATTCTCTTCTATATGATTTAGGTTTAACCTCTATACATGGCCCCTCAGGCCGTTGCATGGGGCCCACGCATTGCATAGGAGTTCAACAATTGCTATGCTAACCAGGATAAACTCCAGGGACAAACTTCTTAAAACAGTTCTATTGCCAAAAAGCATAGTATATAACTTCTGGTATTAGATAGCCTCATAGTATCAGAGAGTAGATGAGTCATCAGGATAAGATTAAAAGGATCTAGTTTTCTAATATTGCCAGAAAAAAAAAAAAAGAATTGGTTTGTGGAAGACAACTTATAATCCTCAAATATAAGTTCTTCTTGGTCTGCTTTCCCCTCAAATGGATGCTGTCATTTTGATGCATCAGTGGATGCTAGATCAATGCAATTCTACACTTGGTGTCTTCAAAAAGTTCTTTCGAATCTGCCTGGGAATTATTTAAATATTACACGGGCTGAAGAAAGAATAAATCAAACCTAATTATTGAAAATAGAGGTCATTTATCTCAAGATGAGAGACAATAGGCTATGAATAATGCAAAAGAGGCAAGATATAAAACATTCAGCTCAGTCTACTACCTGCAGCCTGAAGTGGGTATAAAATAGTTGATTAAATTGGAGAGCAAAAGCTGTTCAATCCAATTACTGAATAAATATTTTAGAGCAATTTTTCTGTTAAACATTTGGAATTCATCTCCTCGCCTGCATTTCACCCAAGGATACGAGAGGAGGGCAGCAGGCTATAAGCCTGTGCTTGCATTAGAGAAAGGCTAAAGCTGACAGGAAGTTTTGAGCGAAGACTTCTAGAAGAACGTGCGCCCTTTCAAAGGCAGTAGTCCGAGAGGGTGCACGCGCTGCGGGATGAGCATTCATGGGGTATACTGGCAGGCTGCTGGTCAGGCTTCTAACAGCCGCTGTGAGGCTACGGATTTAAGGAAAAGCAAAAGCACCCAACCCCAAAACAAAAAGCAAAAGCTCAGTTTTTTGCATAGCTACGACTTCAGCAGCTCTTCGCTGCCCGTGTGCCGCACACTGCCACGTTGGCACCGCTGAAAACAAGGCTAAAGCCAGAATGCACTTCACTGCTATGTGCTTACAGCCCCTCTTCCCCTAACCAGGGCCAAGAGACACGTCCTGAGAACTGACGGGAACTTTCTACTCGCTTCCCCCAGCGAGTTTGCTCTTTGCTCAGGCCATGACCCTTCCCCATCAGTTACCACCCTTTCGCTTGGCTTCCAACTGCAGTATCATTTCATCTTGCTGTGTTCACCAACACAGGCTTAAAAAACCTCGTTAAAATTGGTATGTCACTTAGCAAGTTAATTTCTTCGGTGTAGCTTCAAACACCTGTTGAGGAGAAAACCTCAAGTTAATAATTCTGTGAAGGATGATTTCAGGTTCTGCTTTGGGAAAGCATCATCCTCTCCCCTGCCCTGTTTTAGCTGTTGAATAAAACTAAAGCCCAGGAAACAGATATCACAGATCATTTAACCTGCATTTGCCCATCATTTAACCTCATCACTGCACTATCCAGTGGTTACAGGGAGCACAACGAGTACCACAACACAATTGCCACCTGATAACACCAAGGTAAATCGCTTAAACCAGTTATGATCCGTGTTATTTCCATGCAATTTGTTTCAGAGGAGGCTCGGGCACATCGTTAGCTGAGCAACTTGAAATTCTGGAAAAATATTCTTAATTGCCATTTAAACTATAAGGCAGGTATTTCTCAGCATCCACAGGAGAAAAGAGCAGAACTTGCGCAAAGACAGAACCTAGCCTGGATCACCAGCTGATCCCTGCCAGTGCCTTTATGAACTACCCAGGACGTAATTATGGTACTATCAAGGTTTTAAGTATTTTTCCTGAAAGACCTATACCTGTGGGGAACTCTTAGCCTGCATTTGGGAAGGGGAGGGAAAGAAATATATTCACTAAAGCTAATCGTTGCTCTAACAAAAAACTAAGTTTCAAATTATGACTTCTTAGTCCCGTCTTTCCCCCCAGCCCCCAATACTTAGGAGCAGCAAAGATGTATCTGGAAATGATAAAGCTGCAATCTACATGAACTCAGTTACCTTCAAAGGCACAACCACGATATAAAGAAAAACATGTTTAAACGTGAAAGGCATAGAAGGGAAAAGGAATAAAGCTTCAGTGTAGGAGTTTGGGAGCAGCAATTGATGCTTGGGTCAGTTTTAGCTAGAGTTCTTCAGGATTAAACACAAGAGCAGAAAGGTTAGTTATATCCACTTTTAACTAAAGGAAAAATAAATGCTACTGGATTTAGTCAAGCCTGGTGAAACCTGCCTACCTATTCTTCGTGATTGGTTTAGCAACACTGCCATACAAGAATTAGGGACATGTGACTTCAAACCCAAGCAATTTCAAGAATTTCTAGCTTCAATAACAAGTGACCAAGTAGGAAAATTCATTTTAAATAGTCAACCCTAAATATATTCAGCATTTCTACTTTATTTTCCTGAAGTGCCCCTCGTGTCCAGTGATATGAGGTTTACCTACACCCAGGTGCATTGATCAGACTGTGTAATCATTACTCCCAGTTTAGTACTATGCTTATTATCTCGGAAAATACACAGCATGTAAATAGCTATGTAGTTCATATACTTTCAGATATATTTAAACCAAAAAGATTTACTAATTATGTAAAGACATTTTTATGATTTATTCAAATTCAAGTTGAAATACAAATATCCAAGTCAAATGTAGCTACCTTAAGATCAATACTTCAAACACACATTATTCACAGCATTTAGGTTAAGAAAGGTGAAGCTACTGCTAACTGCAATAATATAGACAAAGATTTAGCATATGCAGGCTAAAAAACCCACAACCAGATACTTTTGAAACTTCCAGAAGAAATATGGGAGGTCTGATGTCTGACTTCCATGGAAATTGAAAAGGAGCAAAAATTAACTTAAGTAAACCTATTTGCCTTTTAGATGCCTAAACATTTTAAAATCTAGTCCAATATGCCCCCTGTTTTTTACAGGGAGTTTAACCTGTTTCTCATTAAGTTTTATTTTCACTCAAAACAGAGTGAAAAATAAAGAAAGCTTTCTTGCACAAGAGAAATGAAAAGCATGTACACCTGGGAAAAACTGTGGAATATCTGCATTTCCTGCTGCAAATACAGAAAATATATTTAACATGGTGTATGCAATTCTGACTCTTACAGATTGGAAAGTGATCTTAATGATGATATATAATCCCTCTTCCAGCCTGTATTTTAAAAGCAGCTCCCCTTTAAAACATTAACATTTCAAGGTTTACAAGAATATAGCAATTAAAATAGACTTTGGCATACTTAAGACTATCCATGCTTATTTTCCATCAAGAAATAGGTCTGATAAAGTTAACATGCACAAAAATAGATCTTTCGGCGTCCTTATCACAAAATACTCAAAGACCTAAGACCCGACTTCTGATTTTGACAGTCAATATCTTGCATTTGGCTTTATCTGCCTTGTGATCAAAAAAGAGAGCTGTAACTGCCCAAGACTAAAGAAAAAGAAAGATGCTTCACTCACTGTGGCAGAGAAAGTCTCTTGCAAGTAAGAAAAAATAGTCATTGCCCATATAATTCCACAGAAATCAGTTCTTTCTATTTGGTACCCTCCCAAATGTTAATAAATAAGCTGACATCTTTCAGTAGACCCATCATGCCATCTATCCCACACTTCAGACAGTGACTTTAAATTTAATCTGTCTGCAATATCTGTGCAAAATCTGCCACCACGCTACAAGAATGATTTAGAGGGTGTTATTATTATGCTAACTGCGTCAGCAATAAGTGTGATCTCAAAGCCATCCACCCCATTCATGCTTTGCTCAGAGCACGCTGCCTGTCACTCCATATGCGCAGCACTTGCTCCCTTTCGTTGCTTTCAGCAGAGCTTGAGACCTATAAATAAAGAACAGGGAATCCCAGTAATGCTTAGGGCTCTGCGATTGCCTTTTCTGCCAGCGAGGCTGATAACTGGAACGTTTTAGACTCAAGGCTACCTCCTTCCCTGCTACCAGCACACGAAGGGATGCAAGCAGGAGAAGCTCAGAAGGAATACACCCAATTTCTGCGTTACGATTTTGAGCAAGGTCTTTCTTAGGGGAATGACTCACCGCTCAGATTTCATTCATACTGAACGCCCCTCGCTGCTTTTATTTCAGCAAGGACAAGCAGCGCACGTACAAAGCAGAGGCTTCCCCAACCTAAGCTGTGCCCTGGGGAGATCTTGTCCAAAATGTTCAGGGAGAGCTTCTGCCCGCGCTAGCAGCATCGAGGGAAGCACGAGCAGCCTGCGCTCCTGCACTGCCAGCCAGCTCAGCAGCCCTGCTCACCCCGGGGCAACGCTGACCCACGGTTAAGGCTACTGAAATAACCCCTTTTCCTCCCAACTTGGCACTGAATTGACAAATCCATTAAAACAGTTTTGGATCCTGCCAAGAGACGCCGCTTCAAAAGCATTATGTAGTTACAGTGGTCAGTGGGTATAAAGACCTTGGTGAGTAGACTGAGAAACACAAGCTTTTGAACAAGCAAGGCTTAGGGTTTTCCGGTTTTAAATATTAGTTATCTAATAGCGATTCTAGAGACAGTCTCATTTTTTCATCTCAACATAGAACAGTCTTAGAGATAAACAGATTTCTGAACGGGCTAGCTTCATCAACAGCAGCAGCACGGCTCACAAAAATTCACGCCGTGCCCTTACACCAGCATACCAAGGACCCCAGTAACAAGGACAGACATGTCCCTGCCCAGTCCAATGAGCATCCCACTTGCAGTATAAGCGGCTCTAACAGCAAAGACCTGAATAAACCCTGTAGCATGATAGTTCAGGCAGTAATCTAAGACAAGGAATTTGTTTAGATCCCATGTATGAATAAGCAGAAATTTCTTGGGGTTTTGTTTGGTTGTGGGTTTTTTTTCTTTTAAAGACACAGGTGTCTTGCATCCTGCAAAATTAATCCAACTGTTATGCTACAGAAAAATCAGAAGTACTAGATTGCCTCAGTCTCTCCAAAAGGCTGAAAGTACTGTACATGAACCGCTGCAGTGAAGCATTTCTTGCGAGTACTTCCTGAACCAAGCCAACTCCGTCAACATGTTGACAACTTCTTTTCTTTTAAATGACCATTGTTTGAAAACGAAAACACAGTCAAGGGGTGCAAGGACCAGAACTCTACTCCCACCCTCAAGATGCCTCCATCCCAAGTCCTGCTTTTTGCCCCTACTGCTCCCAGATTAAGAAATACAGCAACAACAGCTCCACCATTAGGAGAAATCACAAAACTTTCCTAACGCTGCTGGTGGGTGGCAGTTATGCCAGCAGCACTGGTCTTGCACAGAAAGGTTTTAGGCACTTTCCAAATGTTAGAGTCCAAAACCTCAGACTGTGCAAAACCACCAAACTCTCCTCATTTGGTACTTCCATTATCACATCTGATATGTCAGCATCATTTTGATCTTTACTTGCTTAAATCTTGTGCAATCCACAGTTCTTCACACTCCACATTCATTTCCAAGACACCTACCTTAGTATTCTGCGAGATAAGCAAGTTTGACCCACAATCATGCCCAACGGTGCAGCCAATAGGAAATCCAGGGAATCAACACTTCATCCTCCCTCTCGGGGCTGCATTTTAAACAAGACTCCGCTTTGGCATTGACATATCCCCTGCATCCCTCTCGCAGCCTCAGCTGCCTGCTTGCCAACACATTCCCCACAGGCTGTCAGCACGCACCATCCATCTCGCAACCGTCTTAAGTGTCTGCAGAGGAATTTACCTTCAAGGAAGCTTTAGGGAGGAAGTTCCCCTGGACCAGTCGATGCTAACACAAACACAGATTACATGAATCCCGAGTGTTGCTACTGTAAAATATGCCTCAATTTACTCTACAGATGAAGCCTCACGACTACAAGAGTGCTATCTGTCACATCACCTCAATTAAGGAGACCCCAGGCTGTGCTGCTGCTGAAAGGGGCAGCCTTCCCAACTCCTGCCCATCACCATGGTCTCTGATGTCCTCTTGTGCACCCAAGCTCAAGTATTTTTCTTCTGTGGGGTCAGTTATCAGCTGGATAAGATAATTGATACAACTTACTACCCAGCCACGCGACTGCTATTTTTTCTGCTTGGGGCATTTGCAACTGGAAGATGAGAAATACCCCATCACCCCTGCTCACATCTCAGGCTGACATTTTCTTTCTAAATTAAGGCTGGCATTAGTGGAAGCTTAACCTTATTAAGCGCTGTACCACTTGTTGGCAGATCTTTGTTTGCATTCATCCTTGTTCCCCAGTGAAAACCACATAAGAATCGCCAAAAGTAGCAGCTGAAGCTTTGACGGCTTCAGCTGAATAAAGCTAACAGAAGTTAAAGCCTTGAATATTGCATTAAGGGTTCAGAAGTATTCCTTTCTCTGTAAAGGGAGGACATGAATTCCTCAGATGAATTTTCTAACTTTACTTCCATAAAAGCACAGTGGTAACTTTTAGCACTCACAAGAACATTGCCACGTGGCTGGGTCAGACTTTTGTTTTCTTATCCCTTAAAGAAGACCCCTGTATTAATGAATTACAAACATTCATTTCAATAAAAACTCCACTTAATTTGGGGGTTTTAAACTCACTCTGGAGTCCAGGCCATACATCAGTCCTCTATAGACACACACAAAAACTTATTTGTTCTCATCAACCCCAACATCACTTCGTAATAAACCCAAGTTTGCAGACAAATTCATCTTTCTTCAGATACCTCCACACACTTCCTGCAAGCACTTAACGTGAACTTTCCCTTAGGCAGAAGGAGGCTTGACAACGCAGCAATCATCTAATCAAAATGAAATCCATATAAAGCAGCACAGAAGCAGGGAAGCGGTCCCTTGAGCTTGCCCCCGCTTCCAAGTTCAGAGTTACAGTGACCCAAAAGTAACCCCACAGCCTTCCTGTCTTCCCCCAGTCCAATTTCCCACTGTTCAGTGGGCAGGAAACGCAAAGCATCTGTCTTTCAGACAAACTGAAGTACTGTTACCTGAAATAGCTACTGAATTTCTACTGAAGAGATCGGTCCTGTCCCATTTCAGCTGTCTGCCAAGGCTCATCTCGCCCTCAGCTAACATTGTAGTTATGTGCTTTGTAATAGCTAGAAAAAGCAGAAGGTCTTCATGTCCAGATGCTGGGACTCAGAGCATCAGGAAAAGAATAAAGTAGAATTTGAAAGACTGCTAAATCTGCTGGCAGCCAAGTATTTTAACTCATCATTATGCCTACTCTTTTCTGTCTGCAGGTGTGCACTAAGATACCAACTTACCATAAACCTCCAAGGAAAACGCAGTTAAAAGATACCCAGCGCCTAAACACTGATACACGGACAGTCAAGTAAATATACTGTGCCTCTGCTTTTCATGTCAGCTAGAAGACTGAAATGTTCCAGTAGGACACACACCTCAGTTGTGGACTCGCTGCCACCCTTTGAAGGTGAGTGCAGAGGTCTGCTCCTGAATGAGAACGCATTCAGGAAACAGCTGAAGCTGTTTCTACAACCACCATATATACATCACACAAAGTAGCATCAGCCTGCATATGTATTACCGCGTCCCAATACAGTCAACCCATGTCTATTATTTACAGCTGTATTTCACACTGACAGCTGCAAGATTTACTGAATACAAGTTCTTCTGCTTCATAGCAAATGTTCATCTCTAAAGCACATTTTCTTGAAGCCCTCCCTGAGAGGGGAGCGCAAGGACCACAACACACATTTCACACCTCTCCAGCCATCTCCCCTTACAGAGAAGCCATCCAGCTTTAAGTTGCAGGCTGCGGCCGTGTGCCCATCCTTCCACCGCAGCGGGGCTGCTCCTGCCCAACCAACCCTTGCTGCCCTTCAGCTTACACAGGGGGTTTTACTTTGGGGAAAAGAGCATGTTGGCATGACAGGTGCCCCCAAGTAACTAGCTTGGGCTTGGGCTTTTGGATGCCAGATATCTAGAGGAACGATGTTTTAAGGTCTCAAATTCTCACTGTGCTTAAAATACATTACAAACATTTTCAGTATGCCTCCAAGTGGCTTGCTTGCAGAAAGAGCCAAGGGCCTGTTTCTTCTGCCTCGTTTCCTCTTTCAGGTCACAAACTGAGAAACACCATTAAAGCCAAAGAAGTTAAGAAATTTCAATAAACTTCAATCTGAAACACCGACACAAGTAAATACAAACCTCTGGCTAGCAGCCTATCCTCCAGCACAAGACTCACCTAAATTGTTCAAAGCTTTTTGTTAAGTAACGCTTTGAAAACAACCAAGTCCAGCAATTATTACCTTGTGCACCACAGTTAGGCAACAGCCTGGCTTTGGGACCCTCAGGGCAAGGGCAGGCTGTCTTTCACTTGCCTTGATTTGGTACATCTGACAGATTTTGCCTAGTAAAATCTGAGGAGAGGTATAGGACACCTGACATCTCTTTCCTCCTGGAAAGTGGACCATGTAGAGTGCATAACAAAAACCTTGCTCAGCCATTTAAGTAGGAGAGAAGGAAAAAAAACTCTTTTTATAAAAAAATAGAGTATCCATTCTTTTCAAAAGGAACCTGTTGAAGACAACTAATGTTTCTTCTGGTAAGGAAGATGGTAAGCGCAGCTTGCATATAGGCCATACAATAAATCATCCAACCCATATCCCTGCTAGCCATTTACCCAACTTGGGTACCATACACATTCTCAGCATCCGCTGGAGGCAGAGTAATGCAGCTTTTAGCAAAATATAAAAGTATCAGTTCAGTCAGCACGGACTGAAGCACACCACCTTTCATATTCAGCGTGGACGAAAGTGAAGTTAAAATAAAGTTGCAGTCCTAAGGGCAAAAGAGCAGAAAATTTTTCTCCCTCCCTGCTTGCCTGATCCCAGTGCTGCAAGCACCACAGATTTTTGGAATGTGTTTTTGGCAGCATTCATTTAGAAAATAGTGCCTTGTTTGGAAAATAAGGCTCATGAAAGTCCTTAACAGGGCCTTTCTTAGATTTCTAGCTGCAGAGAACTGAAGTTCCAATTGCTGATGGGTTTGTCACTCCTGCCAATAATGATCAGAGAACCAATGCTGTGCAACCGTACCGCTGGTTTACTTTTACCACCACATTTCACGGGCTTTAAAACACACAGACCTATCTTCTCTTCCACATACAGGGCAAGCATCCTCGCTATGCTCAACCCATGTCCCTCATCACCAATAGCTGTTCCTGTGCTCGGCACAGCAAGCCCACCTCCAGGATCTCCAGAAGGATTCCCTCCTGCCCAAGACTGTCCCTTCCCTGCCTGTAGCTTTGCCCAACAGCAGCAGCGGGAGTTCCCCTCTTCCTTGGGAAGGGGAATGAACCCTCCTCCTGTGCCAGGGCATCGTCCCTTTGCAGTTTGCGCTTCTGGGCCCTGGGAAGATGCTCAGGAGATGATCTGTGCTGCAGTCACCTTGCTTGATATCTCACAGCTCAGGGGACTAATTCCAACTTCATGCACAGAGCAACCTGCATATAGCCTCGTGTTTGAGGAAAAAGCACGAAGGACTTGGAAAAAGATACAAGTAGAAATATTCTCACTAGCAGGGACTTTACTGATTAACCTGCATCTCACCTCCAAGAACATTTGGCCACAGTGTGTAGAAATATGTAGCACATTTCAGAGAAGCTAGTATCTTCAAGTGTACAGCAGTTAACAAATTCATATTGCAAGCCTAAATTTCCAGCGTAAGCTTTTCATACATGGTCTCTCTGAAAACACAACTAGAAGTTTCCCTACACAAGTTGAGCATTTTTTTCATTAAAAATCAATTTTCCTAGTTTTATTTAAAAGGGCTGACAGTCTACATAACTTTCAGTGTTCTCATACTGAACTCACACTCAACTAGATAAAATTTTTTTCTTTTTTTTTTTTGTACATCAATGCCTTCAACAAAGCCAGAGCGAAACCACACCAGTATTGATGGTGTACATGGGAACCATCAAGAGCCAAGTCTGAATGCAGTAGGGCTTGGCAGAGTCACCAAGACCTGGGCTGATATTCAGAACACCTGAAAACTCACATGCAGAGAAACTGAACCGAAATCTCAATATATTCTATACAACAAGGTTAGTCTGAGAACACTCTCACACTAATTCTGACATTTCTAGAGTCATTTTTCAGTGCAGATGCTGTAATATAGTATCTGCATAACTGATACTTGTTCATTCCTACAACCTCTGTTTGACACTCAGATTTGTGTTTCAGGTAGTCCAAAATCATACACAATCATATTTTGTCTGCAGATAATAGAACTAAGGTCTAGCTAAGCAAAGGGCTACAGAATTATTATCTAATATCTACATCCTCAGTAACGCACAGAACAATAGCCCAGACAATGATGTTAACACACAGATGGGCAATAATCTAATTAACAGTGACCTTTTTTCCTCTTGCATTGCCTACAGGTCAAAATATTAGAGTTGCTTTGAAAAGTGAGATGATGACAAAACGGGCTGTTCTGGGAAATCCCTACATAGAATAATTGCTTTAACCAGCCAAGTCACACAGCAAGGTTCACATCTCAAAAAGAAGAATACTTGAATGGTATAATGAATACAAACAAAGGGATTTCCATTTAATGTGCACTGCATAGGAAGCAAGTCTTCATGATTAAATGCCTTCCTTCTCTCCCCCCTCCGCAGACCCCCAGGATAATTAACCCTCTGGGACAAGAGCACTCTAATCACATTATTTCTAAATTCACTGATCAAACCAAACACACTGAGACCATCTCTGTTTCAGTCTCCTCATCACATGTGTATTTCTCTCTTTTAAGAAAGGAAAGCTACTTGTTAGCAGCAGGCTTTCTAGTACAAATTCTGCTACTCCAGCAACAACATTTTCAGCAGCATGCTCTAAAAGGAAAGTGTAATCCCCTCTTTTTATATTATTTAAAAGTGGGCTTGCTTTAGAGACAAAGGGCATCCCAGAGAACCCGACATGGGAAATTCAGTTACAGCTTTCAGCTGATACAGCCAACAACCTTGCCGCAGGAGCTTGAAGGTTATTAGTAGAGCATCAGCAGCAGGAGCTGCCTGTGTCCGCCGCTGCTTGCTTTGCTGAGCACAAGACGTAGGTGGGAGACGGGAGATACCCTTGCTGGATGATGCAGCTCTCCCTGCATACTAATTGGGAAGGTGGGGGAAGAGTGATGTGGTACAAGGAATCCCAGCTCCCCTGGCAATGAGATGCCTTTGCTGAACAGATTTCAATGAGGCATAATAAAAGGCAGCTTTGAAATTAAGTTTAACTGAACCTCCATCTCTTCCCTTTCCTTCCTCTCAACACTCCTAGCAACCCCTGCTTTGGGGAATTACCTTTGCTGCAGGGGACTCCCACGTCAAGCATCAGAAGCGCAAGGCAGTTCCGCAGTCTCATTTTCAACACACTGCTCTCTGCGTGCATGTTGGGGGTTCCCCTGGTGCTTTGAAATTAGAGCTTTATCTCTGCCTTGCGCTTACAGCCATAAGCAACTGCAGGGAGGTACGGATGTACGAGAACAGATCAGAACATTTTTGTCATCAACTCCCCCAGTTTTTAGTGTACTACAGCACGCAATACCAGCAGATATATTAATGTGTTTTTACACTCCTACCTCATCAATTTTCTGTTTGGAAATTTGCTCCCAGAATAAATTATATTGCTCTAAGAGCAAAAGCAAGAAAATGCACAAAATAACAGAAAATTAGCATAAGGAAGAGAGAGTGTTGAAAAAACAGTGGAGTGATTTGAGACTGCAACCAATTACCCACCCAAGACAATGCAGAAATTCTACACACAGAAGTAGTTTACAGATTTATATAGCATAGATGGACTTTGCAAAGTTAGCCTAAAAATATTAACCCTTCAAGGTCCTTTGCATTCACCCATCTTGCTAAACAAAGAATAATTTTTCTCTGTGAAGGATATGTAAGTGCAAGCATGATCCAGAGTTGCATTAATACTACAACTTATTCCTGCAGAAATCATTCTGCTCTTCTATTGCAGCTATTGCTGCAGAATGAAATCTCTGTAATATGCTACAGTACTTGCTGAAACTAAGTACTAATTCTTTTTAGTCTGGTGCACCTATCAAAGTAACATCTTCTATCCACATGTAACTCTAAACAGCGGAACTAATTATGGAGACTACATGAAAAAAAGAAAGAACCAACACTTTTTTTTTCCTGTTTCAACAGATGTCTTTTCCTTCAAAGAATTAAAATAATCAAGCTTGAGAAATGAGAGTGTTTTTAACTCCATTCAGAAATTGGGATTGGTGGGCAGAGTGCTTTAATTCTGAGACACCAACAGGGATTTTAACTAAAAAAAATAAACTTACACACCACAATCTTTACACCAAGCAGAAAGTTCCTGGAGACTTTACTTTCTCTTGAACATTCACGCCCCCCTCAGAAGCCCATTTTCTCCAACAGGAGAATTGAACAAGCGTTCCCCTTCCTACACTTGCTGTTTCACCAGCCACAAGAGTGCCCAAGACCTACACCAGAAACCCCCAGGCAGGGACAGCGTCATGCCCCAGGCAGCGTGCTCAGCGCCAGGCACAACACGGCAGCACCAGTCCGGGGGGCCGCATCAATGGCTGCTTTCCTGTACAGTAACGTATTGTACTCTGCAATTAATTCATTCTGTATTATTACTTTTAATTATACTGTATTTGAGATAGGTAGCTGTTTCACTTAAGTGAAGATGCTAAACATACTCATTAAGTAAGGGCTTGTGTTTATGGAATAACTTAAGATTTTCAGTAAATGCAAACTGAGAAGTCAAGATTTCCCACCCCTGCACACCACCTGCTTTTGTACATGTTTTGAAGCAGATGAATATTCATAATATCAGGAGTTTGGTTCCACTTCTTAAGGTCAGAGGAGCTTCACGTCCTACCCAAGCTAGCAGCTACATCACCCCTGGTACCTAAGCTTGCCCACTGCATTTTAGAGGGCTGAAGCATTTGTTGCAGACATACCCGGGATGTTTACACTCAAACCACGCAGCTCGGCACCCCTCCCCGTAAGCTCTGTGCGGGAAGGCAGCTGTGATGGGAACCTGAGCAGCTAAAGGGACGGGAATGGAGAATGCAACTTCTCATCCGTACTCCAGCCGCAGCAGAGCACTACAGGAAGGGCAGCAGTGAAATCAGACCTTACATGAAGATGCAACATCAGCTATTTGGACTGTGCATTATTTCTATAAACTTATCTGGAAAATCAGCTTTCTGTGCTTCACATCTACAACAAGCACGGGAGGTATGCAGCCTTGCAGCCCCTGCACCTCATCAAATCAAGCAACGCAGTCAAGAAGGTCGCTGCATTTCAAAAGGGCTTTTCCCCTCCAGGTCAGAATCCCAGTCTTCATGGAGAAGAACAACATCTTTATCACTTGCTGCACTGAAGACAGAAAAGGCTCAAGAAGGGACAAACTTGAAGGCCCACACAGAGTCTGCGTGTACAACAGATACAGTCCATGAGACCACTACCCACCCACAGAAGCGGAGTGCATAAACCTGTAGGAACTGTCTAGATCTAGTACTCCCTCTCCCCTGAAGTCCTCAACTCATTTAACTGAAGTACAATTTCTTGGACAACAAGCACCAACATTAAGAATTAAACTGTTTATCACAGTTAACAATTCTCCCTGTGCAAAACAAGGAAAACATAGGCAATAAAACATAGTGTGTTTATGATGCACAAAATTTCTACCTGTAAGCACTAAGCAGCATCTCTTTACATGGATGCTCAGCACCTCAGAGACAAGAACAGCAGAACACAAAAGGAAAAGCTGCAGACAAACCACAAAACTACATTTTACAACTTAAACTTAGTTGCTTATTAGATACAGGATTATTCTACTCCTGTATTTAACCAATATCCTGTTATATACTTAGTTTTATGAACACCCGGGGAGAATTGCAGCATGACACTGATAAATGGATAAAGATCAGCCACATTTTGGATACCACACATGCAAAAAATAACTTGGGAGGCAGGAAAAAAGTAGAATGCTTCTAATCATTCTTCACAAGAAATTATGTGTCTCTTTAGTCAGCTGTGGTACCACTATGAAGAGTGGAAAATTCATATTCACAGTATCAATGAGTTTAAGAAAAAAGCATATGCTCCATGATGAGATCATCTCTGTCTATATTAAGTAATGTAAATCAGAGAAAAAGTAAACACACTCTTACCCTCACTCTTTCTCCAAGGCTCTGCTATTCAATTTCCCTACAGACAGCAGCTTGCAGGCTATTACATAGCTAGGGGAGCATGTTAGCAACAAACCCACTTCATTTATGTCAGAATGATATTAATATCATGCAAGCACAGGGCAAAACTCACGTATTTTAGTCTGAAAGTTGCATGTCAGACAGCAAACATCTCTGAGCAACACTATACACTGTATCTCCCGAGCTCTGTAGCCTTGCTTACAAGCTGTTTTCACCACTCTTGCACGTTCATCGATGACACTGAGCTTTAAAGCACATAGAGAGCGCAGATAAATCTGCTGCTAGCCTTGTGTTCACAATTTCACTCCCATTTTGATAGCAGTGAGCCATGTTTTTATTTTACGGAGGTGGCAGAGCTTGTAAGCGCAGACAAAAAACCCTCATATTCGCAAGCTCATAGCAACGAGCAATGCAAAAGTTTTATTGAAGCTGCTCTCAAAACATTCAGTCCTACCCAGCCTATGAATGAAAACACAGCCTCTCTCTTCCTTGTTAAGGACTGGTATAGCAAGAAACCTGAGACTCCCGACCCTCAAGACACGACATTTCAGTTCGCAGGTGTATGAAAATGGGAAATACAAGCTACAGATTCTTGTGACATCTAATAAAATATTTTCTTCCTCATTTCTTCAAGACCATTTATGAAGCAGAAATTGATTTAAAGAATCACTCGCCTCTTCAACTAGTAATTTTGATATGCATTTAGAAACTCTATGCCAGTACTGAACAACGTCAACCACCACCATCCTTTTGCTTGGCAAATACAGCTGCAGAACCTGCAGCATGATGCTGTTTATTAACTTAACAGGGCCAACTCTAAAACACTTCTCTTCCACTCCCAGAGCTGTTTCCACAGTCCACCAGGCAGAAAACACTGGATTTTCCATCCAATTTCAGGGAGAGGAAAAACCACATTCATTACTTCAGGTCTACGCCACTCTTGCTATAATTGCCTCTGAAGTTGACAGCAACATGCCACTGTTTTGAACAGCTTTTTAATCCTAAAAGTAAAGATTTTCAGGAACGATGTGCAGACAGAAGTATAATGGAGAAAAAGATAGAGAGCCCATGACACCTACCCTACCTGAGCAGGGACGCTCACGCACTAGGTAACATACCTCGAGGCTATGCCGGTCCTTCTCCCACAGGCAAACTGAGATGAGATCAGTGTACTCCACCAACATGAGAAGAAAAACATTTTCCCTTACAGAATAGAGCTGAACTGCTTAGTGCCACTGGAGAAAGATTTCAAACGTATCGAAGGGCTAAAAAAACCCAGCCAACATATTTACTAGATATCTTGCAGGTTTTTGCTAGTGCTTCAGGTTTCTTTTTTTTTTTTTGCTCAACTCCAAACTCTGACGAGCAGGCAGAAAGACATGTCCTCTTTGTTCTGATCTCCTATGACTATTTTTACATCACATGACTTCCTAGCTTGGCTGTACTAGAAGCTTGCACTGCTTTATTATCCCATCAGGGCATCTGTATTTCAGACAAGCAGCAGTCTCCGAATTTATCTCGCTCCCTATTGTGAGGCTTAACTAACCTCAGTTCCCTAACGCCAGGCAGAAGATGCACAAAAGCATCACTTCTATTATTAAAGGTACTTTTTTTCTGTAATAAAATGAGGGGGTAGACATGTTTTCCACTTTAAGTGACACTTTCCATGGCAATAGGCACCTAATTTGACAATGAAGGCTGTGAAGAGAATATCCCAGTGAATTCTCATCAATTCATTTCCATGATGCTCGAGACCCTAGACTTCCTAGGTCCCTACCGCTAAGTAGGGAAAGCCCTACTACCATGGGAGTCACCAGGGCTAATATCCAGTGAAACCTGCTGAGATTTCAGGTATTAGAGTAATAAAAGTTTCTTGACTCATTTCACTAATCTAAGGTTGTTTTATTTTCTCCAGGAAAGCATCTAAAATGTAACATAATGGGAAGGGGCAGGGGGAATGCAGGTGTTCATTTCCAGAATACTCAACAGAGCCATCTTTAGGACCTCATTTACCTGAGTGAGTATATTTAAATGCCACCTGGTCATCCTGTAGTGTTTATATACCTCTTCTGCTCTTGAGGAGATGGTGACTTCCCAACTCCCATGGCAAGTCAGCAGCCTTCTAAGGCAAAACTACAGGGGGCAGAGGGAAATGGGGATCAGGACTCCCCACAAACACAGTAGCAGCTTTGTCACCGTCCTGTGCAAGTGCAGCCATCTCAACCACAATGAGTTTTTTTAGCTCCATACCACCAAAATTCAGAAATCGGTCACAAAGGCAAAAATATTTCTGTCTTTAAAATAATCCTGAAACAGCCATTTGGTCAAAGGTCAAGTAACCAGGATAATAGGAACAAGATGACTAGGGGATACCTCTGAGAATTAGAAGCTGCTAGCCTTTTCATAACTCCTTGGACAGTGACTATTGCCGGGAGCTTTCAATCCAAGTCAGCTGTAGCTCTGATGTGAAATTTTCTTGGGTAGGCAGTTCAGAAAACCAAGGAACAAGCTGCTTTTTTAAAGCGTTATTTCTAGCATCTTTCTACTATGGCTTTAAATGGAATATCAGAGATACCAAAATATTTCAATCAATAGCTGTGAAAAAGAACATAGCATTCTGCGATACAGCTAAAAGGGAAGAACAAAAGCATGAATTTCTTTGGATATATTTACAAAAGAAATCTTGTAAGTATTCCAGGCAATTAAACCTTCTTGTTAACCAAATTGTATGCTAAGTTAACTTAGACAACACTGCTGCAAAGCTCGACTGAAAAACAGTTTTTACATCCATCATTACAGAGAGCCTGTCTATATCTAACTGACTTTTGCAGGAAGCTCTTCAATTTGACTTCCCAACAAGCATGCAAGGCAAACCAGAGGCACTTGACACAAATTAATGCCAGCTGCTGTTAGCTGTCACAGACATTATAAATGAAACCACTTTTAATGCCTTACAAATCACCTTTAGACATTTCTAGTCCTTTATAGGAAGGGCTACATTTAATACTACTGACTTGCATTAAGAATGTAACCATCCCCACATGATATTTTGCTTTCACTTAAAGATGGCCTAACAAATATGCAGCAAAAGGAAGATAATATACTCAAGAGAAAAAAATGACTGCTTTACAGCTGTAGTCTCTCATCTCAGCCAAATTTGAAGGATCAGGTCCAGGGAAGAAAAAAAAATAGCCTTCAGCAGCTTTCCTCTTGTGTACATCCAGTTATCCACACCATAGCTCCTCTAGCCTTCTAGGAAGGGACACCCCATCCACTTCACGTGCTCCAAATCACTTGCCCATGCACCAGAAATGGTTTCCATTAGATTTGCTCCAAAAGCACCTTAAGCATCTGCTCCGTGCGAGCTGCGTTAGCGTCACCGCAGTCTGTGCCAACATGCTTCCCACTGCTGCACTGGCAACCTCTCGGAGCACCCTGGGACCTATTACTCTTTGGATCAACCCCACATACTTTGAGACAGGCGCACACAACACACAGCAGTACCAAAACAACGGCTTTTGAGATATTTATAAAACAGACTATGTAGAATAGGAAACACAAGAATACACCCTGAATGATTTTGGTGTGGGTTTGTACACATTTTTTAGTAGCACACTTAAAACATAGTACGTTCACATTAAAACCGTCTCAACTTAATTCTCCCATCTTGTGATACCCAAGGGATGACTTTCAGAAAATAAAATTATCTTTTCATGCATTTATGTAGGCCAACTTGACAACATATGAAATGATCCCATTGTGCTGGCTACCATGTAGTCAACATCTTCAGTTCTTCTACAAAGACCTAGATTTTAAGGCATTTTAAGGTCTTGACTTTGGTGGAGATGCACTTCAACCCTGGTAAACACCAAGTCTTCTCAACGCTTATTAAAAACATGGAAAATAAGAACAGGCACACATTGCGTGACTATGCCCCAAAGCCAAGGGATTTTTAGATTGCTCATCTTACTTGGATATTATTTTTTGGGGAAGGTAGTGTCTACTCATGCAGTTAAACCTGCCAGCAAGAGTCTAGTCACTATCTTATTTCCACTAGTTATGTACAAAAATCTCTGAAAGGACAGTGGAAATTTGTTTATGGCAGTAAGTTGTTATTCTAAACACTCGGGAAGCAAAATCTTAGGTCAGGACTATTTCGTTAAGCAAACAGAGCTGAAGTCACGCTCTCCTCCGAAGAGTTTTGTTCCCTGTTTGCATGGCTATCCAGGGTGACCAGCCTCACTCTTTCCCATTTCATGAGCTGAAGGATTGTCTCGATATTGGAAAAAACACAGTGATGCCAGTTTTTGAGTTGATGAATTTGAAGAATGCTCGACTGCGTTTTCAACAGCTCCAAGCATTTTGTGCCTTCGGTCTCAATTTAAGATGACACAAGCAGGTGGAAAATAACCTTTTGTGAACTTGTTTCCCTGTTTTTATAATATCCATGACAGCCAGGAGAGCAGCAGCAGGCTACTTGCACAGGTCCTGTTATGCTGCATTAGGCCAAGCAAAGGTTATTCCCTTCTCTTGCTGTACTCTCCCCTTCTTCACACCAGCCATGGAACATGAGGATCCATACCTTCACATAAACAGCAATGTGTACATCTATACATTACAGACAGTAAACTGCAAAACACATCGTATACCACTGTTTGCTCCTAGACAAGATCTGTCATTATGTGAGCAATAGCTCCTTCTCCAGCTTGCTTTCTCAGACTGTTTCATCACTCTAATGGTCTCACATTCTGAGGCAGCATCAGCAAAACTGAAATTTTAGTTTTCTTTTCATTAAAGCTTAGAAAGCTATCCAAGTCCTTTCCACACGATATTCTTTGGCTCCCTGGTGGCGCAGCTGAATACTGAAAGCCAAGCTGAAAATTGTCTAGTACCATTAAAAAAGTTCCCATCAGGAGGCATTCCCAATTTCCAGAATGACTCACCCATCACTCTTCAAGCACGCTGCTAGCACAGAAAAGCCAGCCACGGTCCAAGACAAACTCTTATAGGGTCAAAGACACTAGAAGCCAAATTTCTATGCTGGGCAGCTGCCTGCCCAGTCAAATAATGATTTTTCTTTTAACATATTTTATTATATCTCCTATTATAGTCACCTTCTCCCTCTGCAGAGGTTCATATGAAGCTATTTGCCTCAGCTAGCCATCTCCTTCTGAGTATGAAGATACTTCTCCACAGACAGCCTTTTAAACAATTTTTTTTTTAAATTCTGAATGATAAGTGTCAACAGCAAATAACACTCCAGAGTAGCAGCATATGGCAAAACATAAAGAAGGCAATTAGCCCATCAGCTTTGTCTTTTATCTAAGCAGCTTATGAAGAAGCAAGTCTTCACGTCTCCTCTCATAGCAACCAGGACAGGTTATCAGATCCACTGTACTCGGGGCTGTACAGGATAAGAAGCCCTGTCCTGAAGAGCCTACAATTTAGAGCTATAGTCAATTCCAGCATAGCTTCCAAGATACATACCACGGTTATTTATTCTAAATACGCTTGATGGAGCTTACTTCAGGTAAGCTGTTCCTGTCAACCCCGTAAATTAAGGAATCTACAAATCAGATGACAAGCAGCATTCGTGCCATCCTCAGTCAGTATGTCTTTAAGAAGGAGAGTTGTGTCATGCTTTAATCATTTTCACTGCAGCCACTGAAGTAGGAAACTGATGTTTTAAGAGACAGAAATATTTCCATATGTGATTGTGAACCCTGGGGTTTAGAGAAATAAACTACATGTAACAAAACTTTGAATAAACAAATTTGGAAACTATACTAGCATTTCATTTTGTGTTTGGAGCTCCGAAAGGTTACCCTTACTGTGGCCATGTTGTTGCTTTAAGACAGAAATAGAAAAACAGGCCTGATTACGCATTTTCTTTAATAAATAATGCAAAACGCCTACGCAGTTCTGTGAGCCGAGATTCAAACCCAGGTCACTTAGATAAGCTTCCCACCTACTACAGATAGACTACAGAAACGGCTCTTCCAACAAACAGCCATAACTGCTTTGCAGAACCGAGTCCCAGTAAATCTTAACTTTACCTTACCATCATTACTATCAGCATTTATAATTTATGACATGCAAAAAGCACTTACTATGCAAGTCATTATGGAAAAAAAAAAAGATAGCGTATGTTTTGGAAAGCAGAGCACATCAATTCCACTGTTAGCAGAACCGATTGCATCTAGTTATTTTTACTATGTCTACTTTTATGTACCTATGCCTAAAAGAAATCTTTGCCCACTAATAAAGCTGCAGAGAATTATAAGTTTTGGCTCTAGGATAAGAAAGCGAGAGATTTTTTTTTCAGGGGAAGGGGGGACAATATGCCTCTGAAGAATTCAAGAGCCAGTTACACATGAAGTTACAGCTGCTGCTCTTCTATCCTTGCTAGTCCACATCCTCAGGGGAGACGGGATTACTGTAAGATGTTTTCACAAACTAAATACTAGTCAGCATAAGTATTTAACAGCTCTAGCATATGAAATCAATAGCTCAACCTCTGTTTAAGCCACACTAGTCTTGCATGCTGTTAGGTGAGCAAGCTGAAATCCCTCATTTCCACAGAGCCCCTTACACCAAATTCAAGAGCACGCCCAGCGCTCAAGTGCAGCCGCGTTTGCATTGCTTCCCTCTTCACAGGGAGCACAACAGGGTACGTACGCACCCTTGTCTGCTAAAAGGGCTGGAAAGGCGTCTTGCCACTGTTGCGTTGATGGGCAAGACAAGCAAACTGCTAGACCGGTACAGCAAGGCATCTATTTTTACTGACAACCTCTTCTTTATTAACTATACATTAAACACCAAGCATTTTCCTACTCTGCCATCTAGGAGAAACAGCCAAAACAGAGTAGGCAGACTTCCAGCAGCACAATTTCAGTGACCAAAGACTTCTTGCTAGGTATCCTCAAGCCACACAGAGCCAAGAATATAATGCACAAAGCCCATCTTAGCAGCATTTATGGCACACAGCTAAAACACTCCCTACACAATGCTGTGTGCAATGGTTTTACTAGAGGGGAAATAAGACTGCAGGTTTTTTGTCAGGTTACTGACACCATAGGAAGGCTGTTGGCAAGAAAGCACTTTTCTGTTTGGTTAACCACCACCTAATACCATTAAAATTTAAAAATTGTGAGGCCTTTTTTTAACAGGACTCAAGCTTTTTTAATACGTAAAGCACAGGTTATTTGTTTCCTCCTAATTTCATGGTAGAATGCCCAAGTTCTCACTTTTTCTCATAAATGATTCTTTATAGCCTCAGCTGTTCTGGGTAGTAGCATATAGTTCAAAATGTTAAAGAAAAATAACATGACATCAAAAATCAAATTTGCTAAAACCCATGATTTTTAGGGCGACAGTGAAAAACAAGTCACCTCCTTTTTCTTCTCAGATTCCTGTAGTTTTAGATCTCCGTTCCATGCAGTCTTGGTACCTCAACTGACCTGCATCTTCAAGAGCAACAAACTTGTTCCAAAACAATTCAGGTATCCAAGATCCCAGCTAATTAGATTTTTTTTCTTCCCCTACACAGAAAAAGGCTTTCTTCTTGTCTCTCAGGAGTAACAGATCCCATCTAGATTTGTCCCCAGGAGCATTCTTCCAGTGTATGCTTGTTTCAAAGCAGTAGAGATGATGAAATAGCAAGATGCATTACAGAAAATGCAACTGATATTACAACTGGACATTATACCAACTATTAGACTCCCCTGCGTTTCTCACATGGCACATCAGTTCAGGAGCCGAAGGCAATCAAAACCCGAGCTTGGAGGCAATGCAAACAGCTGCTAACCTGGATATGAAGTCTTGGCTGCAGTATCTGAAGCTGGAACGGTTTTATACCTTCTTCACTCCAGTATGCCAACCTGTTTCTTAACAACAAACTCTGAAAGCAGGAGACAAAATAACTGATACGCTGAAGGCATTTCTACAGTCTGTCCATTTTCTCACAGGGTGCAGAGCCCTGCAAAGGAACTAAATACATTAAGGTCTCAATTTACTACACAGCTAAATGTCATAACAGACCTTTAACAGAATATTAACTCACAGTATACTATTATTTGTTCCTCAGCATTCTACATCACAATTCATGGCTTTCAGGGGACAATTTATTATTGCAGTTTTTCAACGTAATCAAAGCCTTGTGGTATGTTGCAAATCTGTACCACCTGGTTTTTTTATACAGATAGGGAGCAAGTTGTAGACAATCTGTTGACTCGAGTGAAACATTTTGGTTCCTACAGTATTTTGCCTCATTTTTTAATAGAAATGCTACAGACATTTTCACAGGATTAGAACGTTACATGCTTTGTTCTAGAAAGCATTACACTACATTAGCCAATGCACATTCAGCAACACCACAATATCTTACTTTTTGTTCACATCAACAGGTGTGGGGCAGTGCCCAGGCAATACTATCTACTACCGCTTGCACGATCCACGTCACTCCCAGAACCCCTAAAACTCATGCCAGCACAGTGCATCACAAGACAGATGTTTTTACAGATGATCTGAACAACCAAAATTCCTTGCACTCAAGCGAATCTTTTGCTAGATAATTTTAAGCCAAGACTTATAAAATTGTGAAGCTTGACTAAAAATACTCATATGTACAGCGTTGTATAGGAACTTAAAAGCCACAAGAAAGTGTAGCATTCACAAAAATCAGTAGAGGATCAAGAAAGCAGCTTAAGAGATGAAACAGAAACCTTCCCTAGACATGCACCACAGGATGCACAGGTGAAGAAATGGTTCCCCACTGCTATTCTAGTAATTTCTGCATCGTCATTTTTAAAACACGTAGAGGATTACCGGTTCAATTCCTCTGCAGAACCTCCGAATTTCCACTGATAACCCAGTAACAAACAAGACCTTGGTAATATTGCTTCTCATCCACACCCTTCTCCTGCAGGAAGAAGACAAGCTTCCAAAGGATAGCAGGTCTCCTGCGTCAGCCAGAAGCAAAGTCTAGAGACTAACGAGTCAGCTATCATCTCTGAAGTACCATTCATCGTAAGTCATCTGACAAAAAAAAAAAATCTTCACAGCAGAAGGACTGGGCAAAGCTCAAGGAATGCAAAAAGCCTTTCCCACCCTTTTAATCTGTGCATTGAAGGCCAAAATTACTTCAGAATCCTGTTAGATTACATAACCAAAAAATAAAGACATTTTTCCCAGTATGGATTATATACACTTAATTTTGAAAAACTCATGTTATCAGCTGAACAAAATTCCATTCTCTCTTCAGGAGAAAAGAATGAAGTTACTCACCTCAAAACAGTGCTCACAAAACAGAAATAAGAATGTTCTCTACTTTTTGGGAAATCCTGTCCAACTCCTCATCTCTTACCTCAACGTTCCAAGCTTTGAAATTATTTAAGTCTGAATTGGGGAATACTACCATATGGGGGGGAGGAATAAACAACAGAAGCAATAAAGAGCAGCACTTGCAAAAGTTGCCACCTCTCATGAACACAAGGCACACCAACAATTACATTGGAGAGGAAGGAAATAGAAGTGTTATCTCTTGCAAAGATAAACACTTTCTCCAAAAAGCAACACATGCTTGCCCTCTAATCAAGAGAATAATCATACAGGGAAACAGATGGAAACAGTGGTTACAGTCTGAACAAGAATTTACAGTCTAGGTATAATATCCAAAGGCTAAGTAAAAGTATCTCTGGATTAAGGCACTTGCCAAGCAGCTACATAAATTAAAATCTTAAGAGACTATAGAGTTATATCTGAGAAAAAGGGTAGGGGGTCAGGGCTACTCCCAATTCACACAGGTTTCTTCAACACGGATGGGTCAAACCCACACTCATGCTGTGATGCTGAGCCCGAACCACGTTGCTTCGACAAAGCGAGCGGGGCACACCGAAGGCCGCCCTACAAACCTGGGCAGGAACCCACGTGAGGCTCCCTGCCGCTGCCGACGTGCCTCTGACCCGGCGCGCCTTAACATGCCCCTCAAGGTTCAAATCTGCCAGGGAAAAAATAAAGAGATGTAATCAGACAGCTACTTCTACATGTTCCTAGAAATATCCCAACCTAGTGTGTTACACCAAAGCTTTCAAGACAGCCAGTGGAAGACGCGATTCCAGGGGAATTCAAAGTCTCAGTTCATGAGTCCTCCTTTAAAGATCAGCGGTATTTACTGTTGATACCAGAGCAGCATTAGGGTGCCAACTCTTGTCTCAGGCACACCCAAGGATCCTTCACCACTTCAAATTAGATTAGCGCTGTATGATTGACTCCAACTTTTAAGATGCCAAAATTCATGACGACTCATATAGAATTCTACTGGAAATATTGATCTTGTTTCTCTCCTTAAGACCTTTCCTCAGCAGAACCATTTATTTAACGTCAGAACTGGCATGAAACTAGAAGCTTCTCCAGTCTTCAGTGTTGACAGGAGCTCTCTGTCTAAACAAGCCTACCATACAAGGGCTTATTACGTGACATAACAGCACATTATCAAATGACCTGGCAGTCATCAGGTTGTACAGAAGTTTTCACCCTGTTTAGAGGTGGAAGCAGAGCGACATTAAGATTTTTCTATGTGATTAGTCTAGGTTACAATGCCAACAAAAACTAGAAGGCATCACATCAGAGAAGCGATGATGACCTGGAAGGAGAGAGAGAGAGAGAAAGACATCGCCATTATCACATCCACCACAAAGGCCACAGGAACACACGTCAGGGAAAATGAGTGCGAAAATCATCACTGAGGGACAAGGATATCAGCGACTTGGACAACAGCACGTGTCACCTACAGCAGCCTCTTCCCAGAACTGCAAACCTTCTCCAGAAAAGCAACGCTCAAGGGATGGACCGTTCCTCAGAGGAACTCATCACAGCATCTGGCTGGCAAGTTTAACTTCATCCTACTTATTTACCTGCTAAAAGAGCTATTCCTTGGCAAGTTTTTGCTTATGAAGAGACCATATAAGAGCTAAACAAACCATTCTCAATCCTTAAGATGACTAATCCCCATTTCAATAAGCAAAGACAGTATAGAGACCAAAGAGACCAAGTTTCACTGCAATGCCATAGTCATTATTTGGTACGGCTATAGAGAGAAACAATGAAGATTGCTATTAAAACTAGGGCACACTAGTACAGCTCAAACACAAGAAGTTTCTGTTCCTGCTGTTATGGTGAAGTAAACACATTAAAAAGTTTGAGAGTTATTGAAATATGCATATTGAAGACAACTAACTGTACATTTTGCTGCGTGTAGTTACTAACATGAGTGTTTTCCACTTGCCAAAGTATTCCCATGTAAATAGCACTACAGGATTTTCCAAATAACGATTACTATGAGCTGAAACGGGCTTTGGCTCCTATCCTCTTACCTGAACACATGCATCACTAACTTCTATAGTAATTTGCATGGAACAAAACACTTCAAAGGACTTTAACACCAGCCCAGGAGAATTTCCTTGTGAAGAAATGAAGGGGAAGTCTTTGTCAACATATCTCTAACCCAAGAAACATAGAAAGTGAGAACAAAAGGGAAAGAAAACAGCAGGGTGGTATTATGGCTAAATATTATTTGTTTATTGCCTCGCAGGCACCTTGCCTCAGCACAGGCCTTCTCAACAGCCATCCATCGTGCCAGTTCCACTGCTCTGTTTGGCCACATCACAAGTGTCCATCCTAGCCAGGAAGGGACAGGCTCAGTAATCGTTTGCTCCTTCATTAAGAGCCTCAGCAACAACAGAAACGAGTGGATCAAGTTAGACTTTTTTCCCCAATGAAGTGTTTTAAAAGACAAGTAGTGCTGCAAGTCACTGAAGACTAGACATTCAACTTCAATGAGCATAAAGCCTCATTAGCTCCCCACCTCCCTCCCTCGTGTGCTAATATGCAAAGGCATAGAGGGTTCAAAGACAGGAAGAATTAACTTGCATAAAAGCCAGAGGAGGATGGCTTAACTAACGTGTGGCTTACCAATTAGTAGATGTTCTGGAGTACCATCTAAAGCACGTATGTCATTTCAGGCTATTCATAACATCTGGCAAGAGCCTCCCCACAGTAAGAAAAATTATATGTGAGTGTCTTTTTGACTCAAAAAGAATCAATTCAAAATTGATTCAGCCATCAATTGCATTTCTGATAGACCATGCAGTGTCTCTATAAACAACCTCGATATCCAAGACTGCAGAGTAAGTCAGCATTTAGCTCCACAACCCCAGAGCAAATATATTCCAGCTAGTAAAACCCCAGACAAATCAGATTAGGATGGTATCAGCCTAAAAAAAAAAAATTAACCTCTACATGAGGACACAAGCAAGAAAACTAAACCAAGTTATAGTCATTTTGGTTTAGAGCACCTTAACTGAAGAATCACATCAGGCTTAGTATCACTGAAAATTCCAGAGGCTTAAATTCCTGTTCTGACACCACAGTTTAATCCACACTCAAAATTACTTTAAAGTTACCTTTCAACAAGCAGCTCATTGGAGACAAATACTTAGGTGACCAGCTGCCATAAGACATGAAAAACTCTTTGCTATACACAATAGGAACTGGATGCTGCAGAACTGAATTGAATCTCATCTTCGAGAGGTTTTTCCTGCAGGAAACAGAAGCTCAAGTTGCAAGATTAGTCATGCCTACAAAAGCACAGGAACCGTTACATACACACCACTGAAAGGGAAGGCCCAAACTACACGGGGATAGCGCTCCAGGCTCTCCTGCAGAGGAAATAGCCTTCCGCTCAGCAAAGAGGAGAAAACAGGATTTTTAAAACCCTTTGGATATATCTGAACCCTTAATAATGTTATTTCCTCTTATCGGATACCATTTACTTGACAGGTTTTTCCTTGCCTCCTTTTTACTTTTGGTAGACGTTCATGTTTTACAAGTAGCACCGCAAATCCCAGGCAAATTACCATTCAGAATGCCCTCTGTGTGCACACACGTGTGTGTGTATACATATATACACAAAAAAAATAAAGCTTGCTATTTAGAAATGAAGGCTGTAAACTTGCAAACACCTTTGTCACCATGGTTATCAGCTCAGAAAAAAGAAATCCCTTCACTGGGAGTTTATGATAAGGTGAATTTGTCCCAAGGGAAAGCAAGAGTAGGTTTTGGTAGGCCTTCTAGTAGTTGTTTTCTTAATCATCCAAGTGTTTCTGAGGCTTTATGGAAGAGGCACTGTATTCATTTCCAAGTGTTGCAGCCCTCCGGCTACAATGAAAGAGTACACAACAACTTGAAAATCACTTCAAGCTCAAATGATTAAAGACAACAGCAAGTACATCAACACTGCTATTTTATCAAGCCTGAGGTCTCCCACTGCCTGTCTTCTCTTCTGCTTCACTCTTACCTCAAAGGAAAGGGAAATTAATTACTCCAAAGCAAGGAAGATTGGATATGTCAGAGCTCCTAATGATATTCAGCTACCTTCCACACTAGCATCCTCACAGACAAGTCATCTCACAGTCAAGGGGAAAGGGAGGGGGAAGTAATATACCCAATTAAGATGAGATGAAGGTACTTGTTTTCTTCTTTAAGTAGGTGTAGTTCACTTCCCAATTACTTAATGCATTACACCTAAAGGTGCCAAAAGCACCAACACTTTCCATCTCTCTAGATCTCTTTCTGCAGTGTATTTATTTTGGCAGCTCCATCCATTTACACCAGTGGTCTTCTATTTACAGTTTTGGGATAAGCACTGTGTTTGTCTGAGTGTGGGGGATTACAAGAGACTTATCAAGGCCCTCACATTCCCGTTTTAAGGCTAATTCCGTTGGGGTGGGGTTAGGGCTTGTGGTTGGCAGCCCTGTGAAGACCTTTCAGTACAGGAGGCAGGGTTTACATTAGTTTAAAACTAGTGGGCCATTGCAATCAGTAATTGCCTGCAACATCAGCCTCCTTTCAATAAGGGCTGCCTTTGCCAGGAATACAAACCCAGTCTTTAAACAAACAAGTACTTCGATCCCTGCCTCAGATACAGTCATCACACATGCACTGAAGCAGAGATACCACGAGTAACAACTCCAGTTAGTAGCATTTCTATCCTACCGCCCGAGCTGGTGCTTTCTGCAAGGCTGAACTTGCCAAAACACTTGCCAGGCACTGGAGAGAGGAGGAAAAAAAAGGCATAAGTGTTTATTTATTTGTTACTTTTAAACTTAACTTCCTTGCATGTCCGACACCATTAGGTATTGCAGTTTGCCACACACACTGAGAAGGGCTGCTGGCCTCGCCACAAAGGATGGGGCCAAGAGTTCAAGAGCAGGCTCAGGTCTAGCAGGGGAACAGGAGGTGCACGGCAGAAATCCAGGGCACAAGAGACCCACACACATCCCTTTTTGCTGAGCCTGGCCTGGTGAGCTCCAGGATTGCAGGGTGCCACCATGACTCGGCCAGAAAATTCTGAACTCAAGTTGCTCACAAAGCAGAGGAGCTCGTCGCTGGCCTTGACTTCAACCTTTCGACAGTTCAAAGAACTCCCAAACAGGATATTCAAGTAGGGCTGAGCAGACAATCACAGGAAATTAATTTTATATTCTGCTAGAGGGAATGAAGCAGCTTCTTTCCAGCTGAGAGCATATAATTATTTGGCACCAACTGGCTACATCTCAGAAGCTACGACAGCAGCTGAACAGTCTCTTATTAGGGTAAGCTTTTTTTTTTCCTTTGTCTCAACTCTATTGGTTTTCCAATCCTACCAACTGCCTGGAAAAAATATAAGCTGCCGGGAGGATTTGGGGCCACAATGACCAACGCGACACTCTCTTCCGTACAAACAACGCAGCAATGCACTGACTACCGTCGGGCCAGGCAGGCCACCAAGGACACAGCAGGGCAAGAACCACAGCGCAGCCCAGGCTGGAAGGGACCTCAGAGACCCCTGAAGCTATTTTCCTGTTTTACTCCAGCATTAACATTGAGCATAACAGCTCAAAATACATCTAGCAGACTCTGAAAGGGAAGAATATTTGTCCTTATCAGAGGATGTGAAAAGCGGATGGTGACCACAGCTTTTATCTCCCAAAAGCAGTACAACTAAGTTAAAAACCCAAAGCACCCCATTCTTAACTATGCAGTGAAGCTCAACTGAATCTACATTTAACTGCTTTTATAAAAATATTGTTACACTGTCATAGGAAGGACTTCCACGTTTTTTCGTCAACACATCAAGGTGTTTAGAAGAGATTTCTTAACAAGGACTATCCAAACTACTACAGCTGACTCAACTGCTAGACCCAACACGGCCAATGACAGCAGCGTCTCATTAGTCCACATATTGATATTGTTTCTGGGGCAAATTTCTGACACTAAACGTTTTTCTTTTTAAGATGGGGACTCAGATAAGGTTTCCTGTCCCATATATTTAGAGATGTCATTGTTTTTTCCAAGCTGTCTCTAATGAGTAATTTGAGGGGGAGGTTGTTTTTGTTTTGTTTTTAGAATCAGAACCAGTTACGGCTTCTCTGTAAAGAGGAAAGAGGAATTCAGAGCAAGTAGCTCTGGTACCAATATTTCAAAAATAACCAACTTGAATAGTCTCAAAAGCATTCTTATGGAAGCTCTCCGTCAGAAAAAGGCCTTTGATGATTGCTGCGGTTTTAACAGCAAGATCTTATATGGATTCAAACCACAACAAAACATTTTATACAAAGCGGTAATTGTAACGCTGATCACTAAGAACATGTTGAATAAATGGAGGACAAAACCAACAGATTTGGGGAGGCCTTGAGATTGCTAACTTTCAAGCTTCATACCAGAGATACCAGGAGATTTTGGCAGAGCTTTTGTTTTTATTTAGACACACAGTTTTTGTAAGAACTAGCTCCATGCCAAACGAGCTCCCAGCCAGAGATTCATTCAGTGCCCAGGAGATCAGCGAGGAGTGACCAAGATGAGGGGTCTACACTGTTCTTCAGAGGCAGGACATCGACTTCTAGATACATGGACTGCAGCATACATGTTTCCCAAGTATTTGTAATGGAAGCAAGATAATTAAGTGTCATTTCTAAGAAGCGACATTAGCGCAAACAGACCGCTATATCAACAGGAATGCTTATCGCAAAGTTAACCAGGCCGCACGGTTCCTTGACAGTTTGACAGGGAGCTTGAACTCTTCACCTACTAAAGCCACTCAGCACATACATCTGCACCTCACCTTTCCTTTCCCCTAAAGCCTCATATCCCTGGCAGGCAAGATGGGTCCTCCCCATACCTTTACATGGCTAAGAACCAGCACACATACATTACATAGAGTGTTAAGGGAAAAATGCTTATGGCAACAAACTCTGGACAGCATCCCTAATATTTTGCTTTCTCTGTAGCTTCATGAGGAAAACACGAACTGAAGACTTGGTGTATTTATTGCATACCCATTCTGCTTCCCGAACCTCTAAGGAGAAAACTGGCTGGAGAACAGAAGAGCACAGGCACTATGAAAACACACGATGTGCCTGGACAGTTATGTGCGGTAGTCACTTGTGTGCCCCAGCCACTCTTCGTGATGGGAAATAAAGCAGCATTCCCCTTGTTCCAGGGGGCTGAGAGCTCCCATGCCAGACATCGTGCAACCCAACTATCCCGCAAAGAGATCCTGTAAGGAACACTGAGTAAAAATGAAATCTCAATGCATGTTTTAACAGGCTCTTAACATGAGCTAGGAGGGATACATTAGAGAAATATTACTCTTTCTATAGTCAGTGGAGCACTTCTGAGCCAGAGGGAAGTGAAAAGTGGTCCACTTCAGTATTACTTAAGACCACCCCCACAATTTTCCCATGAAGTACTAGCATCCCAGTAGGTATAGCTGGAGCCCATCAAAAGTGTCTAGTTTTACTTGAATGACATTTTAACAAGCAAAACAATTTGCTTGAGCAATGCAGTTGTGATGGTTTATAGGGCCAGCTTTGAGGTATAGGTAAGAAACAAGATTATGCACACTTCTCACCTGCTCCTTTCCTCAAAAAAAAGATATCCTGGTCCTTCAGTTTCAATGGAGGGCTAAGGGAAGACAATATTCAAGCAGCAAAGACAAACCAAACCATCATAAAAGAAAGTAGCATCACATGCAGATACACAGTCACTGCAGCTTGCTCACAGAAAACAAACCAGTGTTCAAACGTCATAGCAGTCCCCTACCAAACACGGGGCTTAAAACAGCAAGGGGGAGTAGAAGCATCAAGCTAAATATTTGGACAGACTTCTGAAAAGCCAATGACCACAGACTGGCTTAGAAAAAAGCTGCAGCTTTCATTTTAAACCAAGAATATACTTTCATTATGATTTTAAACACTTAATGGGAAAAGGACACAACTCATTAAATGGTCAAAAACTAGATAAGCAAAAGCTGTCTTCAGACCAACAATCTTTAGCTGGAGTTCTAGATTTCCATTACGTTTTTGTGCAACACTACATTAAGCCCTACCGAATACCAGAGCAAGGCATGTAATGACTCGTTTTACTTGTCGACAGTTACATTTGGACATATCCTATGTTGCTAAAATGAGAAATTTGGTAATTTGCATTTCTTTTGTCACCTGTTATTTCAGAGACTAAGCATTAAGCAGGATTAAATTATGTCATTTTTGCCAAAAGTAACATCATTATTATAGCCACAGGGATTCATGAAGGAAATCCATTCTCCACAGGATTTTTCTGTGGAAATGATGTTAAGCATTTAAAAATTATCTGTAATACATAGGTGTTTCACATAAACTTCCGCACTTGGGTACCAAATTTGAATTGGAAAGTTCCAACAGCGCTTAGTAGTAAAACCTGAAAAAGCCTCTCTGCTTGCCTTTTAGGAAAACATTTTTATGTACAGCAACTTAATGCTGCAAAAGACTTAATTTTGTCTCTCAAAAATATGTTTAAGAACAACATTTGCCCTTTGCTTCCCCCCAGCTTGAAGACCACATCAGTTTAGGAGCTTTTAGGAGCAGTGGAGGAAGAAGAGGGAGAAAGAGGAGCTGATCCACAAGGTTAACATCAAGAAGACCCTCAAGGCTGCAAGCATCTGCAATGTTCTTGAATGTGCCAGGTCTTTTATTTACAGCAGCTGCAGGAAGTCTGGAGAGGGACAACAGAAGTACTGAAATTTCTACCTCAGAAACCCAAATAGCAGCTGATCTACAGCAAAAGGCAAAAATTTGTCAGAAGCATGTTCCATCAATAATGAAGGAACAAAACTGAGGGGGTGTAAGCAGCTGTAGTTCTGGTACTCTATAGTACTATCATGTCAATACAACTTTTCTGTCTCTTAGATGACTTCATTACTCAGAAGTCAGGATCCATCTGTTCCCATTAGAGTGTAAAATGGCTTGCTGTGACCCCTCTGCAGCCCTTTATTGCAATGCACATCTGTTCTTCCTCTATTAAGCTTTCCCATCGCCCCAGCACAGTACCCCCCCCCCCCCCCTCCAGTAGCAATCAAATATATATCAAAAGAAAAACACTTTCCAGCTGGCAATTATAGCCTTACCATTTAGTCCACATGAAGTTCTAGGAAACCACATAAAGCACAAGTGTTTGAAATTGCTTTCCTATTTCAAAGGTGCTGCAAAAAAAAAAAATCCCACTCCCACACAACTCTTCTGGCTACTGCAAAATCCCGCTGAACCTGCATTAGACTGCAATTTGCAGACGCCGTAGAGCATTGACAAGTCCTGCACCGCTCCCAGGTTGCTGGATCAGCTCTCAAAGTGCTCTCCAGCAAGCAGGTCCGTCTTTGCTTCTTGGGGACACCTCTCGGAGCACCCAGCAGATTGACAGCTTGCCTCTACTCCTCTGTCCAACACCTTGGTTACTTCCAGTATTTATCACCCATCACAACATCCTCAGACAAACTACCTTGCCACTAACCACTTCCAAAAAACTGGAGACATCTGAAGAGGGAGCAAAAACAAAGATTTGGGAAAGGACAGGTCTTATTGGTACAGGGGACAAATAAGCAGGCAAATAACCCACCCAGAAGCATCAACTTAGCTGGTCAAAACCTGTAACAGCCAGGGCATCCATAGCACTGCTCACTCTCCCATTCTCCATGATTTTTTAAGCTCTACATAACACTCGGTCCCTAAATAAATCATGAAGCTGCAGAATTCATATTCCGCATACAACTCTGTGTCCAACATCATCTGGCTTTGCATTCATGAGAGACAGACTTGCTTGTAGAGGGCCAGATTCACATGCTTCACTTGTCACAGTCTACAAACTGAGTTTAAGAGTTCAAGATGGCTTGGGCCAAGTCGTGACCCTCACCTGAGCAAGGCACCTCTACAAGTAGAATTTATCAAAAAGATCATGTTAATGGTCATGTTAATGGGAGAAAAATGAATAGTAATACGGAAAAACTGAAATCATGGTCAAGTATTACTAAGATTGCACCAAAACTCTTACCCAGCCCATGAGGAAAGTACATGTTTGATCCTGTCTTGTATTTCAGGAATCCCTCTACTGTAGCTGTTATAGACCTTGCTAGAACCACCACCAAAAGCCAGAGACAAAAGCCCATGGAAAAGCTTCCTTCAACCCACATTATCAATACCTACAATCCTGCCATCTGCTCAAAGTACGCAAGGGGAAGCGCCATGAGCTAACACCAACCTGGGGAAAAAGAAAAACAAACCCACACAGGTCTAAACAGCCTCATGCTATTTATATACAGACAAATACCATTGATAAAGGTCTCTGCTTGCTTTGGGTAAATTTGCAAAAGAATAGGGCTATTGAGGGATGAGACAAGATACATCCTGCCTGCTTATCCTACCCCAGCCAGTAGCCCTAAGGGGATACCCAGGCACACCTTTGATCGCTGCTACTATTATATATGTCTAATCTTGATCCTCATTAAAAAACTACTAAGAAATCAATTTCTATTACACTTATTTTTATACATGCTTTCAGGGGCAGAAAAAAAAAAGACCAGACAATGCCTTCCAGGAACTAACATCCTGACCAAGATTAGCAAGATCTACCGATACTACCAGTTCTCTCATCCCAAAGAATAATTTACTCTGGTGTAGTCATAACAAGTGCACAACCACAAGTGTTTACCATCACCTTCCTCCATATGTTTATCTGAAGACAAGTTTAGTGTTGAAATAAAAGTATGGAGTGAGTGAGGTTAGTTCTATCAACTACACAACAGGTATTTAGAGTCCATTTTCCAGAGCACAGCCGTCAAGTTCATGTATGCATTTAGCATGAAAATCTCACAGCAACACCAAATCGGTCCTTTGCATATGAAGTTACAGATCAGGTTCTTGCAAGTTTAGCCCTGAAGGAAAAGAACTTGTGCAAGCCTAGAGGAACTAAAAGAACTTATTCAAAAACCACTCCATCTGCTTCCTGTTAAAAAAATTTCCCTCTCAAGCCTTGGTATGTGAATTATGTTTATTACCTGAAAAGTCACAACAAATTTTGCTTCAATTTTGAACAGGACTGGTACAGCTGGGGGGGGGGGGGGGAAACAAAACAAACCAAAACCTCCAACACAGACTGTCTGTGTTGAATAAAACAAAAATTTCTTTCCTGCACTTAGCCCACTGTCCCCCCACCAGTCCTATCAACTGCATTGGGGATTCTGGCCTGAAACACCTCAGTAAGGAAAGATAACAGTTGTACATATATCTTGAAGGAAGGAAACCTTGTATGTTTATACACTATGCATTTATGCATAATCATTTAAAATGCAAATGTTGTGTTACTTCTGCTAAAACCAGGCTAACTAAAAAGGAGATATCGTACATCGGTAACATCAAAACCCAGTCTAACATTAGGACAGCACCTTGCAGTTTGGCATCAAGAGCATTTATTTTAATTGAACTCATGCTTTCATATTCCCATCTACTACCAAAATCTACCACAAAAGCAAAGTAGAGAACAGACATTTCTCTAAAGCATGGTTTTTGGTTTGGAGTTTTTGGGGGGTTTTCTGTTTGGGTTTGGGGGGGGTGGGGGTGGGGTGTTTTGGGTTTTTTTAAATGATTCAAAACAAGTTCACTGAATAGAAGTAGTCCCAGACACTTGACCTGCTACAGAATATCACCAAGTCACTTGTTAATCATTGTAGTCCACTAATCTTCAAGAAACAGATCTGCCTTATATGAGACAAAAGCATTAAGTCCACCAGATATTTGAGAATATTTCTTGCAATCTAAGACAGGAACAGACACAAGGCATAAGAGACAGACCATGACCTGAAAGGCTTGTTCATGAATTTAATCACAAACATTTGAACTGGTTACAGAGAAAAGATAGGTCACAGGTTCCTACCAAAGATTTTGCATGTTTTCACAGACTGAAAGTGTTGCATGAATGGTTTTGCATGTTTCTGCTCAGCCACATGGCATAAAACATAGCAAGAGACTCAATTATCCAAAATAATCAACTGATTATAAACACAGGCCCAACCTACAATTTCAGGCTATCAACAAAATGTCAGCACACTCCCTGTGCTATAACCATTCATGATAAGCAAGTAACAGATGTCACAACAGCAAAGGCTGCTGTAAGGCAGTACTGGAGGATGTATGTAGGACATACCAAGTTAATTGTCATAGTATTCAAATGTTGTACAAGTTTGCCAGATAAATACACATCAAATAATGCCAAGAATGTAAATTCATCCTCCAGCACCCATCCTCCTGCTCTTGCTGTTTATAGACTCCAGCAGAAGTGATGAAGCTATAAAAGAACTCCCTCATTACCACCTGCTCAGCCTTCAGTATACTGCATATCTTCAAAAGAGGAAAAAAACCACCCCAAGAACATACATATTGCCAAACTGGCTCTCGCTGATGTATGCAACATTCTTTTAACAAAACAGTCTTACCACATTGTATGCAACTGTGCCCAGACTAAAGCCATAGGAAGGAAAGCAAGAGTCGGGCACAGTTATAGCTAAACTAGAAAAGCCAGTTTTATCTGCCATTTCATTATTTTCCATGGAAAAATGTGGACATTCAATTTGTTTTAAATCATCTATCAGGTCAAACATTAGGAAGGTGAATAACTTGATTGTCAAGACCCACACACGTTTTGTAACCCAAGATATTTTTCTGCCCAGCAAACACTCTTAGCTCAGAAACACCCCAATGACTTCCTTCCATTTGGTTGCCTGTATTGAAAAAATGTGGGGTTTTGACAGTCCTCAAGAGGAAAGACGACTGCATCCTTTCGGCGTTCAGAAGCTTAACAGCCATCTAAGGCAGTATTACAACCTGGAGAAAGACAGTTATGATGATAACAATTCCCCTAAACCTGTCTGAACACCTGCATAAATATGACAACAGCTAAGAACGAAGACTTTAAGTAAAAGCTTGCACTTAGTCAAATACCCAGTCAGTTCTCCAGCAAGACAGGAAAGCACATGCTCAAGATGCAGCAAGTAGTTTCTAAATGAATGCAGTTATTCAGCTGTAAGCTCGTTTCTGCAACGATGGTAAGGCAATAAGTAACCACTAAGGATTACAGCTCTGACCACTGCACTCACCAATTCCTGAGTCACAAGCATTCACCATCTCATTCTCATCTTTAAGCTGCCAGGAACTTCTACACATGGTTACCTTCATGGGGAAAAGGGATTAAAAGATTCAGTCACTGAATTAATAACAGTGTTGACTTAAGAGTTGTATTAATCATCCTGTTGATTGTTGACTTCAGTGGGTCTCAAAATACCTCACCGTGCTGAATAGAGACTTTCTCATTCTACACCTTTGACTGACTTGACCGCCCAAGAACAGCATGCTCAGAGCTCTAAAACACATTTCAATGATAAAAACGCTTTATTAGACTTCGAAGTTTTCATATACAGTTAAACTCTCATCAGAAAAATCAGAGACATACAATGAAATGAACAGACTGGTCTCCATACCAGCCTCATTCAGAAATGCTATGGCAATTTCCCTCATCAGCAGATAATAAAACCTATGAAATCACATCTTAACCATAATAATTCATATCCCATTCTATATTACTACTCAAGAACTCAGTCATTGCTAACCTTAAATAAATACAAATTAATGTCACTTTTTTAACAAATTCCATCTAGTTCCTCCCAAATTATTTTTCAGTCTTCCCAATAAACAGGAGAATATATCCAACATAGTCAAAACCCTATTGGACTTCCAAATATGTGGTGCAATTTTTCAAGTTATTCTCAAAGCACATTTAAAGTTTCATCAGAGGTGCAAACTGTTAGACTAGCACACAGGGAACAAAGATTTTCTTTTTGCCTTTTACACGGTATGTAAAAAGCCTCAGAAGTTCATTGCCATTAACAGACACTGAAAATTGAATCAATGATGATATTCAACACCTCTTAACATACCTCTAAGATCTGAAGCCTTTACTATCCAAGACTCACAGATTTTTACTTTCATGCTGGTAGACAAAAGCGTGAAGATCAAAATGGTAAAATACTGAAGAGATGAACAAAAAGATACCAGTAGAGATCAAGTAATGTGGTGGGGGTGGAAGGGAAGTGGTGAATAATCTCATTAGCCGGGCAAGAGTTTAATTAAAGTGTGGAAAGAACAGTACTGCCAAATTCTAAAGTTAAATGATTTTTGAACTAGAAGTATACAGCCCCAGAATGCAGGCAGTTCAAGACAATTGAAGATTTAATGCAGTGGCATTAAAATAAGAGATGGGAAAGCAAAAGCGGAGCTGTACATTGGGATTCATTTTGTTTGAAGTTGTAAGTCCATGTGAAAGACAGATAATATTGGGGCAACACCAATACCTTCCTCACTGACCTGGGTGAGAATTCACTCTCAGCATGCTGAAGACCACATCAAATAAGGGGAATGGCTGATACACTAAAGGGCAAAGCTATCACCTCAGGCATCTCAGTAGGTCAGATGAACGAGCAAGCAAGCAGCTAAGGAGGTTCAAATCCAAATGTGGTTATAACCACATGTTGTGCTGCATTAACAAAAGCAAAACTGCTTCCCTCTGCCAGCGGGTTATTTGCCTCGTGAGGCCACACCTGGAGTAGCACAGTTGAGCTGTGCACACCCACAGAACAACCAAGTCTGAAACCAGAAAGGGCCCAGGAGAAGGTCCACCACGTGGTCAGGGGTCTAGAGCATTGGATATAAAAGAGGCTACGGTGGAGGTACATATAAAGAGAGGCTCGAGGCTGTTCAGCTTGGAGGAGAGACTGCTACGTGATCCAATCCATCTCCTACTACCTGAAGAGGAACTGCGGGCAAGATGGAGCCAGACTCTTCTGGGGGTTGCATAGCAAAAACTCAAGACACAAACTGTTTTAACAGAATTCTCATTGGCACAAAACAAGGTGGAAAAATTATCATGAGAGCTGTGCAGCACCAGAAAAAGGAAGCCCAAAGAGGCAGTGAAATTTCCATCTTTGTAGATTTTTCAGAGCACACCCACACAAGGCCTTAAGCAACCTTATGTAGCATTGAATCTAGCCATGCTCCAAGTCTGCTAAGTTGCCAACCTGCAGAGGTCCCCGCCCATAAAAACTACCCAGTCATTTTCAACAACTGTTTAGGTTTACTGCTGATTAATGTTCATAGAGAAAATTTGCAAAGTTTGGCCTTCTTCCAACTTGAACACTGACAAAGCCATGGTAAGTATCATTTAAAATACCTTAACATCCTTCAAGATGATCAAATTCTTCATTCTAAAAGTTCCTAATGTAAAAACCCCCAAAAAGTTTGTGCTCAGACACCTACACATTGCAAGCAAAATCATCACCCATCTATGAACACTACTTTTTTACCTGACAGGTGTGATGAGTTAATCATTTCTTTGCCTCTCAGAAGATTAGCCCCATCTGAAGGTCCCAACTGGATGCAATTTCAGCTAAGAAGTTGCCTGTGGCAATTTTTGAAAACCACAATATCACCCCACTGACATTTGTATTTATCCCAGTGTCTTTTAAACTTTTAACCATCTGCCTGTACATTTTACTTCAGTTTTCATTCCCTCTAACATTCAGATGGTCACACTGCTACTGAAATCTCCTATCATCATTCAAACGCTGTGTCCCATGCTCAACAGCTACAGCTTCCATGCACTGCTTGGCAGAAAAAGAAAAAGGAAACCCAATTTCATGAGTCCATTTTGAAGAGGGAATATTACATTCCTAAGTTAAATTACCTGAGAAGTAAGAGCATGTACACCTCCAGTAAGCCATCAACACTATCTCTTGCTAACTCAATCCTAGAGGGTCACTCAAGCAGTTCTTAAACCCCTGACTTCTGGTGGAATTACTTAGTCAGAAACATGCAAGAAATCTTGCACACATATATCTTGTAAAGAGCTTAATTTTACCAATTTACCAGTTGCCTGCTGAAACAGGCAACATTGCCACTAGTTCCAACAATAGAGAGGACTCCTCATCAGTTCTTGTTAAGAAAATTAAATCTGTAGGTAAATACATTTTGTACAGAAAGAGTAAATGAACATTCAGTCTAAGGCAAGCTCATGGAGGAACAGGACTGTAGATTTCTACTAATACCTATTCCTGCAGAAGCAGCATTCCTTTGTACTCCTGTTTATGCCTGATATAGTTTCTTAAGGCCCCATACAGTCTTCAGGTTATTTAGTTGACTTGAATTTTGTCATGAGAAAAACAACTTTACATTTTTAATAAAGACTTACCCCAAACATTTTCTAGCAACAGTTGTTTAGACTTCTGTCTCCAGGAAAATCCAGATAATCATGCCTACACTATTTTGTTGAAGAGGTGACTGCAGAATTTTTAATATTGACCTATTCATTAGCTTGAAAACCAAAAATAAAACTGACTTTGTAAACAAGAGGGAGGAATTTATAATTTTAGATCAGATACTGAGTGTTTTGGAACAAGACTGCTGAACAGTATGTGTTTACCTGTTTATCAATGGAGGACTTTGTACTTCTGGAAGAGCTATAGATGATATTTCCCACCACACATTCAGGAAGCATCAATCAAATGCAAGGAAGAAAGACAGAAAGAGGCAAATTTCTTCCTCCCACAATTCTTCCACACACATAGGCTCACTTGGACAAGTTTCTTTAGCCAAAGGTGCTAGATATATGCTAGAAAAAGCCACGATAGATGAGCAACAGAAGCAGAGTATTCACCCAGTTGGTAAACAAGAATTAAAATATGACCACCGTGTTAGTAAACCACAGACCAACTGCCCCTCTGGGAAGAGACACAGCTTCAGCCATGGCAAGCCCCATGAAAAGAAATAAAACCCTAAACTTCGTTAGCCACGTGCATAGTCTACATATATTCATTTAAACTCTTTGTCCTTTCACTAGGAAGTACAATTCCCAAGATAAGCTACAAGACAAGGCACCAGCTTTTACTCAAACCTCCACCCAGAACCAATTACTCTACGGGCAGAAGCATTAGAAAGCAGCCCTACCACCTACCCCATACAGCGGACACAGCTCGGGATTTACAGCATGTGCTCACAGAGCTGTCTGCCTTCTCACACTCAACACCATCTTAACAGTCAGCTTTCCTTTATTAAAAGTTGGATATAGTTCTCTGTTTTACCCTAGCTGATGTGGACACACATCCAGGTTTTGGCTTTTTTTTAATACCATACCCAGCACACTATCACACACAATCCAATTAGCAGATAGAAATTTGTGTAGCATTATCTTTATTTACTTTATCCAACCACTTGCATGCTTGAAAAAGCTATTGTTTGTGCCCTGCCGATATAAAAGGCTTATTCTGATCTAAGTACACAGATAACCATCAAGACATCAAGTGTTGCTTGTGAAGTTTCCGAATGTTTTCTCCTGAATTAGAGATTTTTCATGAAGTATTTACTAAAGGATAAACAAGGATAAGAGGCACTGAAAATACCTATGCCATAGTTTTCAAGTCTGTTATGCTCTCCCTTTGAGGTCTAGGGAAAGGCTGGAAGAGAAAACAAGGCTTGCAAGACAAAAACATGATTTCCCCCAAGCAAGCGTCCTGGTGGTAAATAGTACATTCTTTCTCTACGAAGAATTTCTTACTTCCCCCAGCCGCCGAGCATTCGTAACACCCCAAGCACTGGCCCAACACTCCCAACACATAAAGATTAGAGGACTAACAATGCCAGCAATTACAACACAACACATTAAGTAACTTGGAAAGCTAATTCAAGCAGAAGCCCAAAACCCTCTAGGCAGAAATAACACGCATTACTCACCGCATGCTGAGGAGGGGGAAAGCCAACGCAGCACCAAGCAAGGTGATGGTGTTCTTGCAGCCTTTTAGCTCAGCCCATGCCCAATGCCATCCCCCAGGCTCATCAGGGGAGCCAGGACCCCTTCCACAGCTGCTGCTCATCAGGCTGTTGCCCACACAGCCATTCCTCGTGCACCTAATGGGCACTAAGCCCCTCCAACCCCCAAAGGGGGAGAGGAGCCCTTCGGGCCAGGTGGGACTCGTCCCTCCAATCTGCCCTTCTCTACCCAGCTGGTTTTGCTCTGAGCACTGAGCAAAGCTGCTAAAGGGACAGAAAAATCCCCCGTTAGGAGAGAAAGACAAGGCACAACAGAAGGGATTGCACCATGTTCCCCCTTGTTATTTGTACTTATTTTTTAAAACCAATTGCCTTCATGTATTAGCAAAGTTCTTAATTGGTTTAATCTCTATCCTAACAGTTCGTGGATTTTTGCCATAAACCATTGAAACTTATTAAGAAAAGGTTTACTTGACATGGTGTGGAGAAAATACCCAGCAATTTTGGAAGTAATATAAACTCTTTCCGTGTAGGTGCTGGAAAAGAGGGCTAGCTTCCCCAACTGGTAAGCAGTTATACCCTTCAATCTTCCTGCACTTTTTGGAAGCGTACATAAATCGCACACTTTCTGCAGCAGCAACCACCCTGGCCTAACTACATTGCTTACAAATCAAGCTCTAACCCTCCTGCTACCACAGCCACACGTACAGATCCGACACCACAAAGATACTTCCTAAAGCACAACAATGCTAATACTATATCACAGAGGTGATTATTTTTTATTGCCATGTTGCAGAAGTAGACATCATCAGTTCAAGGAAAATCAAGTCCTGATACAATCTCTGAAAAATACAGTCGTATATTATGTACTATACATCTATATCTACTAAACTTAACGCTAATGACATTTGTTTCATTTAGTGGTATTAAATAACAATCATTTCTGCTTATCCCCGGCAAGCCACGAGAGCTGCATAAAGAAACCCCGTACCAACACAGCCTGGTGTCAGTCTGTTTGCATGCCCCATAGTCACAAATGCTCACCAACACCAGTCTGATTTATGGTAAACTTCATTCTTTCCAGCTCACACTTGCAACATGAACTACTCCACAATCCCAAAGGCAGTTTTAAAATCGGAACAAATAGCCAGTTTAACATCATAGGTCAAATATCCTTCCAGAGGTCCAAGAAACATGCCATTTACTTCAGTAATGACTCAAAGATCACCATTCAAAGGGCAATTTCTTAGAAACTAAATATTTACTTACAGAAAACCTGAGAGAATCCCCACAGCCTCCTCAGCCTTCTCTGAAAAGGAAGGATTCATAAAGCTAAAGCACAGGAACTGCAGAAATTGCTTCCTTTGAGGCCTCTCTGCCGGCAGCGACTACCGAGCCAGCGTGCAATAAGTTATACCAGCCTCTCCCGGGCAGGGTCACCCTGCAGCTCCTGCCTCTCAACCCACACTTACTCCTCCCGACAACCTGGAGAACAGCCAGTTGGTCATTCTGCACGCTTTTACTGACAAAGGAATATGCAAACACCAGTTTTTGCTAATGAAAAGCAGGTATGAATGAATGCCTTCACACCTCTAACTCTAAAGGGAGGTCAGAGCAGTCCTCCAACCCAAACATTAACTTTTCTCCCACAGTAAACAGATAGAAATCGGAGCATACTATAACTGTAACCACAAAATTGATGAGGTTGTGTACAGTCCAACATTTCCAACTTCATGAGGGATGCCTTGCAAAACAGTTCTTTGCCAAAAAATGCTTTCAAAGAACCCAAGAAAAGGCAAAAAAAAAAATCACAATGGCCTTAAAACTCAAAAAAATACAAGTAATTTTCCACTTTCTTGACTGTGGAATCAGCAAAATGTAAAGAAACTTGCACCTGAACTTCCCACTGTGCAAACAGACATGGGGCATTTGGTCTCATCTGAATTTATAAAACAACGAGAAAGCCAGAAATATTTGATGCTGAACCTCTACTCAGTTCACTGCAAGCGATTTGTTAGCAATACTGATGGCATATCCATTTAATTCTGTATCACAGCAATCTGCCAGATTACTGTTTTACTGACAGTAATTCCATGTTATTTTTCTAAACTAGGGTAACCTTAACATAAGAACAGTAAGATAAGATGTTTGGAAGCCCGCATCTTCAACTTTGTATTCCAAAAACCAGTTTCAACAAATTCTGAATGAAAACTGCCCCCAGAAGTCTTAGGCTCCCCAAAAACTTCCCAGTAGTGCTCTAAGAGTTAGAGCAGAAGTAATGATTCTTTCCGAAAATTATCAGCGAAAGGTCTGAACAAGATGAGTCAACTAACAATGCCCTAAAACACAGTTGGTTTGGGATTTTTTTTTTTGCTATTTCACATGCATTTTTTTACAGCCTTTTGCTAATTATTAATCAAAAATTAGTTGGTAGAAATATAAGACTGGTACTAACCAGCACGCAAAGACAGATTATGGCTTGTGCTGGATCAAGTGGACATTTTACACCACTGTGTACTCTGTTTGGGTTTGTCTGGTTTTTTTTAGAAACTATGCTTGGTAGAAGACGGAAGAAAAGGGAGAGGACAGGTAGAGGTGCAAAAGTAAGACATTTATCATTGGAGGCTCTGGAGGTTCAAGTCAGCACATTATATGAAATTTACCTTGCCAGCTACTGGTACTTAGCTTTTTCAGCAAGGAAGGCATTAGTCACAGTCAGTAGCTCTACAGAGAGGCACAGCATCTCAGAAACACCAGAACAAGCACTAGAAAGAAGGACGGACTGATGTACAAGGTGAGATTGTACCTCATTAGATGCACACCCGTACAGCAGCAGCAAGGGTACCTCCAGCATCACAGGGGCTGGAAGCAGCTCTTAGCAATCAGAAGAAATAGTGCTCAGTGGACTAAATACATCACAAGGAGCGTCGAGGGGCCTGTTTCAGAGATCCAAAGGCAATTTTCATTTAAGTAGCAGCTTAAGGCAAAAAACCCCATATGCAATAGATATATTTTGTTCCACAGGATCTTGGGAGATTCCTTATCTCGTGACAGATGAAGCAAGGACTGCTACTCCAAAGGGAGGAGGTCCTGTACTCCAAAGAAAGCACTGGACGCTAGCTTAGATTTACAAAAACTAATGCTAACATTCATACAGTTCACGCTGCAATGTAAAGGTGTTTCTGATAAAAAATCTTGCCCTACTAGCAGTATTTACAGCTGAGGAACTCGGGATGTTTCCTATGCAACTAACAAGAAAAAATAAACAAGGAGCTTTTAGTAGGAAAAAAAAGCTTCACGTCACTTTGTCATGTTTTATTCAACTTTATTATTCTAAATTCTACCTAAATATTACCTAAAAGCTGTTCTATAAAGCAATGAACACTAGCTAAAGCTGACAAAAAAGCAGATCATTTGCGCTGCCACTCCAGAAACGGGAAGGAATCACGAAGGCATACCTTCCCATCTCCTCTCTTCAGGACACAAGGTTAATATAGTATGTTCAACCTTTGAGCTTCATAGCTCAATCGTAATTATTGTGTAGAGGGAAAGATAATGAATGGCTGATCAGAGCTGTGGGTAGAAAAGAAGCAAGTGTCTAGTCAGAGTGGTTATTTTTCTCCTATCAGATTATTTACCTACAAAAGCCACATCACAGTTAAGCCTGTAAACAGCAATTATAACTGTTAAAAGTTAAGATGTTGGGTCATGCGTAAGGTCATGCTCCTTTAGAGTTTTGAATAAGTGCAACTAATAGCCCCACAATAACGTGGTAGTCTTATTCTCTCAGCAAGGATGAGGGAAAAAACCTTATTACTAGAAGAAGCCTCAGCACAGGAAAAAAAGTGTTTATGGCTGTGAGTACACTATTAAGCAAGGGGCAAAAAGTAACATTGCAGCAACAGTACCAGAAAGACTAAGTGGTAAGACCAGCACCTGTGCACCAAAGTTATCAGAACATAAATCAGGAATATAAAAGAAGTGATTGAAGTGCTTTGATGTGCCATCAAATTCCTGCACTTATAATAATAATGATAGATGGCAAAGTGGAATACGAACAGATGACAATAGTCCATCTGCACCCTATTCTTCATCTACCTTTTTTTTTCCCTCCATTATTTTTGATTTTCTGCCTGGAACTCTCTTTCTCCTCTAGCTTGGAGAACAACTAGCTTCCTAGTGAGTCAGTGAGATTTATTTATACAAATGAACAAGTTATCAAGTTGACTTTCAGTATTGCTGAACTTGAACTTCATTAACTAATTTTAAAAAGATGAAGTTGTTATACTTACAATGTCCTTCCAACATGTGCAATATTTTTCAGTTCTGCAATGAATTATGTAGATATTTTTCATGATGAGAGATGGAAGGATTTTTACATTCAGGTAATATACAATAAATCAAGATTCTCTACCAAGAAGCCACACAGATTTCCAGTGCTTATCTCATGTTTATGTACCAGCTCTTCATGCTTCTCAGGCAGCCTACAGTAGAAGCTGAGGCACTCGGCAAAATACCATTGCAGTAGGAGAGAAGATACAGTAATAACAACAACAACAAAACATGTCTTTAATTCTATTTTGACTAGTTATATTTCTTCAGACAACAGACAACCTAGAGGTAGATCTGTTCACTCGTACAAGCTTCAGGCTGGAAAGCTTGCCAAGACTGCTAACGAGGATGGGAAAAGCCTCACATAACTCAATGATTACCTTGACTGACAATCAATATTACGGCACAAGCTTCGTCCCAGCGCAGAGATAAAGCCAGAGCTGGAGAGCTGCAGCTGTAAACACAACTGATAAAACGCGAATTCTAATCGCTTTAGATTAAACAAGTTTCAGGAGTATTATTTGCAGTGCTAGCAAACCAAGCCAGTCACTAGCAGGTAAGTATAACTGTCTTCAGATGAAGTGTTTCACAGAATACTTCTTCCAAGGCGGATTGTGGCCAAAATAACTCGCGTGGAAGTGTTTTAAACTACCTCATGCTTACAAATGGAGAAGGGAAATACTTTTAAGAACTAAGTTAGCCTAACCTCATAACAAGATTCATGGGATACTAGTTAGTACTATGAAAACTGAAAGCGTCCTGAACTTGTAAATTATGACAATAAAAGATTGAAAACTTTTGGTTTTTTGCTTTGTTTTCTTCAGAAAAGCTTGAAGGAGGCAGAGTAACAGAGCTGGAGTGCATTAAAAAAAATTACCAGACAACAATTAGAGGGTTTTTTGGTGTGTGTGTGTTCAGTGGAAAGGAGGTAAGGGCTTACTTTACTTTTTAGCCAAGGCAAGTCAGTAATGATAGACTTGAGTAACGATATGCATCCCTGGGTTTCCACAGTCAGCTTACTCAGACACCCATATAGTAAGGTCTCCAAGTATTCTAGGGTGTCTCGGAGCACTACGATTTCTTCATGTGCCTGCAAGCCATGTATTTCCACGTTCCCAAGATTATACGAAAACTTTTAAGTGTTCATGAGTCAGAATCCTGCTTGAAGTATCATCACCTCTCACTTGTGGCTAGAAAAATCACATCCTGAAGGAGACAAACAGAGCTCTGTGCTGCCATCAAACTCGGATACTAACTAGTTCGGATACTAACTAGTTCGGATACTAACTAGTTCGGATACTAACTAGTTCGGATACTAACTAGTTCGGATACTAACTAGTTCGGATACTAACTAGTTCGGATACTAACTAGTTCGGATACTAACTAGTTCGGATACTAACTAGTTCGGATACTAACTAGTTCGGATACTAACTAGTTCGGATACTANGATACTAACTAGCTCGGATACACAGTGAACATGAAGATGCACCTATTATTTGCTTGTCACATGGCAATGCCGATTCCTTCTAGTGTGGAAATCCACACAAATTATGTAAATACTGCCTTGATAAGTACTGTGGTTCTTCGACATTGTAATTTCAAGAACAAACAGCCCCCTATGGTGCACTCTATTACATAAAATGTCAGGCTAATCATAGCAGTTCGGCTTTTATGAGTGTTGCCGAATCTCCTAAATGAAAGTAAAAACGTGAATAAAAGTGTTTAGGATGAGTCAATTACACATCTACCTCTCTTCGAAGGACAAACTAAGAAATTAATTATGTCTGACTGACCACAACGACAAACAATTCTTTAGGAGAAAAGAGCGCTTGTTTTAAATCCTGAAAGCAACACTGTTCTATGCTTAGGTGTTCTTGTCTATTCCTCTCCTCTTCACTGATACTTGAATAAATCAGGGGACACGCAGTTCCTAACCTTGAGGAATAAGACTGAATCAAACTGGAATCTGATTATTTTTCAGCCCAAGACAAAAAAAGCCCGAGTCTCTCATCTGAGCCACCAAGAGCAGTTTTTATTTCCATGCTTGCCCAGGAAGTAGGCCATGAAAACAGCATCTCCACCAAACTCATCGCCCTAGACCCAAAGCCCTTGGCACTCTACTCAAGCTGGAGCTGCGTGTTACCAGCGTGCTTGGGACAGGAGAGAGAAGGACGTCCTGCAACAGGTATAATGTCTGTATCACTGACTGCGAAAGGAAAAAAGCATGATGCTATAGTTACAAACAGACATTCAGCACAAGAAAAGGTGCTGCTATGTAGAGAAAAACTGAATGGCATACAGGAACAGTCAACAGAAACAACCCACCTTTGCAGAAAGATTGAAAACAACATCTGTTCAAAATGCTATTTACAAAACAATTCATTTTACAAGTGCCTGTGTGGTATTAATGCTTTTCTCCAAGTCCATTCTTATAGCATCCTTGCCAACTCAGAAGACCGTTTCTGCATAGTCTCGTATGCTGCCCTACTCAATCTAGCTAAATAATGAAGAGGAGTACTTTGTGAAACTGTTTGTTTAAAATTACTCTCTTGAGCATTAAATGCCAAAAGGAAATGTGGAAATGGTCACTCCTACACACAAGAGTGACTAGCTGATTCCAAATTGTGATTTATTTTTAATGAGTACGTGTGCAAATCGGAGTCGTGTTCTTTATCTTTGGTTAAAATTATTCTTAAGATGAAATTCATCTTGGACAACATTACTCTATTGAACTTTGTGGTCAGAGAAATTCGTGGCTTTTTGGCTTCAAACCAAAGCTCTGATCTGGACCATCACTTTCTTGTTACTTAGCAATCGGACTTGCATCACCCCGCCAAGCAGCTAGGAATGGACATTTCAACACATGTAGCTGTTTCTCCCTTCAACAGCACTTTTCTGGGTGTCAAAAAACCAAACCAAACCAACCAAACAAAAAAAACCCACCACCACAAAAAAACAGGTCTACAGTAAGACTCTGACTGGAAACGTTTCAAAATCTCTCTCCTTTCAGAGCCTTGTCTCATCCGTCTGGCCAGTAAATTCTGTGAATAATACAGCATTGTAACACGCTTTTGAAGAACGCAAGGAGTTCTAGCAACAATGATGATGAAACAATAATGAAAAAAGCTCTGCTAATGGAAAAGCTTTTTGATTTAAAAATTGCTGCCTCAAAGCAGCAAGGTTACCTCCGATTAAGCAACCTGATATTTTGCAGTGGGCAGGCTGCGAGTAAGCCAGTACGTTCAATCTCATGTGATGCTGTGGCCAAAATGGAGGCTGAATAGTCACATAACACTTGCTCCTACTGCCTTCACTTGCCTGGAAATAGTCTCGGGCAACATGTCCTCTGCTTCCTCAGTCCTTCTGTGTGATGCACGGCACTGACCATAGCCTGAATGAAAGCCAAATAGCACTCGTCGTAAGTTTTCCAGGCAGTTCATAAAGGACACAAGCGACTTATCTGGAACTTGCAACAGGAAGCGAAAATCCTTTAATATATTCCTTTAATTCAGAGGGGAGTATTTGGAGCTTGTTTCATTACTAGCAATATACATTGCTCATAATACAACTCTTCTTTCTTAAGACAGAGACTAGGTTTGGTTCTCTTGAATCCCTTACACCCAAGTCCAAGTGAAGAATCCTACTCTCCTCTTAAATACAGTATCCCCAAACTCAGAGGAAACCATACAGCACGGTACTAGTGTAATTATCAAATCTACTAAATATTTAGATAACGGAATTTCTGTTATCACTGCCTGAGAAACAAGTCCCTTGATAACAGGAATAGCCTTGGAGCAAGCAGCAGTCTCCCTTGGGAGCTCTTTATGCAGCAGATGCTGTTATGCATCACAAACATGCCATGCTCTATTATGCGATGAAGTGTTCGACTCCCCCTTGCCCCTCTGCAGGAAGCCAAGAGGATTTCCCAAGTCACATGACAAATTAGAGCATTTTTCAGTCCAAAAAAGGAACTGCATTTTTTCCCCCTGGGAAATCTCTGCACTTTTTCAGTTCACTGTTATTTCAGGGAGAAATTACTTTCTCTGCCAGCCTTTCCTCCCATCTATGCCCCACACAACAATCTCCGCGATGTTTCGGACAGGTTCCCAATTAAAAAGGTTACGGCTGCATTATGTACTGACTGTGTATGAGTTTTGTCTAGAACCAGAAAACATGAATGGGACATGGTATATCAATTTGTTCTCAGTGGTAAGCATCACCTACCAGACCCCAGCTATTGCCTTCTAACACACAACTTGAAAAATTCCTGTGTCACACTTGTGCTATCTTGGATGGCCCATTTTTTCTTAAAATCTTCATTTATCACAGTAGCATTTAAAATTGTCACTTTTGGTGTTACTTTGCCGGGCAGAAAACTCGCTAAGTCCAAACATCTAAGAAAAATGACATGGGTAAATTACGAAGATGTATTTTTTTTAAATGGTTTAAATAGAGAGAGCAACTTTATTTCCTTTTACAATAATCTGTCACAACTACTTTCTTTAATTTCGAGACATACCTTAGAGTCCACTATTCTGATTAAATTTCACAACCTGCATTCTGGCTGATGAACATCCATTTGCTAATCATTCTACAGATTTCAGCTGCAAATCAAGAAGAACGCAGCATCATTAGAAGTCATTTTTGGCAAAAGAAAATGAGGGCTTAAGACAATTCTCACTGTGTCTTAACGAGGGGCTCTACAGTACCTAAGTCAAGTGACAGGTGGGCACACAGATGAAGGAAACCACGTAGAAAAGAGCAGCTGACAAGGAATAAACAGTCATGGTTCAGCAGATAAGCCAATTCACATTTCAGCTGGCAGTGAGCAAGCCCATAACGTCAAGGGAGTACCTACTGCTCATTGGAGGCTATACCTTTTATAAGTCATTGACAAAGCCATGAATTTACAAGGACCATATGTCAGGTTCTAACTGAACAGTTCTTGAAGTTGCTCTTCCAGCCATTTCCAAAACACACAAGTCTCAAGTTTTGAAACAAGCCATCTCCATTACTACATTTAGGGACCAGGTTTTTCTTCAGCAGCTCCAAGGTACAGTAATAATTGACATGAGCTCATCCAAATAAACTCACTATACAGCTTAAGGAAACATTACGTTCTTCATAACAAAATAAAGCAAGGAAAGCTTTGCCTAGCCCAGTGCTTTTCAAGGTAATACGGTGATGCAGGATGGAGAAAACACGGAGCAACTTTAGACTCTTTTCCAGCAACGGACCTAGCAAATTGGAGAATGAGCTCACGATCTGGAAGGAAAGGATGCTGTTTGCTGGCCACCGACCCTATGGTCACTTCCCTCATGAACCGCTCGGTGAGCTTCCCCACCTGAAATTGCACGCACGTTGATCCAAGAAAGCCAGTTATTTTGCATTCCTCCTTCCAACCCGTATATGTTAACTAACTAAAGTTAAATCCACTAGCAAAGGCGTCCTCACCTAACCCCATACTCAGACGCTCTGCAGTGAGCAGCTCTGTGCGGCACCCATCTGATAGAGTTCTTCAGGTGTCCCCAGCTTCTGCACACGTACAGAGGAACAGATCCTCCTCCGAGCTACACTGCAAATTGTTACCATAGCATTATTCCAAAATCCTCTCAAAACAGCAATACGTTCCACAAAGCTTTTCTTAAACCCTATAAAACTTCTTAGGCAATGACCTCAGAGAGAATTACTTTATTCCCAGCAGGCTGCAGGACAGAACGCAAGACTGACAATCAGCCAGAGGGTATTTTATGGTGGTCACCTCCCAGTAGGTCCTTCCTAAGTTATCTGTCCAAATGAAATTTGAGTTTTAATTATTCCAGTAAGCAGTTTCAGAGATCTGACAGTTTCCTCATCGCACAGCAGTCCCTTCCTCCTGGGGAAGCCAACAACAGCGAATCACTGAAACAAGCCTCTTCACCGCGGTTTTTTCCTCTCCTGCTTATGCAAGTTGTTCTACATTTCCTAATTCCTTAAGAGCTGCCAACAATGTAGAAAAAGATAGCGGACTTGCTTCATATTTTACATGAGACATAAGCGATACCCCGTAGGCTTGCCCTACTGGAAAATAATTCCACATCACATTCAAGTGCTGCATGTTTTCATCTTCATTAAAATGACATCTCATTTTGATGACCAATTGAGACCTTAATAACAGGAAGAAACCCCTTTGCCAAACCTTTAATAGAAAAGGGACACGTAATTTTCTTTTCATCATTAAATACTCAAGGACAAAACAGTCCTTAAAGCCAGATCGGTCTAGTTCGCCCTCAAAAAACAAGTACCGAAATAGGATGAAAACCATATCAGCAATATCACAGGTGGTCTCTCACCCAGAGAGCACTTCAGAGATTAGAAGTATTCCTCCATGGCAAGCAGAAAGCACACAGTTTCATCCAGCAAAATTTGTCAAGGACGGTTCCTCATCCCACACGGGGCTACCAGAGGCCACGGGAACAGAAAGCAACAGTTGGGATCTCAGGAAGAGTGACCACCAGCTGTCACAACAATAAATAATGAAATAAAAAGCCAAAAATAAAGCCACCCAAAATCTAAAACCATTTCGATGTTTCCATGGACCTACAAATGGAAGAGTAATTTAAATTACAGATTTGTGTCATCTTTATGGTATTTTATAGAATGGCAAACAAGTAACTTATAGCACAAATCTGAAATGAAATCACAAAAGTTACGTTTCACCTTCAAGACTGGGTGGGTCTTAATCGCACAGAAAGTTTCATCTTTAAGATTAGTCTAAAAACAGCTTTAGAAAATGAACAACAACAAAATATTTTTTTTTTTTTTCTCTTTTTCAGGCTTGACTCTGGTAAGGAGAGCTAGATCCATCCTGTCTGAGGGCAGCTGAGAAATGCTCCCTGTACGGAAAGAGATCTGTCCTGAAATTTTTGTATTAATGACTGGATCAATTTTACCATGACTGTAATTTCCTTTCCCATCCCAGACCCTACATACAAAGTCTTGATTATTCCCACAGACTGAATTATAAATTAAGAAAAAAAAAGTATTATCACCAAATAATTGTCAGAAAACCCCAACACCTACTCCTTTCTGTACAGCGCTTCTCTTCCACATAACGAGAGCCCTGGATGGGTGTTCTCCGGCCACTACCAAGTAAAGCTTTCTTCCTATTCACTGAACGAACAGGCACATCAAAAGCTATGAAATGCCGTTTTTTTTTTTTTTAAATTCAGCCTCCCTTCAAAAACGATTTTGCTCTGCAAGAATGAATATGATCAAGAGAATGTTTCAGCCAAAAAATACTTGCTGGTCATCCCCCTCTAAATTTTTGTTTCTGCAAAAAAAAATCCCAATACAATCTAACAAAAAAGCTAAAAAGCACAAAATTCTTAACGTAGTACTGGTATTCTATTGCTCTACAATTACCTAAGGGCAGATACCCTCCTCTCATTTGAGGTAAAAACATTGGAAATGTTTTCTTTCCTTCTGAATCTTTCAAAATAGCATTGAGCCGTAGCCTTCCCTCTGGCAGTAAATCCGGTATGAGGCGGCAGACCTTGCTTCGCCTTGCATTTTAATCAATTTAGGCAGCACTAGAGTGGGCAAGTGGCAATTACAGCTACAAGAAATGGTTATGTTTTCGCCACCCTCTGCCAGGGTGAGGCGAGTGAGGAGTCAGCAGGGCAGCAGGAGGCGAGGGAAGAAGCAGGAGAAAAGGGAGGTGTGGTGGAGACACCCACCTTTACGGTCAAATCACATCTTCCTAGGACTTCCTGGACATTATAAGTGTTCTGCTGGGTTGGTATTTATTTATGTTAAGCCACATCCCGTCTTGACTTCCAAAGTGACACCAGGTGCATCTCCTCCTGGTCTGCAGCATGCATGTCACGGCTCCCATGGATGTCCCAGCATGGGAAACATTTGAGGTCAGGGTAGCCAACAAGGGCAGCCAAAGATCTGGCAAGAATAATTGTTTTATGCCCCTTCAAACCACTGGACAGCCACCAGTTCTTCAGCTTTTTAATCATTCATTCAAAAATTACTATCAGCAGTATGCAAGGTCAGGAAAACAGAAGTTCAGTTAATTAAAGCAGCCAGCCAGTTTCCATCCTCAGCAAAAATACAGACACCACACCAAAATATTCTTCCAAGTCTCACCATCCTTGCAGCCAGTCACTGGCACGACCTGAGTTTTGTGAGCCCCAAGCTTCACCTGTTAAATAAATTTGTTTCAAGAGATGGGCAACGGTAGGGCAATAAAGCATTGCCTGTGACAGCAAGGGCTTGAGGTGGTTAGAGGGGCCCGCCAGGGAAATTATTACCACACATGGAGCAACAGCTTCTCTGGAAGTTGATGCTGCAACAGTTTCATCCACAGCACAGGAAAAAAAGATTAAAAATATCACCGAATACACATTGTAGCTATGCCAAGTAAAGGACAGCTTCAGCATGATGTCCGTTGCATCTTCCTCCCAAGGCTTCTCACATCCCAGGACACCTTTCCTTGGCGCAGAGTCTTCTCGTCTTTGCGGGATATGCTCTCTACTGCATCCTTCATACAGGGCTACCTGCACGAAAATCCTACCCCACTTGGAGGGACGATCGACACAGGTAATCCTGGTCCTCACCTGGAGCAGAGATAAAAACCTGCCGGTTGCCCATTACATACTTGAAATTTGGCTGCAGTTCAATTAGGTTCAGTTTTTCCTTTTTAGGCTCAGAAGTTGACACTAGGAGTCATTATTCCTGATCTACCTAGCACTGCCAGGATTAACTACCATAGGAATGCCACATACAGCCAAGCCCTTCATTTTCTACAGGTATTTTTCCCAGATCTGAACCAGCTGATGACATACCAATCCAACATAACCACTGGCCACATGCACTAAGAAACACGGAAACAAAAGACTAACCTTTGTAGGAAGAAAGCCACGAAGATCAGGCATTCAACAAACTAAATGCTCTGCTTTTGCATTAAGTCCTTTGTCTAACACAGCATATTCGAGAAACATTTATAGGTTACTTCCTCGTGAACCTTTTTCACAAAGGACTGCTTCTCAGCCCCACCGCATCTCAGCGGTGCGGAGCTCTCGCCGTCAGCAGCTTACCCTCAACGCCCACAGCACCCGGAACAAGTAGGAGTCAAAGGGGCTTCCCTTTCTTCACAAGGAAGTTTCCTCCGAGGAAAATGCATTTTAATTCTCTCTCCACAATCTTCTGAGGGCATGCTGTCTAACAGGAAAATAGCAGCAATTTTTGTATTAAGCACCAGAAATTACTGCAGGACAACGACCTTCATCAGTAGGTAGTGTCGTGATTTATGGCTGCTATGCTTCCCACCAGTTTATAACCTAGCAAACACCACTACGCTGAGAAATGCCACCTAATCGCCCACCGAGCACTCGGCTCCATCCCAGTTCCACTCCCGTTGCTTAAGAAGTCCATGCCCAGGTCTGTGCGTTCGTACCCCACGGCACACCTTGTAACAGCCCAACTCCCTGCTGACCAGCACCAGCCACCCTCCTCCCCACCACTCTTGCTGCTTCTCCATCCTTTGCCACTTCTCACATGTAGCTGGCGTATAGAAAAAGCAACCACACGCAATACTTTTTATTCCACCTCATCTGGCTTGCTGATGCCGACTTTCGCCATTTGCTTTTGCCACCGGCAGAAGTTACCTTGGCCCTACTAACCAAACTGCCTCTCTCACCTCCTGCCTTCACGTGCGACCTCTCAGCAACTATCTCCACAGTTCCCTCCTAACGAGGACGTGCTTACGGCACCGATTTAAAACAAACACCGATGCTATTGATGTTTTGCTCTACGAACTATTCAGCCGTACTCATCTCCAAAGCTGTAGCCGTCCACCCACTCCCCCTGACATGACAACCCCTCCAGCCTACTTCTGCAGTTTCTCCACACCAAAGGTGCTTGCTGACTCTCTCCTCCTCTACAAGGCTTCTTCCACTCCCACGTATGTTTAAGTGACACTGGGAGAGTAGAAAGAGATGCAACCTCAGATACTTCTGCTGTAAGTCCATTTATTCAGCTCTGCCATATCCTTCCAACACTATGGACGCTCCAGCCCCACTTTCTACACGGTCACGCCAACTGACTCTCTCCTTGCCCTTCAGAGTCATCCTGCGAGGCACAACATCGTCTCTTTCAGACAGCAAATTCACAAGTATCAGTAAACGCTTCCTCCTGCCTGCTTCTTCCTATTCCGAAATCAATAAATGAATTTCTCATTCAAACTTTCTGCATCCTCCTCTCAAGATCTCTCACACCCTGTGATGCTGTTCAGCTAGGACAGAACGTGCAGACTGGCTGAGTCTTCCATAACCCCACATCGATATGCGTGAGCCCGCTGATCTTTCCCAGCTCAGCTCTCAAAACTCTTAAGAAAGCTGTGAATGCTTCATTCCAGCCCTACACCTCCCAATATTACTGTATTCCCATCTGAACTGGCACAAACCAAGTATTTATTGAAGAGTTCAGACCTCCCTGCCCTTTCTACTGTTTGATGTTATCACAACCTCATTCTTTACTCATCTGGAGGGGTTTGTTTGTTTATTTTAAAGCACTGTCCTCTCACAGTAGTCTGGTCAATTGGTCCAGGCTCTTCCAGCATATTTTACATCCCTTTTACATCCTCATCCATAAGACCACTTAGCATTTCCGCCCTATTTCAAGAAAGCCCATTTAATTTATCACCTCTGCTAGAAACCAGCCACCCTGAGAAGTAACAGAGTAGAATTTTTTGTATTAAAAACAATACGGTACAGACACAGCTAATATAATCACTCTATTAATTACACCTATATTACACAAACTCTTCCTACCTATTTTCTCATAGCATCTCTCGACTCAGGAAGTTTATACGCTCCAGTCCTATCACAGAGCAGGATCAATTCTTCATCAGCCATAACTGATTGATGTGACTCCAACCTGTCCTAACCACCTCCATTAATGAGAACTGAACAGCTTTCCCAGGAAATAATTCAGCATTTCACTACTCTTACTGTCAGTAAAAAGCTTCCCAGCACCTAACGAAATCCCTCTTCTTGCACTGTAAGCCCATTAGTTCTTCTCCTACCCAACACAGATTTTCTGTTTTTCTGCTTCCTCTTTGCAGCAACCTCCTTTTGATTTTCTCTCTATCATGAAGACCTCCAGTTCCTGTAATTTCTCCTTGGAGATCATTTATTCTAGGATTCGGCAGCTCTCGGGTCTCTACTCTCTCCCACCAGTCCACATAGTTTCTCAAGCGCAGCGTGATGGAAAGGATAATTCATCTGTTCTGTGAGGAGGTAAAGAGGCACGTTACAGATTCTGTCAAAGGAAGAGTTAGGACCCCCAAAACTAATCACTGCAACACCACAAATGGCTAACAGCCAAGCTGCCAAAAATCGAACAGCATAACCCAACCGCTACTAAAGGCAGAAGAACTTTCTATTCATCAGTCCATGGGACACAAGTAAAATCCTTCTTCTTCCCCGAGGACCTGAAGGAGACGGCTGAGTACAATTTTAGCGTGCTCCTGAGCGTGCCCACGCTTCAGCCACGTCCGCTCAGCTAGGGCCACAGCAGCAGCAAAGTATTCCAGACAAACAGAAGAGATTCGGGATCTTTTTTAATGGTTGTTTTTCATCTTCTTACACGTTTATTGCTACACTCAGCCTGATTAGTGTAATCAAGCATGAATCTGAGTCTCTGTTAAATTATTTGCAAAGGTCAACTTAAATTTAGATAAATAATTTATTATTTTCTGGGCCAGAGACTGCTGAAAGCCACAACTTAAATGATAATTTCAAAAGCCTGAAAAGGCTGTTCCACACCTGACCAGAATCCAGGGTGCCAGTGGCCTCACTTGTCGGGTTGGTATTTACAAAGTCTGAAGTCAACGCTGCAGAAGTCACACTTCACACATGTGAACGACCGCGCTGCAAATACGGGACTGATGCAATTGAGACACTCGATACCGACAGAACCTCTGGCATCCCATCGCTGTGAAAACATACCGACACCGTTAGCGGAACTACCGGCACCCTGAAGATACAAGGCACAAACGCTTAGCTGCTCTTTAAACAGTACCCTAGGGATCCAGCGTTGTATCTGCTATTCCAGTGGAGCTCAGAGCCCTGCTCCATCACCCCATTCATACCCGATTTCGGTGGCTTTACGTAGTTTTCGTGATTAGTTGCTTCAGCAAAACAACAAGTGAGCGACAGGTGCACACCTCCAACGGCAACTTTTTTTTTTTTACAGGCAGCAATAAAACAGATTGTGGCAAAAGCTAGAAGAATATCCCACGGTTACATACTGTTCCTTTAGTTTAAAAAGAAAAAACCTCCCGCTATTTTTAGCGAATCTTTCGAGCTCCAAGACGCAACCTGCCGCCTTTACAGTTTTTTTCCGCCCTGAGACACATAGTAAGCAACGCGGGTGCTGCCACTCTTCTCTTTCCTAGCAAAGCCGTTAAGCACGCTGCTTCTGCAGGGGAAGCAAACACAAATTGGCTTCTTTTTTGCCTCCCCCCCCCCCTAAGCCGCACCAACCTGGATGACGCCGCCTCGGGGCGGATTTGGGGAGCCCCCCGAGTGCCCCTCCCCCGGCTGACCTTGAGGGGGGGCGGCAAAAAAAAATTAAAAAAGAGGAAAATGAATTAAAAAAAAAAAAAAGGCGAAGATCGGCTGGGAACTTGCGCTCGCCCTCTCCCGTCCGCGCCCCGGTGCACCGGGCCGGTGCTGCCCCTCCTCCCCGCCCCAGCCCCGGCGGGGGCTGCCGGGCCCCCCCCCNCCAATGGGAGCGCCCCCTTCGCCGGCCCGGGGCTCGTCAAGCCAGGCCGGGGCCGCCAATCGGCGCCGCGCGGATGCCCTGCCCGGAGAGGTGATTGGCCGCTGCGTTCCCTCCCCGGCCGGTGATGGGCGGGGCCGCGCGCGGGATAGAGGGCAGGGAAACTCCTCAGCAGGGGCGCCGCGGGGCGGGGCCGGC